>BMAW01092939.1:70256-153343 GCA_019974015.1 Nephila pilipes
CGAGAAATGGACAATAGTAAACTTTTCCGACATTAAAATTAAAGGAAGCCATAAATTATATATTAAATTGAATATATTTAATCTAAATGTAGTTAAAACTAAAATAATAGTCCTTTGGGTGGCAAAAAAAGGCTGCCTCTTAAAATTTTGAATAATCTTGTTCATTTTCAGCCATATCTCGATTCCAATTTACATTTGATTTAAGGTAACACATAAATCGATTAAAATGAATACTTCATTTTTATATTTGTTTCACTTCAATCCAATAAAAAAAACTAGGGGAAATTTGTGACAACATATTTTTGAAAATTGAGTTATATATATATATATATATATATATATATATATATATATATATATATATATATATTACATATATTTTATTGGTATCTAATAAAAAATTCAAGAGAAATTTATTATGACGTATTTTTGAAAATTAAGCTGGATACTGGTGAAAGCAGACATCATAAATTTACGCGAAAACACAAGATAAAATTTTAAAAAGTGTACGACATTTTGGCCAGGTACGACATTTTTGGGTTAACTAAAACAATAGTCCCTTGGGTGTCTAGTAAAATTCCCCATTATTCTGGTTTTAAATTTAATTTTTCAACGAGTGTTAGGCGCAGCAGAGCCAGATTTGGCTCTGCGTCTTAAACATACAATCACTCACTTGCTCACTTTAAAATTAATTTTAGTATTATTTCATTCTCTATAATTAAAATCATCGATTTAATTTCGTAGGATTAATTTAGCGTTGCACATGATTCACCCTCGGGATATCTAGAGGTGTCTAAACTGTGTAAACATTTCATGAATTCAACCACCCTTTGGATTAGTTTTCGGAATAGTATGTCCCGATTTAATTAATAGGAAATTAAGTTGCTATTTAAACATAGAGTTTCAAAGATTGTTCCGCATAATTAACTCTCAAACTTAATGTTCTTATCCAAAGATGAATGAACAGTTCTGCTTGTTTGTGTTTTCGTGCCATTAATAGATACAGTGGCACAAACAATTGAGGATACACCTTACTTTTACTTGATAAATCCAACTTTCAATCAAAATAACACCTTAACCAGAAGTGCAAACGAATTTTTATTCTTAGACATAACAAAAGGTTTAATTAACAGTAAAAATAAAGAAAAATCAACGACAAAATTCTAAAATAAAACTTTTTAGAGGTATTTCAAATAAACATAAGCAGATTTTTACCTCAAAAAATTGAGGATACAAAAATGAAATTTTTGTTTAACTACTAATTTTTGATTTCTTTTTGCTTGCTACTAATAATCTAAGTTTGGGAAATTTTATCCTAAACTTTTTCAACTGTTATTTCTGTCTTTTGAAGTTGGTTATGAGAATATAAAGCTGTAACTTTAAATGGAAAATGGCTCCTTGGAAAGAGACTAGTATTGACGTAAGAAAATTTATATTAAGGTTATTTAAGAAGAGAAAATCTTATCGTGAAATAGCTGAAATTGTTGGTAGAAGTCACTCATGTGTCCAGAAAATCATTGGGAAATTTAAACGCGATGGATTAATTCAAAATAAGAGTGGAAGAGGAAGGAAAAGTATTCTGAGTGATGTAGCTAAAAGGAAAATTTTAAAAGATATCAAGATTAATCCTAAACTGAGTGCAGTCAAACTAGCTGCAGAAACTTCTCGAATAATTTGCAGAAGTGTAAGTGCTGAAATTGTGAGAAATGTGATTAGACATGCTGGATATAGCAGTCGAGTAGCTAGAAAGAAACCTTTCATAAGCTTACAAAATCAGAAAAAGCGTTTGGAGTTTGCAAAAACTCATCAGTTGAAGACAGAAAACTTTTGGAAGAAGTTATATTTAGTGATGAAGGTAAATTCAACATTTTTGGAAGCGATGGTCGTCACACCGTTTGGAGAAAGCCGAACACCGCTTTGGATCCAAAAAATTTACGTCCTACAGTTAAACATGGTGGTGGCTCCGTCATGGTTTGGGGTTGTATGGCTGCAAATGGGGTAGGAAATTTAGTTTTTATAGATGGTATAATGGATCATAAGCTTTATATAGACGTACTCCGCAACAATCTTAAAGAAAGTGCACAAAAATTGGGTTTAGATGGAAATTTTATATTTCAGCACGACAACGACCCCAAACACACGGCACGTAATGTCAAAATGTGGTGTCTTTTTCATTGTAAACAGCAATTGCACACACCGCCACAGTCCTCTGACATCAATGTCATAGAAAATTTGTGGGCCACACTAGAAACAGCGGTCCAAAAACACCAGATTAGAAACAAAGCCCATTTAAAGCAAGTGTTACAAGAAGAATGGGATAAAATATCTCCAGATACCACTAAAAAATTGGTCGAATCGGTACCAAGACGTTTGGAGGACATTATAAAAGCCAAAGGACATGCAACAAAATACTGATACTGTCTATGCATGTAATATATCGAAAAAATTTCATTGGTGTATCCTTAATTTTTTGAGGTAAAGATCTGCCTATGTTTACTTCAAATATTTGTGAAACTTTTAATTTTAGATATTTTTTTGTTGATTTTCGTTATTTTTACTGTAAATTAACCCTTTTATTACGTGTAAAAGTAAAAATACGTCTTCTATTCTAGTTAATGTGTTATTTTCATTAAAAGTTGGATTTATCAAGTGAAAGTAAGGTGTATCCTCAATTGTTTGAGCCACTGTATGTCTGTTTTCAGAGAAAATTCTACAAAAGTTATACCACGTAAACAAAAATTGCACTTGACGATCCGAAGTACGAAGTGATGCCCTATAGACGTATAAATGGCGCTGAGGGTAACTAGTTTGGGAATAATGAGGATTACTAATGCGTAGGTGGTTCAAAAAATACCAGTGTTAGGAACTGGATATGTACTTAGGGTAACTTATTACTGAACTTTATGTTGATTATTTTTCTTTTCTCTAAAATTTCATGAGCACAGCACCCTTCATATTCCAAAAGCAGTCTCCTCAGTTTTTCTGGCTCTTGAAATTGTTTACACCTTCTTTGGAGTACATTCTTCAGAAGCAAATCGTGGGAGCAGTAGCCTAGTGGTTATGGTCGTGGAATCGTCGCTGGTGGTTTTCGTAAGCGCCGTGGGTTTCTGCTTGATGCCATTATAGACACCCGTGTAGTAGGGTCTGATGCACGTTAAATCTGTCGAGGCTCAAAAGTCCTTTTGCTGGCGTGGTATGGAAGTTAAGAGAGAGAGTTAGGTGCCAGGTGTCGTCCTCATGACTTGAACTGATGAGGTCCATCTCCGATACCCTCGTGTTGCTTCTAGCGCGACGTTATTAAAACCAAACCGGAAGCAAATTATTATTTTGATTCATTCTTGGTTTCTGGTGTATTATGATGAACTCGGGGTTTTCCGATGTGACCTACTTGACGCAAAAAAAAAAAAAACAACTCGATATTAATTACTCGGAGGCAGAAAATGGCTACCAAATCATAACCAACTTATGAATCAGTGTTAATTTGGTCTTAACGCCGTTCATCAGAGGGTAGTTCCCATTGTTAGCACAAATCTCCTTAATAACACTATCTGTCTTTAAAATAGTTGCTTTTGACACACAAGGTTAGTTCCTAAAGAAAGAACTATTGTGCGTTTTCAGCACATTACCGAAGAAAACAGCTGGTGGCGACTGGTGATTGAAGTTCCTGTTACGTATTCCAACAGTTAGCAGGTGGTGCGATTGGTTTACCCATCCACAGTGGCGTCATAGTCATTGTGAGCACGCATCGTCATGAGGACTATTAGAAACAAAGAAATTTGGAACCATGATCTGTCAAGTGAAGATAACACACCAACAAGCATTTTAACTCGAACATACGAGGGGGGTTTAGTCAAGTTTTAATTATTGCTATGAACTAATCAAGATATCTAGATTAAATTCATTTTGCGTGTTAATCGATCCTTACGTATAAATTACGGCTATTCATGCCAATTTGTTTGGTTTCAGGAAGCCGTAGATTGAAGTAACTCAATGTATAAAGAAGACGATCTGCTGAATTCTACAATGATGGCTTTCTTAGAAATGTTTAGTTCTAGAAGGTTACTCTGTGTGTAGAAGTTTTAAGAATGTCAACTATAAATTAAGTTTCTGTGTCGATGATTTTTAGTAATAATTACGATACTGCGTATTACTTCAATCTTCAGCTCCTTTCTGGAACCCTATCTCATGAATAACTGTAATATTATTACTGTACTAACATTACGTACAAAAGGATCAGTTGATAAACAAAATAAATTTTGATAATACATATATCTAGGTTATTTCTTAGTAATAATTAAAACTGTAAGATACACCATCCTAGAAGTATGCAAAAACTTTTCAATTTGTCGATTTCATTTTATTTATTGCACATGGCACTCTGAAGGCTATTGCAGACATAGATCGAAAATTTGAACCATGGTCTGTCAAGTGAAGGGAATGACGCACGAATGTAAGGCTTAAGTGAAGCTAGAATTTCTACTCGAACTTCCACGGCACGTGATTACTTCTAAGGTCATGCTATCCATTCAATGACAAAAATCTCTACATTCCTTACGAAGGGTTTTTATCGGCACTTGAACTCAGGGATTCAATTAAGCTTTGATGATCATGACACTAACGATCATAACTACCCGGCTACCCGAAGGTCTTCCAAGTGGAACGCTAGCAACTAAAGAAACAAAGATTCCATCACTCCCAAAACAATGTTAAATATGCTCTTATTAATTTAGCAATGGAGACTGTAAATTTCAAATGTCCAAAAGGTAGTGAGATTTTTTTTTAAGAAAAAAAAATTATAAAATTGGACAGAGAGACAATGGAATAAAACCTCATATTGTTCGAAGAGAGAACCCTTAGTAATACGAGTCCAGCGATGCTGCCACTGCTCGTAGCACGTGGCCGTGGTAGCCTAGTGGTCATGGTTTCGGACTCGTGACTGGTGGTTTTCGTTGAGTCGTGGGTTCGAACCTTGGCCGCCAAAGACCCGCCATGTAGCCGAGGCCGATGCACGTTAAAAGTGTCGGGAAACAGATTCCTCCTGTTGGCGTGGTGTGGAAGTTAGGAGAGGGGGGTGCCGTCCTCGTCACGTGACCGAGGTTCAAAATTACGAGGTCCGTCGCCAATAGCCCTCTTGTTGCTTCTAGTGCGACGTTAATAAAACTAAAAGAAATCCAGAGTTTCACTGCCACATGTACTAAGTTTATAGCACATCAATGCTCAGTGGTTCATGGAAACTTGAATGCGAAATTTATAAAATCAAATCAATAGGTTGAAATTCTTTTGCGTAATTTCAAGAGTTTGTACACTACAATTTGAAAGTCACCAATTCAAAGCAATTTATTTATTAGAACTCATAAACCTTATTTTTCTTGCAGTTTCACTTATATACCACTGGAAGCAAAGGAAGATCTAATCTTGAAATTCAACATACCAAGGAATCCAGCCCAATTCTTGCTTCAAATCCAAAACTCACGGGTCGAATTTTGCACCCCTTCCGAAGAAACCGACAAGATTGCGCCCCACCCCATTCTGATACACAGCCAATTAATCGACAGAGCAGTGGTTGCGATTCAAGAACTGAAAGCCGGTTTATTTCCTCGCTTGATTGATTTCTTTCTTTGGGAGGAGTCTCTGTTAGGTAACTTATCGAAATAAATTATTTCAACATTTAAATTAAGAGTATCAATTTGTAAAATTGTTGTTTATTGCTTTGCAGGTTTAGCAGCTTTGTTTCTTATACACCTGAAGAAGCGTATTTCTCGTTCTATTTAGGGTTTCCGTTCGTTAATTTAATATAAAAATCTATATTTCTTGTTTTCATATTGCTAGATAAGACGCTGTCAATTTTTTTCGATTATTTAACTGAAAGTAATGCTTCATCTTAACCGCATCAAATCAAAGGATTTTGGAAAAGGATTTGTCTTCCGAAAACGAGTCTCTTTACTGAACAAGCTTATAATTAGCAATAAAAGCAACTTTTTGAAGGATAGTTCTTAAGAGCTTTTTAAAAGTAAATTAATGGTGGTTAATTACTACGGACACATACATACGCACCGATTCACCTACTTATAGATACTTCTCCAGGTACTAGAAGTTCTTCAATGTTGGGGAGAAAAAGGTAACAAAAATGAGAGTTGATTCATCACTGATAAATAAAGATTAAAATAAAAGAAGTCAGATAGGGGGAGAGCATGTAACCTAATTGCGAGACACGAGTTCAAGGGCTGATTCCACTAAAAATTCTCTATTCCTAATATTAGCAAAAGGCTTTAACAATCGCACTCCTCGGGGGCTTGCCTTTGCAGTGACTCTCTTCAACACCACCACTAGAGATCAAAACATCTTATTAACTAACCCGAATAGGATGTCCTCTTTAGCCTAGATGGTTGAGGTATGGCAAAAAGTGTCCGATCAACTTCCCTTCGGACCTACTGGACAAGGGCTCGAAACTTCGTTGCCGCATCAAGGTCAACACTACTTCCTCTCCTCCTCGAGACACGGGATAGAATAACATCCCCCGATGCTTCGGAGTAAAAACGAAAAGCCGCCGAAGTGGTGACTCAGAACTTGAACACACTAGATGGCAGTACAGCCTATAACTACTGATTGCATATGCTCCAGAAGCAAAATACTTGCCTCTATATGCTTATCTGAGACAACTGCTTATAAATCACGACTAGTTATATTCCGACTCTGGCGCACGTGTCGACGAGACCCGCCACTCAACATGAAACAGACGATGATTCAAAAAGGGCAACTGTTCCAAGCAAAACTCAATTCAACATAAAGAGGATGTATATCAATTGCAGTAATAGCTGAGAAAAATCAAAAAATGAACCTTCTGTACAAAAAAAATACCAATGTTTCTCTTCGTATCATCACTAGGATACTGGAGGGGAAGTATGCAGCGACTCTCTTTAACAACAGCGCCAGAAGTTAAAAAGCCTTACTAACTAGCCGGAATAGGGCGTCCACTTTAGCCAAGTTGGTTAAGGCATGACGAAAAGTGACCGAACCGCATTCTTCGGACCCACTGGTCCAGGGCTCGAAACAGCAGCCACTGGCACTTTCTCCCCCTCCATGGGGTGCGGGGTAGAAAAAACATCTCCCAATGTTTCGGAAGAAACGTCCAGCGCCGAACCTTCTTTTGGCAATTACGGGCATCACGACCCCGAGTTATCTTCGTAGCGTTTTTCTTTTCCTTGGGTTTTACTGTCTTTGGTAAACACTGGCGACGCCCTTCTGGGATACCACAGTAGTCCTCTGTTTTCTACCCTCCTTTTCATATAAATTTTTTCCTTTTCTTCCGTCTTTCTTACGTATCGATCATAGTAACATATGGTTCAACGCAGAGCAGTCATGTTTGGAATTTGCTACTTAAATCCTGTGGGCTCAAGACTTGATTTCTCAAAGACAGTTGTGCAGAATAATAGCTCAACGATCCATGAAGGGGGATCACAAAGTCCCTACGTGGCGTGGTTAAAATTGCATAAACTCATTTCCTATAAGCATATGCTAATTGTAGTTTAATATTCAGTAAAAAATTATACTTGTCATTTATTTCTAGTTCTTGAAGATAATAGAATATCGTACGATAAAGATAAAATTAGCTTTCTCATGACGAAATAGGAGAGTTTATTGTTATTTATGTAAAAACGTTCAGGCAAGTTAAAAGATGGAAAAAGCGTAACGGAAGAGGGCAATTTACAATTTTTTTTTAATCACTATTATTTCGAAACTTTCTACATGTTCTAGACTCCAAACAGTATGCATGAAAGTATTTGAATTTGTTAATTAACCGACAAGTGCGGAATATTTAAACATTAAAACAATTACTAATTATCCAATTTATAAGCATATATTTTGATAATATTCTTGCACTTTAAAAAGTTAAATTCTACGAGACGTAAGTGAACGTTTCTAAAAACGAAGTGATAACAAAATATTAGCTTTGTAGGAGGCAAAGTGTGTGGGTTCTAAATATGATTCCATCGAAGTTTTTCGGATAAAATAAAATACAGGGTGTTTCGAAACTCACGGGCAAAAATTTAAGTAGTGATAAAAAAGCATCTAAACAAGCAATTTTCACCGTACAATACATGGCGGAGAGCAAGTTGTGAACCACTAGACGGCGCTGTAATGGAAGCATAAAGGGTGAGTTTTCGTCATGTCTCCCTTGGATTTCAGGATGCAGGGCGTCATAAGGCCATTGCCTTTAAAAAAAAAATCCACGATAGGAATGATAATGAGTAAGAAAACTCCTCTTTATGTTTTCCATTACTGTGCCGTCGGTTGGTTCACCGGTTGCTCTCCACCTATGCATTGTTGGTTGAAGATTGCTTGTTTAGATTTTGTCTATTACCCCTTAAATTTTTGTCCCTGTATTGTATAGGAACTGCTAAAGACACTGGCTAAAACAGCGAGCCTCGAAACATTCACTAAACATAATATAGCAACCTGTCTTTCATCCGACATTCTATTATCCGGCTCTAATCCGCTTTCGTATTTTTCTTGTGGTTTTGGACAATTGTTGAAATAGACTGCTAAGTCGTGACCACTGTAGCTCGCATTTTCTCCCAGTACTATTATCACAACTATCGATTTTCTAGTAGGTTGCATAAAACCGCTAGAAAATAAGGAATGTATCCGTGCACATACCTGACACCTGTACGCATGCCTTATGAAGTACAAAATATTCTTCAAGTTGAGCAAGTACTCTTCAATAATAACTAAGCTTAGGCATAGGACCAGAGTATCTAGTAAAATTTTTTCTTTTACGTGTTTTTATGAATATAACACTATTGAATTAATGTTCAATCTTTTTAAAATTGTGTTGCTGCTACAATGACGAAATACTGCGTGGAATATTTGTATAATCTTCATAGGTTTGAGAACATGCATAAATATACTAAATGCATGTTTTATGGTGACATTACACCTGTAAAACGCAATTTTTGGTCAAAAAATCTATTCTTTGTTTTCGGTCTCGTATCACAATTCAATCGTTTATCTTTAAAAACTGTTTGGATTTAGTTTCTATCTTATTAAGAAACTGATTTATAGCTGTTTTATTATTACTTAATCGTAAATTTCTGTGACCGGAGAAGCTCTAAAAACTATTTTATTTTTATTCTTCATTTCTTCAGAAAACAATATCTCAAGATTTTACCCATTAAAGAATCTGTATTTTTTTTCCAAATACTTATACATAGAATAAACCGTTCTTGAGATTTTGTATTGAACAGAAGGTTTTTTTTTTATATTGCAATAAAGAGTTAACTACAAATGACTTTTAAAGAAAATTCCAACGATCAGAACTCAGAACTACCACAGCTTCCTACGTAAGGGTTATAGTATCAAAATAAGTCTGTCCCCTAGATGCAGTTATATTTTGTTTTATGTTCAATATTGAAAAAAAAATTGATGGGGTTATTTTTTCTTTTGAGTCATCATGTTTTGTGGAATGTCTTAATTTTTGCTTTTATTTTCAAGAAATGCTCTTTTGACAATAAAATTATACACTAACAAAACTTTTCTTGGGTATTTTTCTAACTTTAAAAGTCCCATAAAGTGATAAAATATGCATTTGTGTGCAAAATTTAGATTTAGAATTTTTTTTTCTTCGAATGTGTACTATTACCTTAATATCATTTGGTTGTATTATTCAGGTTAAAGATTTCGTACTTCGATTAAGAGAATAGTTTATTTATGTATAAGTTATTTAAAAAACTAAAGTATTTTATTGTATTTGATTTTTTTTTAACTAAGATACAGAAAATTGAGATATAACGGTTTTCTGGATGATGTATCAATTGAAGTACGCGTAGTCCTCATCATCTGTTCCTGATTCGACATTATTACGAGGTCCGTCGCAAATAATTCTCTCTGCAGCTACAGAGTAATGTCGAAATCTGGAAAACAAATCTGTTTCTGCTATCGTTTTTCAGTCCAGTTAAATCGAATGCTTTTTACTATAATCTCGAAATAAACTCCAGCTCTATCCGTCAACAAAAACAAAACGATATAATCTCTTATCTAAATTGAACATCTATCACTTAATACACCCTTTTATCATCGGCTGAGAAAAAAGAACACAAAATCAAAAATCCTTGATCTTTTACTTCAGACCCATTAAGTGTTCGTTGACGTATCTAGCTAAAGATATTAGAGAACTTGGCAGATGTTCGGGTGTTAAAACGTAAACAACCGATCTCGGTAACGGTTATTTACTTGCCGAACGATTTATATTTTCTTTTTAGGCTATAACTATGTAGCGTCTAGTTCCCAGAAAGTGTTGTAACTTGCTTTACTTTTTTTCCCTCCTACCTTTGTTCTTCTCGCGGAACAGATACATTATATCACTAATGCTGTCAATAAAGAGGTGGAGATCCCATGTCACGTCTTTTGGTTGGTTTGCAATGATAAAGAAAATGTATTTTCGTTTTCGAGAAACTTATATAGGAGTAATGTTCTAATGTATTTTAGCTGTTATTTGAGGATTTAATGGATGGAAAGCGATTTTGGATCGTTTCTAACAGATTTCTTCATTGAGATGTGTTTTCTGGTTTATTGGAGCTATTGCTTGTACAATATTTTAGGGTATGTTAAATGAAATTTATTTTAAATACCCCCTCCCCTCCTCAGGGAGCTGATCTTCTTTTAGGAGAATGCGGACATTATGCATTCGAAGAACACAAATTGTCTTACTCCTTTCTGCTCCCGTGTGGTGGCCGGGCGTGAAAGAATAGTCCCACTGTAGCACATGCATTTCGTAACAGACGACTCAAATGGATACCTAGTGTCTAAGGAGAATAGCCGCGCACACTGCCCGAAAGGCAGGGACTGGTTGGTTCTCCAGATGGTGGAAACTCGGGCTTACCTTCTTCAGTAAGGTACGGGAATTATGACCGGGAGATATTACACTTTTGTTATTCACATTTCCTAAATAATGATTATGAACATTGTAAAATTTGCATAATTTTGATCTGTAGCGACTCTCTTCAACAATAATGCCAGAAGTTAAAATGCCTCACCTACTATCCCGATTGAGGCGTCTTCTTTAGCCTAGTTGGTTAAGGCTCAGCAAAAAGCGACCGGTGAACTTTTCTTCTGACCCACTGGTCCAGCACCCCTATGGTGACCGGAATGACAGAAAAGTCCCACTGTAGCTCATGCATGTTGTAAGAGATGGGTACCCAGCGTCTGGGGGTATTGCCGGCACCCTGCCCCTGGGGATTATATCAGGGGACCTCAGGGACTTGCCTTATTTAGGTAAGTACGAGCATCATGACTCCGAGGCCCCTAATGATCTTTTTCTTACCCATAGGGTTTACTGTCTTTGGGAAACACGGGTTACATTCTCCCGGGATACCCCAGTGATCCTTCTCTACTTTCGATCCTCCTTCTTGTCAATCAATTTTTCTTTTATTCAATTTTTTCACGTCTAGACGGCAGTTAATCTACCAGTTAGTTTGTTAGGCGCAGCATAGCCACATCTGGCTCTTGTGCCAATAATCGTTACATTCACTCCCTCACCCACTGGTCCAGGGTTCGAAACAACAACTACCGGTGCTTCAAAGGCTTACAACTCTGTCCTCTTCCAATGGTCAAAAATCTCTCTTATGCAATATTCTATAAGCGTTTCTTTGTAGTTACTAAGCACTTCGAAATTTGTACACCCGTGTGTTTAAAGAATAATTCCACTGTAGCTTATGCATGTCGTAAAAGGCTACTAAAATGGGTACCCTGTGTCTGGGGGGTATAGCCGGACACCCTGTCTCTGTGGATTATATCATGGACCTCATATATACTGACAGCAAGAGCGTCCTGGAAACATTGGTACATCTTGACGATCACAGTCATCTTACTGTGGTTGACATTGCAGACATTGTTTGTAGTCTGTATAGTAGGGGTTATATTATAAAATTCTGCTGGATACCTAGTCATGTAGGTATTTTAGGCAATGAACATGCGGACTCGGCTGCACGTTCGGCAACGAATCCTCTGCAGCTCCCAGTCCCACTTGAGGACATTCGACGTCACATTTTAATGCTCATTCATCAGACATGGCAGGAATCGTGGAGTCTCCAGATTAATAACAAATTACACTCGGTGAAGCCGATCATTGGAGAATGGTCTGTATTTCCAATGCGAAGAGCAGATATCAGATTGACTCGCCTTCACACTGGACATACTCGATTTACTCACAAACATCTTTTGTTTGGAGAAGATGCTCTCCGGAGTGTCCTTCCTGCCATGTCCCTTACTCTATTCATCATATTTTAATTGACTGTCCGGTGCTTGATCATCATCACCGGACTTTTTTTCATTCATCAGTTTTAAAACTGTCTGACTTGGTGGGGGAAACCCCCCACCATAATTTATTTGCTTTTTTAAGACATATTGGCCTTTTACACCAAATTTGAATTTTTAACTTTTAACCTGTATTTTTACTTTCTGTGAATTTCTGTTTAAGAATTTGAAATTTTAATTCTTTTTAACAAATATTTTGGCGCAGCATAACCTTCCATGGCTCTTGCGCCATAAAACCTCACAATCACTCACTCACTGTTCAAGTAAGTACGGGCATCATGACCCCGAGGCATCCTAGTGATGTTTTTTCTTTCCTATGGGGTTTACCGTCTTTGGTAAACATGGGTGACGCACCCCCGGGTTACCCTAGCGATCCTGCTCTATTTTCGACCCTTCTTGTCAAACAATTTTTGTCTTTTCTTCACTTTCTTCACGTCTAGACCACAGTTAAATCTTGTTTGATGCAGCAGAACCATATCTGGCTCTTGCGTACACTATATTGTTAAAGGAAAATTATTCATTAATTAAAAGTAAAAAAGTTATTTCATTTTTACTTCGAAAAGGGATTTTTGGCCCACCCTGTTCTCAGCTTGCTCAAAACTATTTTACGAAAGCAGAGTAAAAATTCAAGCTTTTATAAAAATTTGTTTCTTCCATAGGTTGGTATGAATCCTGTAACATATTCCATAAGAGTCCTGAGCTCAATGTGGGTGTGTTATCCAATTCTACACGAGGCACGAATTTGAGCGAGATATGGACAGACAATGAGTATTTATGGCCCGTGGAACATTTTGATGAGGTAAGTTACGATTCAGACTTCTTTATGCGTGAAAACATTGTGAAATGTCTTTAGAATAGTATTATCTTTGAGCTCAATAACACAGGGCGTTTTTTAAGCTTCAAATTTCATTTAGTTTAAAGCAAACTTTTCTTTTTATTCTGTATAAAAAGGCCGTAGTTATTGCAGTGAAAGATATTTGTGGCTTTTTGTCGTTTTCCAAAAAATGTAAGAGATTTACACAATTCTGAGAGAAATCTGTTCTCTAAAAATGAGAGAACTTTACGAAGAAAATAAGATTACTGGATTCTAGAGAAAAAATTTATTTTCTGAAGAAAAAATTTACTGATTGCAATATAAAAACAAATTAGTAGAATAACAAGACATAAAATATTAACATAAAGTACTTAAGTGTTTCCTAGGATTCTACAATACACATGTTGATAATTATAAAAGCTATCTAAATATAAGAATAAGATCTTTAGGTACCCAAAATTAAGCCACAATAGGAATAAGTTAATTTATTAAGATATAATTATAATACTTATAATTATGAATTATTTTATATAAGAATTTACTTATCTATATTAATTCATCGAATTAGAGCCTATTTAAAATATCTTTATACTATTGAATAAGTCCCTTGTAACCAAAACATTTTGGATAGGAAAATATTCGATTTTTTTTATATAAGTATAAAATAATTGAATTTGGAGATACAGAATTTGATTTACAAAATAATTAACTTGTAAATGTTCTCAAATTCGTCTTTAATACTTTATTGTTAAAAATAACTTACAAATCTCAAAATTTTAGATTACTTTATCGCTTATAATAAGTTAACATTTTTCTAGACGTGGCTTATTCATTCACATAAATTAAGTTTATAATACGGTCCATGGCTTTTAAAATTTAGTATACACCACTTTACTCCTTAAAGGCGTAAAACAAGAATATTAAATACTTATTTAAATTTAATATAAGAGTAATAAAGTATACATTACAAAAGGCATTAGACTAGTAAATATAAATGAAGAATCTATTATATTTCAATCACCATAATTTTTACGTTGAAGCCACAGCGTTCTTAGTCACAAACTTTATACATCTAATATAATTACATAAAAGAATTTCTAAAAAAAAAAAACCATAAGATAATATTTCGTTGCATATGCTTTTGTATTTAGAAAACTTTCGAAATGGCATTGATTTGAATGGATTTATGTAGCTGTACTGGATATTTTTGTCTATTTTTCTTGAAATAATGTTTCTAAGTGTTTTTTTTTTTATCCCTAGTATTTTACCTTTTAACAGCTATTTCAAATCGAGATTACACGTTTTCTCTTACAATGTGATAAAGAGATTGAGGTGGTGTTTGCAATTATTCTTTACAATTGTACGACAACTATAACTTAGCTGTAGGTTTTGGTTCGTTATTTTGTTGAAATATGCAATGCGACCCTTTACCTAAATTCGGAAGAATAAATTAAATTACTTAGTATTGAATTATTTTTCAGAACATTCAAGTATTCTATTTTATCTGTCAATAAAAACTGATTTTCCCGCGGCTATTGCAGACATATAATCCCATACAAGAGCCAAGTCACCACTGAGTTGCAAGTGGGAATGATGCTTGGGTGGAATAGTTTGATAGTTGAAAGAGCACATAAGCCTTACAGTCTTTGATCTCCAATCTGGAAGAGCAGAAAATAAGTTACTTCGACCTGTTACTTGCCAAGGAATTTAAGAGTTAAGAAATTTAAAGTAAAAAAAAAGCATTACCTCTTAAAAATTTAAGAATAACAATGCAGCAATCAAATAATTATTCGAGTACCAGCCTGGCAGGCGTTTTACTTTTGTTTCATTTTAAAACATTAAGACGGAAAAACAGACAGAATACATTGCACCGAAGCACGGAGCAGAACACAGCAGAAGGCAAAAAGAACGAGAGAAAGGAAAGAAACAGATAATTTTTTTTTTAAAGTTTTAAATTTTATTTTTTTTTTCTACCCAAAATAAAAGTATTCTTTTTTGTGTGATTTATATAGTAATGGGAATTCAACATTAAAAATAGTGGTAGTTAAAATTTAACAATATAAAATACGATGTTCAAAAATGGACTTAAGATTAAGAAAAAATAAGATAAATTAAGCATTTTACAACGCTTTTCCTAAAGGGAGAGGGGAGGAGAGAAAGGAAGAAAACCCATTTCATGAACTCCACTGCGGTGGCGAGCACCCCAGTAGTGGTCAAGATTATAGATGTTGCAAGGAAAAGCAGATGAGATGGGATGCGACTGGCCGAATGTGCCATCGAAAATGAAAATTTAAGAAGATACATTAATTTTGAGGAAAAGTAAATACAGGAAAAAAAAAAGGGATAGAAATAATGGCGATTTTTATAATTGATTGAAAGAATTTCGGAGAGGATGTATCAGAGGTAGTTCAGTGATGGAATGTGTTAGAAATAATTTAAATACTGCGGAAATGTAGAAAACGGGGAGTGTCGTCTGAAGTGTGAGAGGGCATAGGATCATGTGGAAGACATTCAGATTATGTTTTAGTTTTTGACCGCGAAAGTCTGGTTTTTCGTGTCTCTGATGTAATTTGTTCTCCTGACCTCTAAATGGGGATAATGATTGATCCGGGCTGCTTGGAGGACCAATATAGTTGTAAATAATTTGTAAATAGTAGTTTATGTAAAAAATTAGCTAGTAGAAATTACAGTAAATGTAACAGACACCGCTCTTCCTCTCTTCTGGAGCCTGGGGCCGCGGTAGCCTAGTGGTCAAGGTCGTGGATAGCGGCTGGCGGTTTTCGTTCAGTCGCGGGTTCGATCCTTGGCCACCAAAGACCCGCCGTGTAGCCGGGGCTGATGCACGTTAAATCTGTTCGGAGTCCAAAGTCCTCCCGTTGGCGTGGTGTGGATGTTAGGAGAGGGGGGTGGCAGCTCAGGTGTCGTCCTCGTCACTTGACCGTGGTTCAAAATTACGAGGTCCGTCGCCAATAGCCCTCGTGTTGCTTCTAGTGCGACGTTAATAAAAACTAAACTAAACTCTTCTGGAGTCTTTCATTAGATGGAATTCCGCCAAACAAACTATTGACCACTATTTCAAAAAACATGGAATTAATTTTTCAGCGCGGAATATCATATTCTAAAAATATTGATGATTTTTTTGGAAATATTACTTTTTAACAAATGTAATTTTTTTTCTTTATTTGCATTGGAATGGAGGATTTTCTTCTATCTATGTGACCATAATAATTGATTCTTGAAATACTCTTCGAATTATTTCTGCAGAAACAAATTTTTCCATTACCGTAAAAGTAGATGAGGATATTTTTGCAGCGACAACATTAAGAGTTTTTCTTGCATCTCGAGTGATGTTTTTGCTGGTCATTGAACTGAAGGCTAGTTTTCCTCCATCTTCAAGGTTTATTTGTAATTATCCTACATTTTTATTCTTCTGGACAATTTTTTGTACTCATCCGTAACTTAATTGTGCTTCCTTTGCAATATTACGCAGAAATTTACTTACCTATGGCATTAGAATAACGTTTTTCTGAATTTCAACATTGGTTTCTGTTCAGGAGCTCGTTTTCATGTTTAAAATATTTTTTTTTTCTCTAGAAATAAAATATTAGTTTCTTAAATGATACTTTTACACTGAATCATTGCAAAAATTAATGTTAGCAAAATCGCAAATTTTATTCGGAGTATACTCAATTTTGGGTTCCCGAAATTTGGCGCTTTCGCGTAAATATTCTGTTACATAAAAGCTTATAGACTTTACATTTTTTACTTTTCTTTCTAAAAGTTTTGTTATTTCTGTAAGTATTAATCTCACGCGAGTAACGAAAAATATTGTTTTAGAATTTAAAACCGAGTGAGGGGGTATATTCAATTTTGGGTGTTAATGTGTAGTTTATTCTTCAGCATACAAAAATGTAAGACATTTCACTTTATTTGTAGCAATTTCTTACGCTTCCATCCAGTAAAATTCTTGAATTGCTGTATTAATGTCCTTAAATTATCTAATTTAATTATAATTTGTATGTTTCACAAATTTGAAATTGTTCTTCAAGTGCTTACAAATATTAATTTTAAAACTTTTCTTTAAAAAGAAAAGATCTGGTGTATATACAAGAGCTATAATTTTAAATAAAAACTCTGAACATCAGACAATTTTTAGCGCAAATGTATTGTGCAGTGTATATAGCATGCCCGTTGATTGCGTCAGGTCTCGGTTGTTAGTTCTGAGCACATTAGCATACCTTGAAAACAGTCTCCTAACACGTGAGAGGTGCGGGCTGTCGTTCGGTTTCTACTTGCTGAGGGGTGCAATTTTTAACGTTCGAATGTCACCAACAGGTACAATGGGTGGAATATAGGGACTATAAATTCTGATATTGAAAACCATGATATGCATCCAAACATTCCTATCGGGAACTTTTCTGTGAGCAGGATGTAAATTTCGTCAACTTTAGATTTTTCGTCTTGGCGACGACGTAAATTACAACGGATAACTGACACCATATTAGTTTCTAATTAAATCACTCCGTTTTTTCTAGATTAGGATGGAAATAAGGGAAGGCCCATTCGCTTCTACTTCTATTGCATAAAACTGTATACACGTAATTCTGTTTTTTAGTCGACATATATGTTTCTGAAGAATACGTGGGGGCCGCGGTAGCCTAGTGGTCAAGGTCGTGGATAGCGGCTGGCGGTTTTCGTTCAGTCGCGGGTTCGATCCTTGGCCACCAAAGACCCGCCGTGTAGCCGGGGCTGATGCACGTTAAATCTGTTCGGGGCCCAAAGTCCTCCCATTGGCGTGGTGTGGATGTTAGGAGAGGGGGGTGCCAGCTCAGGTGTCGTCCTCGTCACTTGACCGTGGTTCAAAATTACGAGGTCCGTCGCCAATAGCCCTCGTGTTGCTTCTAGTGCGACGTTAATAAAAGCTAAACTAAACTAAACTGAAGAATACGTGTAAAAAGTATGTATGAAAATACACTGCAACACGGAAAAATGGAATACTGGTTCCAATCTTAAGAATTCAGCAAAAATAACACAATACATTGTATCTCTTGTTATTGGTGAACTATGTGACATTATGTAAGGGATACAGAAAAATATTTCATTTATAATTAATAAAACAAAAGTCTTAAAACTACAACTTGCCATTTATTGACTTTTACGCAAAATTCATAAATATATATAAATTCACCTCTCGTTGGACATGTTATCAAAACGTAGAATAAGATAAAAAATAAAAATTTAATTGTTGGCTCGCTCGTGAGGGTGCGTGCTATCTCATCGGTCTTTATATTGAAGGGAAGATGTTTGTTTAGATAAATAAATATATGTATGTATATATATTCTGTGACTAGGTTTGTTATGTCTGAGACGTTTCAATCAGATCAAAACAAGTGCCGCAGATATGCTTTCATTTTGAATACCCAAACTCAAAATGCAGACAAAATTCCGTATTGAAGTTATAAAATTCCGGGAATTGTCACAGATGGAAATTGCATTGCATTCCTCGCCTCCAATGTCACAGTTATAAAAATAAAATTAAAGTAAAATTTTCTTCTCAGAATTTGGATCGACTGCGTTGAATCAAAATAAGCTGTGTAAGAAAATAATTTTTTTTTTCTAATTCGCATTAAGTCAAAATTGTGTAAAAGAAGTTCGTCTAAAAACAGAATTGCGTACATAACTCTCTCTTTGCTCGAGTGCTTGGGGCCTTTTGAGTTTCGATGCAAACTTCTATAATTTTTAATTTTTGTCTTCATAAGTAACATAATACATCTTATTAAAGTTTTTACTGTACCAGTTGTATACTTGAGTTTTTTAGCCACAGAAAGGGCTATAGATTTAGTTAATGTATAAATTGATATCTCAATTAATTTTCAAAATAAAGTGTGAAATACACGTAACTTGTTTTTATTTTACGGCAAGCATTAGTTGTATTTAGCTTAAAATATATTCAATTTAATAATTTATATCGTTTGCTTTAATTTTAATCTGCAAAGAATATTCATATTCTCTTCGATATTTTTTTTGTTTAATTTTAAAATTAATTGAATATTTATTTTGTCTTTTGCTCTAATTCTAATGTTTAACTAAATTATATAAAATTATGGATAAAGTTATTAGTTTATATATCTTTGGAGGCTAAATCTGTTGTATTGCAAATCGCTCGATTGATCTCATTTTCTTCCTTTTAATTCTTAGAATTATTTTCCTCATAAACTTCTTAAGACGTATAAACTAGAAATAAAAATGTTGCTCATTTAGCGATTCATCTCTCTCACGCGGCTACCGAACAAGCGGACCATAAGCCAACTCCTTAATTTAGCATAGTTAATGATCCAAATATTCTTGGCTTTTACACGCAAGTATAAAATTTACATGAGCTAATCCTAATCTCATTTTGAACTTAATGAACTAAAAAATATTTTTTGCATTTTCGAACATAATTGTGAAATACACTTCATACCTTTTTAAGAATCAATCGAATTTTTCCTATTGCATACAGAATATAACAAAAAGAAATTTGATTAAAAATCATAACTATTGAGACGACAAATTATGAAGATTACATACCATTGGAATAAAAGTTTTTTTTTTTTTTTTTTTTTTTTTTAATTTCTGAGACAAAACTTTCTTGAAATATATTCTATAAAAACTTCAAGAATTTCTTGGTACTGTTTTTATTCTCGACGATCTATAAATTGGTGAGAGAATTTGCGCGATAAACTGTTTTAAATTTTTAAGCAGAATTTGAGTTTTAAATTATAATTAAAGATTTTAACCTTAATGCAATATTTCACAATTATTTTTCATAACCTGACTTTTATCTAATTTTTAAATTTGATTTTTTTTTAAAAAAACTTGGTGTAATTACTAATGAATGTTTGGCGCAGCATCGCCAGATTTGGACCTTGCACCATAAACCGGCAGTCACTCACTCAACGATCTAGAAAAACTAAAATTCTTGTTTAAAAGTGGAACAAATCTGATTTATTAGAACATTACTGGGAAAAACTTCTATGTTCTTTTACAAATGTAAAGAAATGCATATGAAATTTAATTTATTCAGTGTATGAACTGTATAGTAACGGCATTTTATTTTTCAAATACATATATTATTCGCAATGATAACTTATGTTAAAGTGTATCTCTTAGCCAACAAATGTCTTCTCAAGCGGGTTAAAAAAAATAATTTTCCCTTTCCAATTACTAGAAGTGTGTCAAGGATTTTGCGTTCATATCTTGCGTGTTAAAATATTTATCTTTTGGCATTCCTTTGCTTTCTGTATATATTTTTTTTTAATCAGAAAAGAGTAAACTACTTTATCCGAATTGCCGTAAGGTGATTTCCAAAAATTGATTTTATTCTTATCTTTTGAAACAGACTGTTTAGAAATACTTCAAATATTTCCTTATTTTCATAGAATTTGTGTTGAGAAGATTGCCTTTCTCACATTTCTTATTTATTTTTACCAGTTTATACATATCATACAGTGTGTGAAGGTTATTGAATCTCTAAAAGTTGGTTCAAACTAGGGTTTACGGAAAAAAGTGTTTGAATTTCTTTACAAAAATTGTTTCAATCCTCTTATGTAATATTTTTTTTATGTTTACATTACACAAAAGGACAATTTATCGTTAAGATAGTATTTTTTCTAACATATCAATAATTTACTAGTCAGTAAGATTAGTCTGGCCTTTTAAGACAGTTCAAATTTGTACTAGAAAACCTACGTCCACACTCACAAATTTAAAGTTTAATATTTTTGCTTAGTTGAACCGGTTATTATTCAAACAGCGATTGCATTGAGAATTTTACTGTGTTATTGAAGAACGTGATTTGTTTACGTAAAGATTGGGATAAGGTATTTATAGTTAAGATGCTAGTGCCATTTCTGTTGCATACCGTAGAAACATTTTGTAGTAAATGGCTTTAGTTTTAAAGGAAAACAAATAGTTGCTAGTAATGTATATATTGTTTATTTTAGAGCCAACGTGGGATGTTTTGAAAGATTGAATCACTTAAAGAAAATCAATATTTTCTTACATATTGACAGAATGAAAAGCGAGTCAATTTTCTTTTAAAAGCCCTAAAAGAAAACTATTTTTTCCCTCCCTTTTCACATTTCCCCCGGATCTTTATCAAAGACAAAGGAAGGGGTGGAAGGAAAGGTAGATCCGGGGCGAGATTTAAACTAGGCATGTCCAACCCAAAAGACTTTGTGGGCCGCTTTGGAAATACATTTTATTCTGGTGGGCCCCGTTGCGAATGTGATGAATTCGATTTATCATCTTTTTATTGTAGTTCTTTTAATACCTATTTAAATTCACACTTAAAAACTAATGCTACTTTCACCCCTCGAGGCGCGGAAAGTGAATAATCCTTCCGAGACCCATTAGAGAAATCAAGAACATTCTATAATGAATTAAGGGAAATGATGTTTTTTGAATTATATGTGTTTGTCTGAAATTTAATTAAAAAAAATATCTTGCATTTACAATGCAATGTTGGTTCTAAATTATTAGCGATAAAGGCAGTCTGTCTGGATCCACATGCTTCTGGATCACATATGTTTGGTTTGCTGCAGATGGATTGACTGTTGCTATTTCGCAAGACCCGCGTGTCACTTTTCCTTTTCTCTTTCAGCAAGGCACACCCGCACTCTTCAGAAGGTTTGATGATTAGATATACAACGTGTATCGCCTTCTCATACAAAATGGACCCGTGTGGTGACCGGAATGACAGAAGAGTCCCACTGTAGCACATGTGTGTCGTAAGAAGCGACTAAAATGGATACCTAACGTCTGGGGATATAGCCGGGCGCCCTGCTCCTGGGGATTATATCAGAGGAACTCGGGTACTTGCCCGTACTTACCTAAAGAAGGCATCATGACCCCTGAGGCACCCGAGGGATCTTTTTCTTCCCCTTGGGGTTTATTATCTTTGGTAAACATGGGTGACGCACCCCCGGGTTACCCTAGCGATCTTTCTCTATTTTCGATTTTCTCTATTATTCGGGAAGGACAGAATAGTCGCACTGTAGCTCATGTATGTCGTTAGAGGCAACTGAATTGGGCACCCAGCGTTTGGGGGTATAGCAGGCCTCCTGCCCGTCGGGATTATATCAGGGGACCTCAGGGACTTGCTTTCTAAAGGTAAGTACTGGTATCATAACCCCGAGGCACCCTAGTGATTTTTTCTTCCTCATTGGGCTTAATGTCTTTGGTAAACACGATTGACGCTTCCCCGGGATACCCTAGCGATTCTTCTCTATTTTCGACCCTCCTTGTGAACCAATTTTTGTTCTTTTTTCAATTTTTTCACGTCTAGACCACAGTTAAATCTTGTTTTGTCTTGCACCAATAAACTTTACATTCACTCTCTCCCTCTCATACAAAATGGATGGCGCGCTTTTTAAAAGGAACTCAAGATTGTAATTGCTTACGAATGAAAATATCGAAGGAAAATTGTGACGACAGTTACGTCATTGAACTGAGATATTCCCATTGTAATGGGAAACAAATGAAAATTATGGTGGAATGTTCTTCGGTACAATTATGTACAATCAATGCTTAAAATTTTGTTCAGATGATCCATCTCCTCGGACCACATCGGGCCCTTGGGTTGTCCAGACTTGATTTAAACGCAAATGGTCAACATTGGGAGCTTCGTGGCTAGTAGGGATAAATTCGAATCTTGAATTATATTCTGATTCTATTAAAAGTAGAAACAAAAGCTTTATTTTATTTATAGTTTCCGATAATTAAGACGACTTCAGTAACTTAATGCGAAAATTCAGAGAAGGATATATTGCTCAAATGCTGTTTTTATCACTTTACCATGATTCATAAAACCTCGCAGAAAGAAGTTATTTCCATAAATCATAAAAACCGAATGTTATTGCTTCAATAATAAAATGGCTAAGGTAGAGAGTGCGGTCGAGTAGTACTAGTTGAGTCGCAAGTAAGAATCCTGATTAAATGAAAGAAAATAGTGCAGAATAATAGGGATTTTCACGCGTTGAATAAGTCTTAATATTATCTACCTTTGCTTGGAATTAAGAAGATTGAGGTATCAGCACTCGTAGAAGCTTCTGTAGCCTGATGGTCATGGTGCCGGACTCGCGGCTGGCAGTTTTCGTCCAGTAGCGGGTTTGAGCCCTGATGCCACTACAGATCCGCCATGTAGTCCTCCCGTTAGTATAATGTGGAAGTTAGAGAGTGGTTCCAGCTCGGTGTCGTCTTCGTCACTTGACGAAAGTTCAAGATTATGAGGTCCATCGCCAAAAGTTCTCAGGTTGCTTCTTAGCTCGAAATTAACAAAGCCAATCTGTCGCGAGCTCAATTATTTTTTTATAGTTTGTCAAACCGCAATTGGCAACGTCAGTCGAAATCGAAAAAGTAAACAGAACTTGATAAAATAGCAATGCTCCGAATGCGTCGATTATGAATCTGTCTCCAGGAAGAAATTAACCTCACCTTCCAATTTGAAACATTGAACAATTTATGTCTGTATGTCCAAATGATCAATAAACTGTTATAAAATCTTGAAGCTCTCCCGTTCTTTGAATTTGATAGAATACAACAATCAATCTATTAATCCAATTCATCAACAAAGGTATGCATCGTTATCCACCGCAAATTGAAATTTAAAATTTAATAGGCGCATATTTTTAAATTGTTTTCGTAAGTGTGCTTATGAATTTTTTTTAAATCTATATATATTTTTAATTGTTCAATTGTCTCAAATATTTAGTACTTAAAGTCATTTAATTTTTAAATTGTTTTTGAATACCGTTGGCTTCTTTCGGTTTTATTGCTACTGTTGGAAAAAAAGTTCAAGTTTCATTCCTTTGAGAAGGTTTCGAAGAATCTCGGATAAGTATATATATATCATATTGGAAATAAATTATAAATAAACTGTTTCGTAAAAGAATAATTTAAATGGATAATATTATTAAAATATATTTAAATTACTCAGACTTATTTTAAACGGTTGCGGTAGTCACACTCTGAAAGTCGAGAATTTTTTGTCTCTGGTTGGTAACGTTGGAGTAGAATCGTATGAGTAGGCACAAGATTAGGTCTACCATGTAATTCACACGTAACGGGCGTGAAAGTTAGAAGATTGAGATACCAATTTGGGTACCATTCTAGTGATTTCACATCTCGGAATACAGAATATTTTTCTGGTTGTCCTAATGTATCTCGAGAACAAGGGCTCTCAACCTTATTGTGGGGCGCGCGCATGCGAGATTAAGAGAAGTATTGATGAACGTCACATAAATTTATTTTCCTTTTTACGTGGTAAATGAAATTGAGATAAATGGACCTTCTATTGTTTAACTATTATTTGCATACAGGGTTAGGAACTACAAATTTTCTTAATTCTTGCATTAAAATATCCACGGACATTCCCCCCCCTCCTAAAACTTTGATTTTCGAATTAGTTGCTTAAAGTATAAGCTCTGATATTTCCAAAATCAAATAATCGACAAACATTCTATCAATCAATATATACTCTTTTGAAACATTAAGTTAATATAAAAAAAGAAATTTTTTAATAAAAATTTAAAGTTTTTTTCATTGCTTTCCTTTCACTTTTAAAATTTGTTCTTTAGTTTTATAGTTAAGAATATTAAAAACAAAATTCCAGATGCAACGCGCCTGATGGAGGGAAATTGGACGCGCGTCGGAGGTTAATTTTATTCAAGTTGACATACTAAAACAATAGCTTCTTTAACAAAACGCTCTAGTACGAATACATTATACATTCACTACAGGTGAGTATGATTGAAAATGTATTAGCCACCCAAGGGGCTATGGTTTTAGTTAACCCAAAAATTGTCGTTTTTACCTGACCACTTTTCAAAAATTTATCTTGTTTTTGCGTATATTTTTGATGTCTGCTTTCACCAGTAAACGAGCTTAATTTTAAAAAATACGTCATAACAAATTTCGCCCGAATGTTTTATTGGATTGAAATAAAATATATGCAGAATATGTCTGATATATGCTTTCACCACTAATGAACTCAATTTTCAAAAATGTCATAATAAATTTCCCCAATTATTTTTTAATGGAATGAAGTGAAAAAAAGTTTAAAAAAATAAGTAACGTTATTCAGAATTTTAAGATAGCACTGTAAGGCAGCCATTTTTTTAGCCATCCAAGGGGCAATTGTGTTGGATCATTTTTGTTGCGTACCAGATAACTTTTCAAATTTTTTTATCGCTTGCTTCAATTTTAATTATATTTAGCTTTAAATTTATTCAATTCAATACTTTATCTTTTGTTTTAATTTCAATTACGTGTAGATGATATAATCAAATTAATTAATTCTCGTTTTCTTTAATTTTAATATCGGAAAAGTTTAATATTGTCAATTTCTCGATATTTCATCGTTTACTTGAATTCTTATATTTAATTGAGTAATTTA
The DNA here is from genome assembly GCA_019974015.1 of Nephila pilipes. Lineage (NCBI taxonomy): Eukaryota > Metazoa > Arthropoda > Arachnida > Araneae > Nephilidae > Nephila > Nephila pilipes. The sequence goes on from BMAW01092939.1 coordinate 95,819, forward strand.
GCAATAATTATAAAAAAAGCGCTCCTTGGAATGCCAAATCTGTTCTTTGCAAAACTTTGCATGGAGCTTTTAAAATTTTTATCATACTCTTCTTGTCTTGATGAAAATTTTTTCTCTCTAATTGTTGTGCTATTTTTTCATCATTCGACAGCTTTTTTTAAAAAAAAATAAATGATTCACGCAGAATTACAATTTTCGTAAAGCTTGGACATAAATCAAAAACTGTGCTTTTTTTTTGGAAAAGAAAAATATATGACGCTGTACAATATTGTTCTTTCTCTGAATTCTACGATAAAATAAAAACAACGGGCCGAATAGAATGAGTAAATCCTCACACATTTCAAAGGGCATAAAGCGTGACCCTGAACCATTCTGATTGCTCTTTTCACCGAGGGAGGAGGCAAGAAAATGAGAAATTTCACGCTTGACTTCTTTACAAAACTAAGGCTGTTTCTTTCTCCGGCAGCAAAAGTATTCCCGCGATGGAAAATGCAAATAATTCTCAATTTTTTGAAATATGGCAATCATAATGTTTTTTTTTCTTCCTGTTTTCAGGACGGCAAAGAGATGAAAGTTTCCCTCGATTGTCACGGATTGAGAGTCAACATTTTTATTTGCTACGCATCTAAAACATTCATTTGGTACCATAAAGAAAAGCCACCGATATTCTATCGCTACAAGTATGATTTTCTTGCTATGCTTCTTGTACAACTATTTCTTTAAATACTTCAAGAAAATATTTGGGAAATTCAGCTTTGAGCATATTTTTATAGTTTCCGTTTAATGGACATTTTGATTTCGTGAACGTTATGTGAATCCAATAGAATTTCTGAACAGTGTGGTGACCGGGTATGACAGAATAGTCCCACCGTAGTTCATGCATGTCGTAAGAGATGACTAAAATGGGCACCCAGCGTCTGGGGGTATTGCCGGGCACCCTGCCCCTGGGGATTATATCAGGGGACCTCAGAGACTTGCCTGCTTTAGGTGAGTACGGGCATCATGACCCCGAGGTACCTTAGTGATCTTTTTCTTTCCTATGGGGTTTACTGTCTTTGGTAAACTCGGGTGACGCGCCACGGATTACCCTAGCAATTCTTCTCTATTTTCGACTCCTTGTCAACCAATTTTTGTCTTTTTTTTCAATTTCTTAACGTTTAGATCACAGTTGAATCTTGTTCGGCGCAGCATAGCCATATCTAGCTATAGAGCCATTAAACGTAACATTCGCTCTCTCATCATGACCCCGAGGCAACCTAGTGATATTTTTCTTTCCCATGGGGTTTATCGTCTTTGGTAAACCCGGGTTACTATCTCCCGGGATACCCTAGCGATCCTTCTTTATTTTCGATCATTCTTGTTAACCAATTTTTATCTTTTCTTCGATTTTTTTCATGTCTAGACCACAGTTAAATCTTGTTTGGCGCAGCATAGCCACGTCCGGCTCTTGGGCCAATAACCTTTACATTCACTCACTCATCAATAGAATTTCTACTTTCCTCCTAATATCTGTACTGTTCTATCTATTTGAACGAAAAAAAACGGCATATTCAAAGAAGAAAACGAAGTTTTTTGCAGAATTATATTTTCTCCTTAATTTTTGAAAGTACTTAAAAATATTGTTACAAAAATTTTGAGTGTATGATGAATGAAAATCAATCCAACACGGAAGATAACGGCAAATGACGCTTTATTCACGAATATTCAGGATGACATACAGGTATCAAAGTTTGGACTCTGCTTCTTTTTTCTTTGCAAGAGGCAATCGTCTTGGATATTGCTTGAATGGTGGATTTTGAGTCATATAACTCAACAAGGAATTGATTTATTGCTGTGACCGATATTAGTGTCACAGGTAGAAAACAAGTTCTGAAATTTTTTCAGTAATAACTGTATTATTATCTGCTGCTCTTAAGTCCTTCAAGATTTTCCAAGATCGACTGAAAACTTCGTAACTGGAAAATTTTCGAACACGAGCAACTGTTCGTTCACACTTCGTAATAACACGGGGGGCGGCCCATCTTAGATTTCCTGTCCAAATTCAGAAATCGAACGGAAATAACATCTCTTTTTAAATCAATGACTGTTAACTGAAGAACTTGTTGAGAAAAGTCCGTTGCGGCATATCTGAATGATGCAAAAACTTCGGGAATTCCATGTCTAAGTATTCTAATTTTGGTGCATTATACTCCTATCCTTCGCCAGTACAGAGCACAACTTCGAACACTGTTCACTGGCCGAAAAAAAAAGGACTCTTCTCTTTTCCTGCCGTCATTATTTTTCTCAATATCTACAGTAAAATTACATTTTTGAAGAAAATCCAGACCGAGATTACATGGATCGGTGATATCAGCTACGTAGGTTCTGTATTAGAATTTTCTGAATCCATATTTTATAAATGCATCCAGTTTTCCATGCACCTCGGGTGGCCGCGATAGCTTAGTGGTCATGATTTCAGATTCGTGGCCGGCGGTTTTTGTTCATTCACGGGTTCGATCCTTGGCCGCCAAAGACCCGCTGTGTAACCGGGGCTGATGCACGTTAAGTATGTCGAGGCCGAAATTCCTCCCGTTGGTATAGTGTGGAAGTTGGGAGAGGGGGTGCCAGCTCAGATATCGTCCTCGTCACTTGACCGTGGTTCAAAATGACGAGGTCCATCACCAATAGCCCTTGTGTTGCTTCTAGTACGACGTTAATAAAAACAATACTAAAAAAACTAAACTCCATGTACCTCAGCTTATTCACCGGCAGAAATTGTTAAAGATCCAGATTACAGTGATGCTTGGCTCGATCAGGTTGGAATGATGCTGACTGGGGAACCGCATAAATCGCCTGTTCCTTCAGTTTCTGGACAAAGTCCTTTCGTCAAAGAGTTACATTGGCACCGGTGTCCACCAATGTCAAACATGGGATACCACAAATAGATTCTTTCAAGTAGAATCCATTGTTCTCTCCCCCCAAAATGGAGACTTTCAGTACTGATCTAGGGACTTTATTCAGAGAAGGTAGACTTCGCTCTCAAGACGGCCGGAAGTTAGTTTTCCTGGATGGATGTAATCATTTGCACTCTCTCTGAACGTGCCCCAGTTTATTGCATTTAGTCTTCGTTGAAAAATGCTTCTCTTCCCCATAGCACGACTGCTCCACAATTTTTCCATTCTATTGAAGAGATATTCACATCTACCGTCATTTTCCTTTCACATATCCTCCTTCATTTCCATCGACCTTAAGTGTCGGGATGTCCTCGAAATAGCTTTTGCAGCCTCATAGTTACTTCTTGCTATATGCCAGAGCTTATTTCAGATCCTTTGCATCCGTCATTGTTGTTGAATATCATATTCATTGTTCAGTATTTGATAACATCGATGAAGTACTGAATCGTTAAACTTTCCAGAACATCCTGGGGGGGGACTCGGCGTAAGCCAGGCTCATTAGCTGTAGAGTTCCATAGCCGCGGAAGTCTAGCGGTCATGATCGCGGACTCGCGACCGGGGTCCGAACCTTGATTCCACTAAAGGTCTGCCTTGTAGCCGGGGCTGAAATACATTAAATCTGTCAGGATCCAAAGTACTTCTGTTGGAGTGGGGTGGAATTCAGGGGAGGGGTTGCCAGCTTCAGGTATCGTCCTCGTCGCTTGATCGAGGTTCAAAATAACGAGGTCTGCAGCCAAGAGCCCTCTTGTTGCTTCTAGTGCGACTTTAATCAAAACAAACTACGGAGTTCTATAATGTATTTCGAAAGGTCTAGAAACGCTAGGATAAATGTATAAGTCTGTACATGGCAACTATCTAGAGAATCAAAAATAAAAATTAAGTTTTTATCTCGATTATTTTTAGTAATAGCTAAAATTTCACCAAACCCAGGAAAAATAATTAATACTTTATATTACTTCGTGCTATGACTTCTTTCAATAGAACAATTATTCTTAATTGCTTAAATGATAAAATTATGAGCATAATGATCAATTTATCTAGATAACTTGGTTATTTCTTAGTAAAATAATTCTTATGATGATGCCTTTACTTATACATAAAATTGATGCTGTAAATGTATTTGTCACAGTAATGCTATTAAAAATATAATTGTTTTCATCGGAGAAAATGTTGTCTTCTTCAGTTTACCTGCAGGTTCTGCATTCCGACTCTGCTCTACCGAGATACTGGGACAGAGAGTAAATATTCCATGTCGCCCCTCACAGCGGACAAAAAGAGAAGCCAGCGAGAGGGGGACTTTACTAACGGCCAAAGGTTCTTTGTTTAAAAAATCACTTTTACATGCGAGTTGAACGAAGAAGCAGTTTGGTTTAACCATTGCCATTGTTATTATATTTACGTTCATTCTGTTGAATTTTAATAAAATATAGTTAACACTTTTTATACAGTTTCGTAATTTATTGCAAATGTTAAATACTTTCGATGATGTTTTTTATAATTTAATAGAACACGATTCCTCTCACTATTTATGAACATCCGTCTAGTGACCAGGTATAAAAGAATAGTCCCACTGTAGCTCATGCATGTCGCAAGATATGACTAAAATGGGCATCCAATGCCTGGGGGTATAGCAGGGCACTCTGCCTCTGGGGATTATATCAGGGGAGTTCGGGGACTTATCATCTTTAGGTAGGCGCGGGCGTCATGGCCTAGAGGTACCCTTGTGATCTTTTTCTTTCCCATGGGGATCACTCTCTATGGTAAGCGCGGGTAATGTGCTCCCGGGATATCCTAGTCATCCTTCTCTATTTTCTATCCTTCTTGTCTGTGGCCGCGGTAGCATAATGGTCATGGTTTTGGATTCGTGGCCGGCGGTTTTCGTTCAGTCTCGGGTTCGATCCTTAGTCGCTAAATACCCACCGTGTAGCTAGGGCTGATGCACGTTAAATCTGTCGGGGCCCAAAGTCTTCCCATTGGCGTGGTGTGGATATTAGGAGAGGGGGTGCTAGCTCAGGTGTCGTCTTCGTCACTTGACCGTGGTTCAAAATTACGAGGTCCGTTGCCGATAGCCCTCGTGTTGCTTCTAGTGCGACGTTAATAAAAAAAAACTATAAATCCTTGTCTATCAAATTTTATCTTTTGTCAATTCTTTCAAAAGCTCAGGTCATAGCGTTTTGGCGCTGCATTGCTACAATTGGCTATTACGCTATTAAAATACTATCAAAATGCTACTCTCTTTTTTGTGTGTTATATTTTTTCTCAGTCTACATCACAGCTTTATCTTGCTTTGCGCAGTTTGGTCACGTTTAGCTTTTGTACCATTGAAATACTGACACTCATTCGTATTTTTCTGAAAGTCTAGGTCACAACTTCATCTTGTTTGTCGTGGTTGAGCCACATTTGGCTCTTGCGTCATTAAACTTGATAATCACTCGCATTCATTATTTATGGATGAAAATTAATCGATGCTGGAAATTAATTTTCGGAACGATTTGAATATTATTTTTCGGAAATGTTTTATTAATAGGTTAAAATAAAATTACATCGCTTCAAAAATTATCTAGAATTTCAAATAAAATGTTTTGTCAAATAAGAACATTTGTTTGTTTTATAAAAATCTGAAAATATAAATTTTACATTTTATAAAAAAAAAAACTCATTTTCATTATGTTTCGTCGCATCAACAACTATGAAAAAGTATGAGCATAACATTGGCTGTCCTAAAAGTTTACAAACTGTCTATTCATGAATTTATTACACACAAACAACAAAGTGTTAAGATATTATTTTTATGCAAACACCAAGAAAAACACTTTTAGCGTAAGGTAACGGTAGCCTAGTGGTTAAGGTCGTGGACTCGCGACCGGCGATTTTCGTTCAGTCGCGGGTTCGATCCTTGGCCGCCAAAGACCCGCTGTGTAGCCGGGGCTGATGCACGTTAAATCTGTTCGGGGCCCAAAGTTCTCCCGTTGGCGTTGTGTGGATGTTAGGAGAGGGGAGTGCCAGCTCAGGTGTGGTCCTCGTCACTTGACCGTGGTTCAAAATTACGAGGTCCGTCGCCAATAGCCCTAGTGTTGCTTCTAGTGCGACGTTAATAAACTAAACTAAATCCACCAACATTGGAAAGCGAGAAATCAAACCAGAGAAACCAAAGTTGGTCGCGTCTCTTTCGTGAAACGAATTATTGATTTTTGGTCGCCAAAAAGACTGGCTAAGTTCAGCTGGACTTGTAACTTTCATGGTCGATGAGAATTTCCACAAATATCCATTTCGATTTTGGTTGCTCAAGCAACTTGAAATGAATTTGCGTAGTGATTACTGTATATTTGCAACGAGATAGTGTCTGAATGATTGTTTCCATTATCTCGTTCTACTTGTCCAACATTTTAAGGTATAAGGCAAACATAAAGAACCAAATTTAAGAAAAATATTTTTTGATTGAAAAATACTGTTAGCACAGTTATCTAGCACAAGCAACAGATAGGGTATTCAAATCAAATTGCTATTCAGTCTTTTCACGTCAAGGAACCTGGTACTTCTTAAAATTTTGATTGTATATCATTTTTCCAAAATAAATTTATTCATAAATAAATATTATCTACGATTAAAATTTTGTTTGAAAGCCGAAATATTTTGTATTATGAATATATCTCACGTGGAGTTTGATTGTTAATAATTTATTTAAAAGCTTTTTGCAAACCAAAATATTTTGAGTGCTTTTTCACAAAAACATTTGCACTGCAAAGTTCAATTCTTTCTCTGTTAATAATTCAATTCAATAACTCATGACATAAGGCTCCCGTTTACCGGCCGTTTTGATTTCGTGGACGTAATGTTAATCCTATGAAATTTCCACTACCATCCTCAATTTTTTCTATTTTATCTATTTGAATGCAATAAAGTGCATGCGAAAGAACAAAAAATTATGAAGGCTTCCATGGAATGACATTTTCCCTCCCACTCTTAAAAACATTTTTACCCCTATTTTAATGATTCGTTTCTTTCTTTACCGGTCTTTAAAAACCATTCTAAAATATTTTCGAAAATTGGGGAGAAAATATAATTCCGTAGAAACCATTAATTTTTGCTCTTTCGGATGCATTTTTAACACTCGAAAAATAGTACAGATCTGAGGATGGCAATAAAAATTCCATCGGATATATTACGTTCACGAAATCAAGGGCCGCGGTAGCCTAGTGGTCAAGGTCGTGGACTAGCGACCGGCGGTTTTCGTTCAGTCGCGGGTTCGATCCTTGGCCGCCAAAGACCCGCTGTGTAACCGGGGCTGAGGTACATTAAATCTGATCGGGGCCCAAAGTCCTCCCGTTGGCGTGGTGTGGATGTTAGAAGAGGGGGTGCCAGCTTGGATGTCGTCCTCGTCACTTGACCGTGGTTCAAAATTACGAGGTCCGTCGCCAATAGCCCTCGTGTTGCTTCTAGTGTGACGTTAATATAAACTAAAAAAAATCACGAAATCAAAAAGACCGAGAGATGGGAGCCTTAAATAATTTATTTCATGTTTGTATGTGTGTGTTAATGCCATACAAAAGCATTTTAAAGTTTAATTTTCAAACAATTTCAAAGAATAGTCAGTGTTTTAAAATTCATATAATTATGTATGTTTTAAAATATTTAGTTCATGACTGTAGCTTATGTTAAATATATTTGTACCGATTTTTATTAAGATCTATGATTGAAAGGTTTAACTTTTCACTTTTAGATGCAACACGGCTACTTTGAATCACAATACCACTCCCGTGATTTATACGAAAATTACAGTAATTATTATTATAATGAAGCGATTTTCTACCCATAGTATGAATCACGTATCGAAATTCACCAAACATATTTCATCTCGATAATATTTAAAACTAACTTACTCGAACACCTACTTTTTTCGATCGATGTTCTTCTATTATTTAAGATATAGTACTTGAAGTTTATCTATTGCTCTTTGTACAAAATTTTAAGAAAAGTTCTGACGAAAATAAAGTACGATTAATATGCAATATAATTACAAATTTATTGAAATAACTTTTTTAATTGTTGATAAAATTAATAGTATCGTGCAATGAAATATTTAATTATATAGTACGAGCACAGAATGTTTCTTTGCTTAGAACTCATTAATTTTCTCGCCCTGTTTGCATAAATTTAATTAAACATAAATCACTTTTATGCAGCCAAAATGAAAAAAAAAAAAAAAACTTTCTGTTGCGTCAGATCTCAATAAACAATGTTTACGAATGTATATCAACTTCCGAACATGCGAAGTATATGAAGTAGTAACTTCGCCAAATTCGCATAAAAATCCAATCTATTCATGTAGTAAGCAAGAAGAGGATAGCTCAATGCTTTTTCGTTATGAATAATGGAACATATGCACGGAATTAAGGATTCCGTTATGGCTCGGAAAACTCTTCTTTCTTTTTTACTTGTCCCAAGCAGAAATGTCCTTTAGAAGTGAAAGAAATGAGAGAATGTTGACAGTTTGAAGTCCGAAGAAAGAATTCGCGTTGTGAAGTTCGAAATTCGGTTAGGTTATATCCGGAATAGTTGAAGGTTTTGTTGGTAGTTTCTTTTTTTCATTCTATTTTGTAGACATATGTTATTTCTCACAAAAGGAAATAAAAGTAAAAAAAATTTTACGATACGACTGTTGTGAGAAATGACTCGACATAAATTTGGGTTTATTGACCGGATTGAACAGTTTTAATTTTTGTTTGTTATGTACTGTTTCTTATTTATGAAGCTGATTTTTGTTTCTGTGTTTGATTTCCAAAATTACGACTTGTTTCTAAGTGACTTATTTTATTAAAGTAATAAATCGGATCTCTTAAGTTTTTAGACTGAGCCCAAACTAATTAGGAGTATATGCAGGCGGGTAAAATGATTTATTACCGAAGGTTTCCTCTCCCCTTTTCTTTACATCAAAAACGTAAAACTAAATCAATTTCAAAATCAAAGAATGTATTGATTTTAAATCGAACGGAATGAAACAAACTGACTTGGCCAAGAAATTGAGTTGTAATTTATGCTGGTTTCACTGCAATTGCTTAGGTTTGAAATGACATGTTACGAAGTACAGGCATTTTATTACTTTACCTTAGGTATAAAAATTATTTTTAGTGAATAAGGGAAAATGGAAGTATTTTATTATTGTTTTATATATATATGTTATAGTCTTAGGAAATCATAATTTTTTAATCCAATTATTGTCCCTCGTATCATTAATATATATTTCAATAATAATTATATTGTTATATATATATATATATGTAATGATTTGACTTTTCAATAATTACTCTAAATAATAACTTAACTTTCTATTCTATCTCATTCCCTAATACAAAAGTAAAGAGTTCATTCGTATTTCCTGATCCCCTTCCAAAGTATCCTTTTATTACATCACGCGCTCTTGAAACGGATTAATTATGCTTAAGCCAATTATAAATCTGTCAAAAACAATCCCTTTTTAATTTCCTATCTATTATATTTCCCTGGAATCCCCTTATTCATACCACGTGCTTCTGACGTTTCATGTGATATAAACAAAAACACACACAAAAAAAAAAAAAAGCTCTCTTACTCTTACTCTTCTGCTCTACTCCTATTCTTGCTGTCTAATGATGTAACCAACTACGTAATGGAAATGGTCTCTCTCTCAGCTTAAAATAAAAGTACTGTGAAATTTCAATACGCCTCGACTGTTATTTGATATTATGTTACATTACATACACACATATATATAGGGTGGTTATAATTACAGTGACCATATTTAGATCGCTGTAGAGCCCGTTTTGACAATCGGATTTTGATGAAACTTTGGTATGTACGTTATACCGATCAAGGGGAAAGATTTATTTAATTTAAAAATAGATCAAATTTTGAACACCAGATGGTGCCTTACGAAAATGCCTTATACAAATTAGTCAGACTTGAGGTCAGAGCCAGAAAATCATTCTGCGTTCCATTGTCATCGTTAATCATGCCAATACAAAAGAAAGATTGAGCTTTACTGGTAAAATTGTCCTATCAGAACGGCAGCAATAGCGTAGCTGCACTGTGTGAATATCGTCGTTTAAAAGGATTGCAAAAATGGCCCATGTCTAAAAATAATTATGAAATTTTAAGAGAATGGATGGGTATGCAGCTCCGAAGAGGGCGGAAACCGGTTGCGAATGAAATTGTCGAAGAAGTCGTTACTGCTGTGATTGAAAGAGCCTCCAGTTCCAGATATTCTTCAGCAAGTACTCGATCGGTGTCATTAGAGTTGGCGTTTCCGTGGTCGACAGTGCGAAAAATTCTGTGTTTCATTTTAAAATAGTATAAGATCCACGCAGTGCAAATGCTGCAGCCTTAAGATCACCAAACACTTTCTGATTTTCCTCGCAAATTTTTGGCAAGAATGGAAGTTGATGACGCGTAGGCTTGGAAAATTCTTTGATCAGATGAAGCGTACTTTCCTTTAGATTGAGGTGTGAATAATCAAAATTGCCGCATAAGGGGTGCTTCACCTCCTAATGTCCTGCAACATCAAACACTGCATTCTCATTACGTGACTCAAAATGACAAGATCCATCCACCACTGTATTTCTCTAGTTCGATGGTTATAAAACCAAATTTAATATCTCCTTCACACTCAATGCGCAATGAGAGAGGTATTCCCCTCGGCCAATAGTGGCAGCGGTAGCCCAGGGGTCATGGTTTCGGTTTCTTGACCGGTACTTTTCGTTCAGTCGTGGGGTAGATCCTTGATCGCCAAAGACCCGCCATGTAGCCGGGGCTGATGTACGTTAAATCTGTCGGGGCCCAAAGTCCTTCCGTGGACGTGGTGGGGAAGTTAGGAGAGGGGGTGCCAGCTCAGGTGTCGTCCTCTTCACTTGACCGTGGTTCAAAATTTCGAGGTCCGTCATCAATAGCCCTCGTGTTGCTTCTAGTGCAACGTTAATAGAAAACTAAACTAAACCCCTCAGCCAACCAAAAAACAGCCTTTAAGAACCTTCAGCTTCTCTATAAGTTTTAAAAACCAACATCATTACATCATTTTCGACTTCTCAGCTAAACTTCTCGCAGTCTAAATTCCAACATGCCTAGATACCTCAAATATTACTAGATACGTGCTTAAGATACTCTTCGTAGCCCAGGCATGACCCCTTTGGCGTGGTGTGGATGTTAGGAGAGGGGGGTGCCAGCTCAAGTGTCGTCCTCGTCACTTGACCGTGGTTCAAAATTTTGAGGTCCGTCGCCAATAGTCCTCGTGTTGCTTCTAGTAAGCCGTTAATAAAAACTAAACTAAACTAAACTTAGCCCAGGCATGACCGCGGAAGCTAGTGGTTACGGTCGCTAATTCGCAGCCGGTGTTTCGTTACATCGTGAAATCGAGTCATGGTGCCAAAGAATAGTCGTGGCCGCGGTAGCCTAATGGTCATGGCTTCGGATTTGTGGCCGGCGGTTTTCGTTCAATCGCGGGTTCGGTCCATGGCCGCTAAAGACCGCCGTGTAGGCGAGGCTAATGCACGTTAAATCTGTTGGTGCACAAAGCTCACCAGTTGGTGTGGAAGCTATCAGAGGGGAGGCCAGCTCAGTTGTCGTTGTCGTCTCTTGATCGAGGTTCAAAATTACGAAGTCTGTCGCCAATAGCCCTCGTGTTGCTTCTGGTGCCTTGTTAATAAAAACTAAACTAAACTAAAAACTCGCTCATTTACTTTGTTTGATGCTACATGACTCACACATCTGGCTTGTGCACCATCAAAAATACTTTCACTCAATCATTCATTCAAACATATAGTTACACCTAGAATGGTCACATCTGGCTCTTGCGCCAGAAACTCCACCATCACATCACATCACACATCACGAGTCTTTGTGCCACATATCTGGCTCTTGCGCCAATAAAATTTACTTTCACTCACTCACTCACTCACACGCCACATAAGACGCATCTTGTAACGGGGTTGATGCGCGTCAAATCTGCATAGGCTCTGTGACTCCGAGGAAGCCGAGAGATTTTTTTTCTTTACTATGGAGCTCATTGTCTTTGGTAAGCATGGGTGATGCAGTCCCCCCCCCCGGGTTATCCTAGCAATCCTTCTCTATTTTCGACCCTCCTTCTTGTCAACCAATTTTTGTATTTTTTCAATTTTCACGTCCAAAACACATTTAATCGTGTTATGCGCAGCATAGCTTGGACGTTGGGATATTCGCGATTTTCTCTTAATGAACCTTGGAGACTTTAATTGAGATTAATTGCACGAAGTAACAATTTCCTCCCACCCAAAATTAAACGTGATTATGCTAATTAGAGGCAGGTAGAAATAAAGTAGAATGAGTTAGATATGACTGTATATAAGCAAAGGGAAATTTAGGGAATAGAGGACGAGTGGGATTAGCGCTTATTGTATGCCTTACAAGAGATAGATGATATCAAGAGTTGTTACGGGCGATAGCGGTCGCAGAGGATTTGAGAAATCAAGACAACCTCAACAGGAGAGATTTTGGTTAGAGAGTATTTGTTCAATAATAGTCAAATAGGTGAATTAATCCAAGAGGTTACCAAGGAGAACAAATATTCCTTAGACATTATATTACAGAAATTAATAAATAAATAATTCTGAGACTTGACTGGTTTTTCTTTGATGTAAGTTATTGACTTTTAGAGTTAGTTGTATTTGACTGAATTACAGCTCGAGAGTTGGGTAGAAGTGATTCGCCACATATCTACATCTGGCGTTTTGCGCCAAAAAACCCTTTCTAATCACTCGCTCATTACTTAGGCTCTCCCATGGCATGATGTAGAGTTTGGAGAGAAAGGTAGCAGCTTTGGTGGCCAAGGCTCAAAATTGAGAAGATGGCCGTCAATAACCCTGTTGTTGCTTCCAAGTCTGACTTTAATAATCAATCAATCGTTAACGCCTCAGACATCCGATTGATTGATATTAATTGTTTTATTGAGGATGATGGAAATAACATTATGAATTTTAATGTTATTTCAATCGTCCATTCTTCAATTCATTTTTTTTCCTTTTTATTTTAGTATTTGCTTTTAAGGTATTTTGCTAAACAATTTTAATCCCTTAAGATACTAGCTAATATTAAATTGATACATAGTAATTTCTTAAAATAACATACTAATATGTTTCTGGAAGAAATTCCGTTCGTGATTTTAGGAAACAAAAATGAAACATTTCCAAACTCACCTGTCATGTCTTATGCACAAGACGAAACCATTTTCTTATGAGCGAAAAATAACACAGAGTAAATATTTTCTGTTGATCTCTTCATGCCGATAAAAGTTATTCTAGTAAAATCAGAAGAAAAAAATCTGAATTGCATTCCCGAATTTTTGTATAGCGTTAGAAAGATCAATAAATGAAAAGGACATTTCCTGAGAGAATTACTACAGCGGCTTTAAAAATAATATACGTAGGAGTGGACTGTCAAGGAAACAGAAGAGTGGGCCGAATGGACTAAAATTAACTTTTGAAGTGATGGAAATATTTCGTAATGTTATTTCAAATAAATAAGATTTCTTACCGTCAATATTGTGTTCGTGTTTTTCCCACTGGTAACTCTAGAGAAATGAAATTTCACAAGTACAATATTTTTATATTGGATTTTTGATCTTGAAGTGCGTAGAATTTTGCTTGTTTCTAATAAACCGCCAACAATAAGAACCGAAATTGTATCATAATAGTAGCCAGATGTATCAACGAAGGGTGTAAGTCGTCTATTGTGAAACATTACATTTACTTTAAATTACTCCGAAATGAAGTTTTAGATGCAAAAACCTTCGATTACGCAAAAGTGTTTCGATGAATCTCAATGATCCAGCGGTTGATCAGGAATAAATTGTTTTCAATGAGTTACTATGAGCTCGGTAGTCGAGTGGTTAGATAGACCTGGATTCAAGTCCTGATTCCGCCAAAGACTCTCCCTTGGTAGCCGAGCGGTCACGGTGGGAACCTAGTGTTTGGCGCAGCATAGCCTACTTTGGCTCTTGCGCCATTAAAACCTACTTTCACTCACTCACTCACTCACTCACGGTGGGAACCTCTTGTTTCAGTCGAGTAATAAATTCGAGTCCAGATTCCATTCATACAACCATCCTGTAGCCTGATGAATAAATTAATTTTCAACATTTTTAGTGTGAATGAAATGCTCCTTTTGTGCTCGCCCTCCTTTGACGTGGTGTGGAAGTGTGGAGAGCGAGGCTCCAACTCAAGTGTAGTCCTCGTCACTTGACCGATGTTCAAAATTACGCGGTCCGTCGCCACCAGCCCTCGTGTTGCTTCTCGTGCAACGAAAATAAAACAAAACAAAAACAACTCCTTTTGCGCTCTATTTTATCTTCGTTTCATTATATTTTTGTACCTTGCATCAGGCATGAAGGGTTCAAAAAGCCCTTGTGTTTGAAGACAGATGGCATCATTAAGGTAAATTGTTGCTACCATTGTGGGCTGCCATTTGTTAAACGGAGCCGAAACAAATTTGACATTGATTCATAAGTTTGTTTTGACTTGGTAGTTATTTGTTGCCAAATCAAAATCTGATTACTACAGCGTCGAGTTGTCACTCTCGGTGATAAACTGACTCATCAATATATATTAGAAATCTGGCAAGTTCAAACTTTGTTTTGAATCTTTTCCAAAAAAAAAAAAAAAAAAAGCGAAGGTGGTCTAATCGGCTGGACGAAGAATTTTTGAGATGCGAAAGGCGTTATGAACACGAATGCAAGTAACTGAAACTTGGACAGCTGTCTAGTGAGTCCTGATGTTTACTAAAAACAAACTATTTTCGATGTCACGAGCTCCGTGCCTTGGAATTTCTAAGGGCCGCGGTAGCCTAGTGGTCAAGGTCGTGGACTAGCGGCCGGCGGTTTTCGTTCAGTCGCGGGTACGATCCTTGGCTGCCAAAGACCCGCCGTGTAGCCGGGGCTGGTGCACGTTAAATCTGTCAGAGTCCAAAGTCCTCTCGTTGGCGCGGTGTGGATGTTAGGAGAGGGGAGTGCCAGCTCAGGTGTCGTCCTCGTCACTTGATTATGGTTCAAAATTACGAGGTCCGTCGCCAATAACCCTCGTGTTGCTTCTAGTGCGACGTTAATAAAAACTAAACGAAACTTGGAATTTCTAAGAAGTTATTGAACCACCATCGTAATTCTGTAAACTTATGTCTGAAAATTATGAATTACGCATTTTTTTTGCAAAGAACTCGAGCCAAATGATAAAATGCAAGTTCTTAAGTTGTGCACGCATTAAAATTGCAATTTTAAAACAAATCAAATATTCAGTTCGTAAGGAATCAGTAGCATGTGGCTCAGAAGAAAGAATTGCAAAATGGTCTTATTTGAGGTTATTCATTCATTATACTTTTGTCACCCTTAGATGTAACACGAAGGCTATTGGCGACGTACCTCGTATTTTTAGCCTTTGTCAAGTAATGAGGACTATACTTCATCTGGCCTCTCCCACACCACATCACGCCAATGGGAAGACTTCGCGCCACGACACATTTGACGGGCCTCATCCCCGCTACACGGTGGTACTTTAGAGGTGGCAGGATTCGAATCAATGATTCGATGAAATATCGATGTTTGGCGCAGCATAGCCTGCTTTGGCTCTTGCGCCATTAAAATCGACAGTCACTCACTCGATGAAATATCGAAGGCCGTGAACTCGCGATCAGGACCATTAGACTACCACAGCCGGTTTTATTTGGAATGGTGCTAGAATGGATTCAATTGATTGAATTTCGGGTTTCCTGGCACAAGAATAAAATCTGGTTCTTCTGTGCCAAATTAATGCTTATGTGTTCTGAATATAGAAGAAATGGGGGAAAAAAAAAGATAAAAATGGGTTGACAAGAAAAGTCGAAAATAGTTTTAGTTTTTTTTATTAACGTCGTATTAGAAACAACACGAGGGCTGTTGATGACGGACCTCGTAATTTTGAACCTCGGTCAAGTGACGAGAACAATACCCTAGCTGGTACCTCTTCTTAACTTTCACACCATGCCAACGGGAGGACTTTGGGCCCCGAACAGATTTAACGAGCATCAGCCCCAGCAACACGACTGGTCTTTAGCGGCCAAGGATCGAACCCACGACTGAACGAAAAACGCCGGCCACGAATCCGAACCATGACCACTAGGTTACCGCCGCCACGAGTCGAAAATAGAGAACGGTTCCTAGGGTATCTCGGAGATACGTCATTCATGTTTACCAAACTCCGTAAGCCCTATGGTAAAGAAAATATCGCTAGGGTACCTCAGGGTTATGGTTCCCGTCCTTTCCTAAAGAAGGAAAATCCCCGAGAGGAATGGATGAGCATCGTTCCGATAATCCGAAACAAGTATGACATAGATTCATAAGTTAGTTTTTGTTTTGTTGTCATTTGCTGCGAAATCAAAATTTGACTGCCTCCGCGTCGAGTAGTTCGACATAATTTTGTATCGAACTGTCACCGTCAATGAGACCTGGAATCGTAATTATGCATCGGAAATCAAGCAAAATTCAAAACATTTCGTTGCTTTTGATGAATCTTTTTCCGAAAGAGGAGAGGATGGTCTCATTGGTCGGAAAAGCTATGACGAAATAGTTTTGAAGTGCGAAAGGAGAGATTCGTACGATTACGAATACGGATAACTGAGACTGCTATCTAGTGATTGAAGATACTTACTAAAAAAAAAAAAAAAAAACATTTTCGATGCCACGAGCACCATTTCTTGGAATTTCTCAGGACTTATTGAACGACCCTCGTACCAATACTTAAGGCGTTTACAGAAACTCGATTTTTGCATCCCCCAGTTTTTTTTCATTTTGTCCCTCTTACGAATGCTGAAAATTTTGGAGAACGTATTTTTATAATACGCTGTATAGAGTTTTTAAACAAAGAAGCTAAATTTCAATCGATGGTCAGTATCTTACGGTTGAATAAGTGATATCTTTCTCCAAGGGACTGTGATATCGAAAGTTTGTGAAAAAAAATTCCTGGAACGGAGATTTGATACACATCGGTTGAACTTAGAAGTAAGTCAATGGAACAGTCAACATTCATTTCATGGAGAGTGTGATTCTGTGGAAAAAATGTGAGTGAACCCTACTTGAATTTTTTATGTGCTCGTATTTCACTACATGTATTTGGAAGGGTGAAATCACAGTTATTCTTTCCCTATTTGTTCCTAAATGCTACCGATCCTGACTTCATATTCATGGAAGATAACTCACCGTGCGAGCCTGATCAACGATTTCTTTGAAGCGGAAAGTGATCACGGTAGCCGACTGATCGTATTCGCGAGGTCTTGACCGGTATTGTTTTCGTCGAGTCGTGGATTTGAGTCTTAAAGCTTCTTCAGACCCCTGTACAGTGGGACTGATGCGGTTAAATCTGTCTAGGCTTTAAGCCTGCGATTAAATTTATTCAGGCTCAGTTGGAATTGTGTAGAAATTTGTAGATAGGAGTTCCTGTTCAGGTGCCATTCTTGTTGTTCGGCTGAAGTTTAAAATTACAAGGTCCATCTGCCGGTTTGTAGCTCTATAGCCTTTGGATAGGCTCGGTCCCTTAAACATTCTGACAATAGCCCTCATATTACTTCTGAGCATGACGTTAATCAACTATTAATCCATTTTGAAACCAACGCATACCGAGAAAACTAGCATTTTATGCTTTCCATCACAGTACCGTCTAGCTGGTTCGCCATTTGATCTCCACTTGTGCATAGCAGCTTGAAAATTTCTTGTTTAAATGTTTTCTACCACCATTTAAAAATTTTCAGTGTACGAAAGTGGTCACGTACGACATTTATAGCCTCTTAGAAAACAATAGCTCTTTGGGTTGCTAAAAGTCACGATGGTAAAAAGAAGTAGAGAAATTTTTTGTCGAGCCCCCTTGCGAATGAAAAACAATAATGATTTGTAAAAATACCGGCTTTCTTATAACAGCCATTTTGATATTTCTTTCAACGTTCATTTCGAATAATTTGTTGTAGAAAGAAAGACCATATTCCTGGATGATACAGCAAAAATGTCAATGGCTTGAGTCCAGAAGGAGGAAATAAATCTTTTGAAATGTCCGCTGGAAAGACCGGATGTAAATCCCATTTCGAACAAATCGGGTGCTTTAAACGTTCTAGTTTATGTGGACGATCAGAATATGATACAGGTAAAGGACCGAGTTATTCAGAGCCTGTATACCGATAATGTATCTTGTTTTTATCGAAATGGACAATGGGGTAGATAAGATAGCGTAAGAAATGTTTGCTTTAGTATTCTACGGTGAATAACTTGAATAATTTACGAGTGCTTAGTAATTTGCTTTCGAAATTTTTTTTTTTAAACTTTTTCATTCATTCAAGTTACACGTAATGCTTGTTTGTGAATTGAAAAAAAAAACTTTGAAAGTCTTGTGATATAGTTCATTTTCAAATGCAGTTCAGTTTAAAATAAATAAGATTTTGATAACTTTTGTAATTGATGGGAAATATAATGTATCCACGTTAGGTGTCATAAGCAAAATGATTAAACACTTTTTATTCAACTGCCATTAGAATTCATTTTTATTCAGTTCATTTTTTAAATTTGTGCAACCCTTTATGTTGTTGTTGGTTGGTTTTATTAACGTTGCACAAGAAGCAACATGAGGGATATTGGTGATGAACCCCATAATTTCAAATCTCTCTTAAGTGACGAGGACGACACCTGAGCTATCACCTCTATTTCCTAACATCCGCACCACCATAACAACGGGAGGACTTTGAGCCTCGACGTATTAACCGTGCATCCACCCCGACTACATGGCGGATCATTAGTGGCATCAAGGTTCGAGCCCACGACCCGAAAGAAATCACTAGCCGTAAATCCGCGACTATGACCTATAGACTACCACGGCCACTGTAGCACTTTACATAGCGTTGTAATGACTGAACGGATACGAATATTTCCCCATAAATAAGAATACCTAATTTCTTAAAAATAGAAAAAGTAACATATTTTAGAAAAAATTCACAAATTTATATATTTACGTAAAATACTATTTATTCACGTAGTCGTCTTTCTTTATAATGCGATTTGAAAACCGAGAAAAAAGCTTTCTTATACCCTTACCAAAAAAAAAAAAAAAAAAAAAAAAAAAAAAAAACCACTCCGCTTATTTTGCTCTTTGATTACACTTTCGACCTCATAGGTAGTCAAAAGCCTTTTTCCTCCCATAAACGATTTTAGTGAAGTAAAAAGATGAACATTGTTTAGTGCCAAATGAGGATTGTGAGAGAGGTGGTCGATAATGTCCTTTACTTTATCCTGTTAATCACACTTTAATTGAATGTATAGTGTTTCATGATCATCATCATCATTGTACTTGTTTTTAGCTCTTCCGTTTTAAACTTGTCTGATCTGAGGCGAGGGATACCTCAACATAACTTGTTTGATTTTTTGAACAGAATTTGACTTTTTTTTATTCTTATTTAAGAATTTCCCCTTTTTACAGCGTTTTACTTTTTTTTTTTTTCATTTTCTCAATTTTTACATGCTTTTCAAATTTTTTAAAAACTTGCTTCATTATCAACCAATGCTTAGCGCAGCATTGCCAGATTGGGCTCTTGCGCCATATTCCCACATTCACTCTTTCGCAGTGCAGCCGACTTCGTTGAAAGAAATTTAGGCCACCATGTATGCCATTTATTATATACCATTATGCTACCATCGGAGACAATATGAGCAGCTGTCTGAATTCGTGAGGGAAAGAATCATAGGGATGATGGAAACCGGGTGGTCAGCTCGGCAAGTAGCTCGCCATCTCAACCGTTCTAAATTTACTGTGAGGAGGTGTTGGGACCATTGAACAAGACAGAGGTCTGTTATACACGACGACCAGGCTCAGGACGCCCTCGACAGATCAATAATCAAGACGACCGTCACATCATACGACACGCACGCATGCACACTTAGTGCCAACTGTCTCATTGTCCACCATATATATGCTATATATATGCTAGCGTGCAAAACTTAAGTACCTATTGGATATTTCTACATAAAACTATGAAATTGTTGAAAAAGGCTTTTTACGACCGGTGCAGTGAAGAAGCAACTCAGTAGTAAGATAATGCATATGCTAATATCAGCACTATGACATCTGAGGATACGTCCCTGCGCGAAAAACGTGGAATGCGCACTCTTTGTACCAAGACTACTTAAAAAGGAGGAATGATGAATATTCAGACATTCCCTGTAAGTTAAATTGAAATCATACGTTCAATAATGGATTCAAGGAACCTCAGGATTTCTCTAGATGTGGTAGAATGATTGATAAGCTTGAAGAGGGGCTTAGTTTGATGAGTGTTGCACAAGAATTTGGAATTGACAGAAATGGGAGTTTAAGAGAAAATGACACATACCATTGTCAGAAAAGTTGGAGATGGTCAGCCGAAGAAAACGATGTCAAGTGTTGACCAGTATATCCTTCTACTCCTTCTGTATATCCTCCTCCAACAAAAAAAAAAAAAAAAAAAAATAACGGATCCAGACATCGGGAAACATAACTCCTCTGCTGCGAATGGCAACCAGACGACAGGTATCGTGATCGACTGTAGGCAGACATCTGCATAAAGGTGACATATTCACCCATCTTGCTAAATCCTGCATACCATGAACAGCAGTCCATCGTTTACAGTGGTGTCAAGAACACAAAGACTGGACATCTAATCAGAAGAGTCACTTTCTGTTTACTGATAAGAGTCTTTCTGTCTGAGCAACGATTCTCAGTGCCAGTTGATATGGAGAGAGGTAAGGATATGTTTTTATCCCACTGACATTAGAGAAAGAGACCGTTTGTTCAGAGGGGCCTTTGGTCTACACTTAACTTTTGTAGACTACAAAGCCCATCTACACACGAACTTTGCTATTGAGGACCTGCAAGAAAGTGAGGATTTCTGCAGGAGGGATTAGCCAGCATACTCCTCTAATTTAAATCCCATCGAACATGTGTTTGGGTTGCTTAGGGAAAACACATTCCAGCAAGATCGTACCCTCCGTAGAACACCGGACAGCTGAAACAAATGCTCCATGAAGAGTTGCAACTCTTACCTCAAGAATTGATGAATAATTTGGTATTGAGTATGAACAGACGGTGTTACGCACCATTGCAGTCAAGGAAAGTCATATCATCTGAAAGACTTTGGTATGTTGTTCTTCATGGCCAGACAATGTTTTCGCCATGCTGTCAATAAACGCCATTTCTGCTTTGTTCCATAATGTATGTGTACAATTCATTTTACATTCATACTTTCATCAACCTTTAAGTGCTACATATGCTTATGTAAGATGAATTTCATGTCCCCCAATTGATTTTTTTCCCGAATTACATCACAATATGAAAAGTTACTTACATTTTGCTCACAAGTGTAGTATGTGTTTGAATCTACAATCAACTATGATAGTGTTAATAACTTATGCATTTTTTTTCCTCGTTTCATTGAATTATTCAGATTTAAATCTTAAAAATTTCTAATATTTTGCAACATCCGCTGATTATGGTACAGGATGTTCAATTTAAAAGAGTACCCACTGGTTTTTCTTATTATCCTTAAATTTGAGGATGTGGCAATTATTCTAACACTGAAGAATAATTGTTTGAACCTTGTTTAAGTGTGGGAAACAATATCCAACACTGTTGGGCTGTTACAACTTTATTTGTGAGATAACACAGAAAAAAAAAATTACAGACGTGCAATGTGAATTAATCCAGTAATATTTATTTCTGAAAACCATAACTTAATTCAAATTTTTTACATTTTCATTCCTTACAGAAAATGTTGAAAAGGTTCACCACCAATTTTAATGGAAACATGAACACGTCTAACCAGGTGTTTTGATACACTTCGCAACATTGTTGGCTTTATTGACGAGATTTATCCAAGAATGATTTGTTTTAATTCATCGATGTTTGCAGGACTTCTCTGAAAAACCTTACCTTTGAGAAAACCCCACAAAAAATCTAACGGGGTAAGGTCTGGTGATCTTGGTGGCCAGAGGCCTATTGAAATTAAATGGCCATCAAAGAATTCCTTAAGCACTTTCATTGTTAGGTTTGGCGTGTGTGGAGTGGCTCCGTCTTGCTGAAACCGGTAGTAACTGTCCTGTATTTCAAATGAAGCAATTAAAGTTTGAATTATGGCCAGGTACATTTCGGAATTCATTAAAATCAAAGAATTAGTATATGCAGACAATTTTTATTGTTGCCATTCATAATCTTACAAAATGAACCGTCAAAAATAAAAAATAACAATAATAACGTTGAAAAAGCGGACGATTTCCTCAAATCATTTGCGCAGAATCGGATTAAAAATTACTAATGATGTTCACTGGAATTTATGTTTGAAAAACAAGTTTGCGCATTTAGAAAGTGAAAAAAAAAACCGATTGCCAAGCATTAAATATAGACATATTAAGTAAGTAATGATGTTGAAAGTCTTGGTACATATAACATAGATGTGAATAATACAAAAAACAAACGGGTACTCTTTTAAATTGATCACTCTGTATAATTCACTTCCCATTACAAGTCGAATATAATCACTAAATTACGTAATGACATGAATGAGGAGACGGCTGATTATCCTTATCAATTGATTGATATTCTCTCTCTCTCTATCTTTCTACCAACCCACACTAGGTTTGTAATCCAGTTTAAATATAATATTGAAGATAAAACTTACAGCGTCGTTGGGCCCGAGAGATTCAACTTGTGACCACAATGGATTCCAGGTGATCCTAAGCTATTTCTCATTCCAAAAAATAACGAATCTATGTTCGATAATAATCTGTGCAGGTTCAAACATATTAACAATAACTAGTCACTATTAATCATTATTTTCTAACTACAACTTTCAACTTTTTACTCCCGATTCTAATATTCAATTTGGTTTTGCTTACATACAAGTACCTTCTACTCTGTTCAATACATTTTTAGATAGTCTAATTTGCGTAAATCACGTTTCGTTTGGTCGGGCCGAGGTTTAATTTCATTCATTTCATAAAAAGTCCACAACATTAGTGAAATGAGAAATTATGTTTTGCACAACGTTTCAATTTTTTTTTCGAGAAATTTATTGAATACCAGCATCTGTGACAAAAAAGATATATGTTTATGATTACAAGAAAGTTAAAGCAAGTGGTTGAGAAGGGAAATGTATCTTAGGCATTATGTACATTTTTTTCATTTCTCCATATTCTCTTTTGGTTTTATTTCAGGTATGAGAACAAAATCCTACGATAAAGTTTCTACCTTTCTGATGTTCAGCCCCATGTTTAGGTACCTCGAGACAGACCTTAAGCCCTTTTTTGCTTCCATAGCAATATTACGTTTCTAGCTCCATCTTAAACTTACAATTGAACATACCCGGATTGACTGAAGACAATGAACGCTTTTCCAATCCTTTTTCAAGAGTAAAAGAAATTCGATTCTGTAAAAATAGCCAGCTTTGGGACTTTGAACAGGAGAACTAGGTAATAAAAGTTTTATTTTGCTTCGAAGTCAGAGATAACTTTTTTTCTTTGTAATTTTTCCATTTCTGCGGATGAATGGAACCTGAAAAGTAAGATAATCTCGAACTTTTTATTTATACCCTTTGTTTTAGATATGAACTGGATTTTAGCCCCTACTATTTCCTTTTGTATCGAATTCAAAAAGTTAAGTTGGAAATATTGTTGCTGCTTTAGACAGTAAAACTGTATATTAATGTTTGGAGACAAATATTTCAAAAACATATCTTGTCATTTCAGTATTTCCGAGTCGAAATGTGGCTCGTAGTTTGAAATGAGTACTTTTGCTAACTAAATATTTGTCAGTAACGTGTTTAAAAAAAAAGCATACAATATTTAACAAATTTCAGTCATTTACGTAAAACAAAAGAGCTGAAATAAAAATATTGTGTTACTCGTGTGTGAATGTGAATAAATAATTTTACCAAAAACATAAAATCAGAAGATGTCGATATTTTTCTTTGTTAAAAAATTGAAATGCGAGAGAAATAACTAATTAATTTGAATTTTTATCCGACTATCCATCTGCTGTCAAAACTATCGAAAACAGACGAAAAATTTCTGTAATTTCACTCGTAATAATAATTGTTGAAACAAAATAAAAACAGATTTAAAAAGAAAACAAAATTAACGTACGGAAAAACAAAACTAAATTTTGAGGGGAAAAAATCATAATTTCTTCTTCGCCAAATACTACAATGGCATTGTATATAGGTACTAGAACTATTGGTGATAACCTCACAATTTTGAGTCATTTTAAAGTTACGTGTAAGAGACATTTGAGCAAAGAACCTCAAACATAAAATCACTACTTCCCCATGACGACAAGAGTGAACAGACAGTATATGAAAGTCAATAAAAAGTTTTTATACAGCTGCTTACGAGAAAACGTAGGCATAATTGATAGATTCTCAGATTATTAGGTTTTCTCCAGATCCAACCTTCAACAGGTAAAGGCGGGATTCATGACTCTAAGGTACCCTAGTGAGCTTTTTTTCAATCCCATAGGGTCTCGTCTTTAATAAGCATGAATTGTGCGTCCCCGAGATATCATAGGGATCCTCTCTATTTTCGGTCCCCAGGGGCTCACCTTTTTAAATAGATACCGGCATCATGACCCCGTGGCACTCTGTGATGATCTTTTTCTTTCACTTTGGGTCAACTGTCTTTGGTAAATACGGGTGAAGCTTCCCTTGGAATACCCATTGATCATTTTCGACTTTCGACCTTCCTTGTTGTCAATCTTCTTGGACTATCTTTCATCTTTTTTTTAAAACGTTTAAATCTCAATTGCACTTTGTATGGCGCAGCATGGTCAAATATGGTTCTTGCACCATTTAATTTCACCAGCACTGACTTCTCTATTTTATACCCTCCTTGTCAGCTAATTTCTTTTCTTTTTCTTTCTGTCCACATTACAACAGAAACAAATATTTTGTACAGCCTATCCAAAATCTGCCATTTCATCGCAAGCCCTACTACTGACTCCCACGTATTAATTGGGTGAAGAGAGTTTAAGACTGAAATCTTATTTTAACAAATATTCCGCAAAGGCAGGTGTTCGCAGTAAAGTAGCGGTCATGGTCGCCAACTCGCGACCGGCTCTGTTTTCATCGAGTCGTGGGTTCGAGTTCTGGTACTTCTTAAGACTCACGCGTAGCTGGGCTGATGCACATAAAATCTGTAGACGTCCCAAGTCCTCCCTTTGGCGTGGTGCGGAAATTTGGAGAGGGAGGTGTTATTTCAGATGTCTACCGAAGCTTGACAGACTCCCAAACCTTAAAATTTCGTTCCCAATAGCCCTCGCGTTGTTTCTCAGTGCGACGTTAATAAACAATTACATCATAATCTTCGATTAGTTGATTTGATTAACGTCTCACTAGAAGCAACACAAGGACTTCCGCCGTCGGACCTCGTAATTTTGAACCTCGGTCAAGTGACGAGAACGACACCTGAGTTGGCACCTTTCTCTCCTAACTTCCACACTACGCCAACAGGAAGGCTTTTGGCCTCTACAGATTTAACTAGCATCAGCCCTTGCCACAAGGCGGGTATTTAATGGCAACAAGACTCGAACTCGCGACTCGACGAAAATCGCCAGCCGACCATGGCTGGCGATTTTCCACAAGGCTGACCGACCATGACCACAAGGCTGCCGAGACCGTCTCACAATCCATGGAAGAAGCAATCTATAACTGTTCATGTAGCATGATACGAAACATACATGCATACATGATTATACTGCATAGTTAAAACTGTAACCCTCTTTGTGAGCGCATACATACTTGTATATCGTATTAAGGATTTAAATAATTTTTCTCAACATAAGCATGAATATTTTGTGACACATGGCATCTTTTTTTAGTGATATATATTTCTTATTGAAGAGGGCTTTTTAAAAAGTAATTTGTGCATGTTTAATGAACCTTATCCTATTTTTAATTTGTGTCATTCAGAGAAATATTTTACTCGCGTCTGGAAACTTAAAGAAACTCGAGTTGCTCTCTGAGGAATTTTTCTCTGCGAAGCGAAAACCTAATTTACTCTCAACATTTCAAATTTGAATAAAGAAACGTCCCCAATGCGAAGCTAAACGACAATATTCAGACGAGCGAAAAAATATGTCAGTATATTTTCCTCAGATTGTACTCAAACGTAAACAAGTCTCCTTATATCTTTCCGTATAAGTTGGAGATTTCAAATTAACCATTGTCAACAACGAAGATGTCTCTTGTCATGTATTTCGACATTTCATTTCCCATAAAAGCTATTTTTAGCTATCAAAAATTAGAAAAATGTTCCGTTAAAGACGTTATTTTGGTGTGCGAAAACACGTATTTCATTTAAGTTAATGATTTAATATTTTTGTGTCAAACCTTTCTCTCTGCTTTCAAGACCAAAGAGTTAACATAACATATGAAAAGAATTTGCATTACTTCACAATCAATTTGAAACTTCTCATCTGAAATGTTATATTCGTTCCCATCTCTATTGTACCATTGGAGTTCTTTATCTTTATTTCTCATTCTTTTATAATAAATCTTAAGATTTGCCTAATTGTGGTGAATAATATCTTTGAACGAGAGTAATTTTCAGTGTCATCGTGGGTTATTGGAGATTTTCTCTTCACTAACCTCGGGGACATTTTGGTAAATGGAATTGCATAAAACTACTGTTTCTTCCTAATCAAAATGAAACGTGATTATGTCAGAAAATGAAGGTAAGAAGTGTAGGGAATTGAATTAGAGATAGTGATGAATATAAGTGAATTACAGGGTTATTTTTTTTTCTCTCGCCACGATTGTTTTTATATACAAATATTTGACGTGAAGAAGGGGGAGGAGGAGGTAATAGAGGTCATCAAAATATTGTTTTTAAAGTTTTGCAAGTCCAATAAAACGCAGTTCAAGCCCTAAAAGTTACTTTTCTGACTAAAAGAAAATGGTCAAAGTATTGTAAAAATAAATTATTTTTAATCAGTCCATTAAGAAATCTTTCGATTATTTTATTTCTATAATTAAAATATATTTCTCGAAAACATAATTGATTGAGGTAATTAAATTATCTATGCATGCCATTCTTAGGACGTTTCTCTTTAATTAATACAAGAGATAATTGATCTAATATTAGAGAAAGGTATCCTATTTAAGTAAATCATCTAAGAAGCATTATGAATTCAGATGTATTAAATACTAATGATTTTATCAGTAAACAGTTTTTTTATCGATGAAAATATGTAATTGTTAAAAAAGAGAACGCCTTTTAGGCATAAGTAATTAGAAAAGCAAAATGTGAAAACACTCGTATTTAAGAAAGGCTTTTAAGGAAATACGTAAATCAAATTAATGCGATCTTTACTAAAATGATCCTTGTATTTATGAAAATCATACGAAAACTTATTAATCCTAAGAAAGAATTAAAAACGGTTTTTTAGAAATATATCATTCTATTGTTGAAGTGTTTACGAATATTGATGAAAAAAATATTTTCTTTTCGAATTATTTGGAATATGCTTTTTATAAAGGATGTTGTACTGTATTGAAGACTATTAATAAAAATGACTTGTTTTCAGGACATCACATTTATTTGCGCACATCTTTTCAAACATAAATTCAAGACACAATTTTACACAAGCACTACTTTTCAACGTTCGTCTTTGCCTCTTGGAACCAAACTCAATACTAAATTTCATATCAGTTGCCAGTAAATTATCTAAAATCAAAACTATGATCTGGTGTTGCCAAAAAAATATATCTTAATAAAGCATATTGAAAAAGGTATCACTTTAAGTTTAAATCGTCTGCTTTTAAAAGTAGAATCGGTAATATCTTAAATAAAGTATCACATTAGATTAAATCGTCTGCTTTTAAAAGTCGAACAGATAATATCTTTAAAAAAAGTATCACATTAAATTAAATCGTCTGCTTTTAAAAGTCGAACAGATAATATCTTTAAAAAAAGTATCACATTAAATTAAATCGTCTGTCTTTATAAGTTGGACAGATAATATCGTAAAAAAGTATCACATTAAGATTAAATCGTTTGTTTTTAAAAATTGAATATGTCACAACCTCTCCCCCCTCTGAAATAAACTTTAATAAATTTTTTAGATTAAAGTTTCTTAAGATTTAAATTATTGTTTCTTCCTATTTCAGGAAATTGATTTGCTTAGCAACTTAATTTTTTTATAGAATAGTTCTCTTATAACAACACCATTTCATATGCTAAGCTTAAATTCCTCAAATTACATAAAAAATCAATAATAAACATACATAAATAATAAGAAGGGTATCTCTTACATAAATACATACAGGTATATAACTTTCTTCCAAAATATTTGACATAAAAATTCAAAAGCACCCCTTTTTTTTAAATACAGTAAACAACAAATAGAATATGAACTGAAAATCACAATATAATTCTAAATACTATTTTTTATATTTTTAATTCCACTAGGTATTGAATGGAATTGTTAGTCTGCAGCAGATACTACTAATTAAAACCCTTTTATTAAAATCTATACAAAAAGTTGTTATGCCATAAAATAGAATACATATTAAAAGTAATATCTATAATCATCACATTAGACAAAGCAATAATTTATAATGAAAAACGTACTGAAACAAATAAAACATTAGAAAGCTCATATTTTTCACTGGTATGCAGCTTTTTAAAATGTACAATGAGTATGTATTTTATAATGAAAAAAAAAAAAAAAATGACATTAGAAAACCCAAATTTTTCACTGGTATGCAGCTTTTGAAAATGTACAATGAATATGAATTACATACAATTTGTGATGAAGAAAGTTGCTAAAACAATACAAACAATAAGCCAAATTGTAAAATAGTAAATGATAATACTCAAAGTGTGAAAGTATATTATTTTAAATATATTTTATCTAATCAGGCCATGGAGTGAGACTTGTATCTGCATGTTTATAGACTTGTATCTTGCCGAAAAAGGCGAAAAAAAAATGCAATTTTTTTCGCCTTTATGTAGAATGAAAATTTAATTTTTTCTGTCAAAGTGTAAGGGACAAAATATTCGAAAACATTTTTTACTGGAAAAAAATCGATTGATTCAAGCAGAATTGAATAGTTTAAATATATACGCTTTTATCTAAAGAACAGCAAAGTCAAATTACAGTTTTTTTGGTCGATTTAATCAGTTTTTTAAATTTCAAATAAATTTTAGTTAATTATTGTAGTATTTCTGGCTGTTTGTGATAGATAGTAACATGATTATTTTTAACTAAAAACAGAATAATTACGATTAATAGAAAATGTTGTTCTATCGTATTATGTTCATTCAATAGGTATAAAATTTAAGCATACAGTTAGTTTAATTTTAACACAATAAATCAATATTTGTAATTTTTTTATAATAAATCTAATACTGATTAAATATACTTACATAAATTGTTAAATAATAATCATTATATTGATCGTCTTTATGTATTAAATATAGCCATCTTCGAAACTAACTTAAGGAAAAATTTTGCTTGCCAACACTTCTTATAATTTTTGTTTTTGCCTTTCTATTTACAGTAATTTTTCCTCGTTTTTTTTATTAATTCTTTTGCTATCATCATTTATAATTTCCTCATAAATATAAAAGAAACATACATCTTTAAATTTTAACACTTTAAATAATCCTACCTTTCTTTAAAACCTGTTTTTACTTGGAGAAGAAAAACTGTTTAGATTTCCTTAGCATTTATAGAAATGAGCATTTTTCATCCCTTCTTTTGACATCCCTCTTTTCTAAACCCCTCTAACAACAATCTCCTAATGCAGTGAATCTGAAGACTGTTTCTCTTTCTTTGTTCACAACTGCGAAATACCCTCCATGTTTACGGTTTCCCTTTAGCTAGACAGAAGTGCTAGAGAGGTATTTTTGTTGCCTAACTTGACATTCACTCACTAAAATAATTTGCCAAAATTCTTGCTATAGCCAGCGTTATCTATGAGAGTTTATCAGTGTTTTAAACTTCATCGAGGACAGGCTCAAGCCACTGCAATAATATGTTATCTCATATTCATATTCGTTCACATATATTTCTCATACATTTGATACCTTAAAGAAGAGTTTCACTTTATTACTCAATAATTAAGATCCTAAAAGGTGCTTAAAATTTCTAATTAACATATCAAAACCTACCATTATTTCTTCATCTTTTGTCAATTTTACTTCAAAATCTGGATCTCTATTGCCCCTCTTACCTCAAAGCTTTTAAATACATTATATTATTTGCACCTTATGAGAGTGAAAAAAATGTTTGTTAATCAATGAAGCATTCCTCCGTTTTATATAAAACTTGCACAATATATTTTTTCAAGTCTAATTCAAAGAGAAGATTAAATCTTAATTAAAGAAGCCTAAATAAAGATAAGAGAGTAAAGATTGGAAAAAGTATTCATGTTCTTTGATTAAGGATTTAAATTTTGGATTCTAGGCCGATTTCTTATGACCCATAAATGCTTACGAGTATTGCTTTCTGATTTGCATATTATGTGATCAATTTATTTTTCCAAAATCAAAGACAATATTGTTAAATCCATACAAATTTGCAATACATTTTATTATGGAGAAAAATCAAAAGCTGCAGGGAAGAATTTATTGGTCCTTCAAGGATTACTTAAAATTCCATAAAAAAAACAAAATGGGAGTATTCAAATGATAAAAGTTAATGGAACCTTTTTAAAAAATAAATTTCTTAATGAAATCATTTCAAAATTTTGTAAAAGAAGTTATAACAGATTCTTGAAATAAATTAGGTTTGTGAAAGTTAAATATAACGAGATTATACATTTTTAAAATTCCTTTCATCAGAATTATTGTCACCTTTTGATAATTGACTGTACCATTTGCAAGCTAGTTCCAAATCGCTTTCATCACAAGAACTCATCATCAACAATAGGTATTTGCAAACTTCATCTCCTTAAACGCAAGATTTGCACTCAGGAGTATAAATCTCAGTTTTATTAATCTATATTACTCAATTAACTTTTTAATTAAGTAATAGTCGGTCATGAAACCAATCTAACCAATAGAAAAATATCACGAAGCCAATCTGATTTCTTTAAAATTTTCTTACTGTTTCTTGATACCGACGCCCCTCAGGAGCTTGATTTTTCTAGGCAAGTACAGGTATCTCGACCCCCGAGACACCCTAGTGATCTTTTTTTCCCTATGGGGCTTATTGTTTTTGGTAAACAAGGGAGATGCACCTCTAAGATACCCTAGAAATTCTTCTATATTATCTACTCTTCTTCTTGTCAATCAATTTTTTTCACTTATTTTCCATTTTTTCAAACGTCTAGAACACAGTTACATCTTGTTTGGCGCAGCAGAGCCACATTTGGCTCTTGAGCTATTAATCATCCCCATCACATCCTTTGATACCGACGTATGTCAGAAGATTCCTTCAGAATATTTTTGAGTTAAAAAGCTTTGTTATCCACACGGTGTGTAGTTATATTTCAATTGAGAGTATACGTTTCTCAAGTCTTGTTACTCCATCAGATGAGGCTCTTTTAAAAATTGTTTTTGGAGCTACAATCAATCCTCTTCATTTTAAGTTCAATCAACGTGTCACGGTAGCTAATACGAGAAATATTTAACTTCAAGAGCTGGACCTACATTGAGATTAAAAACACATACATTGGAATGGCATAATGTTTTTCATAGATCCCTGTTTTACAATTCAAAGGCTTCGAAATCCTGCTATATGCAAAGTATGCAACTCTCTCTAATGTAATTTTTTGTTATACTCTTCAGTAGAATAAATTCTTGAACCAGAAGCATTCTAAATACTAATTAATGAATCAACCAATTAGTTTACTTAGTCCCTTAAATAGAGAAGAAAATATCAGAATAATTTTCATGTAAATATCAACTCAAATAATCAAATGAAAAAAAGATAACCTCTTTTTAGCAACATAAGGTATTTAAAAAAGGAATCTAATTTTTGAGTGTTACTGTTTTAAAAATGACCCCGAGGCACCTTAGTGATCTTTTTCTTTCCCATGGGGTTTACTGTCTTTGGTAAACACGGGTGACGCACTCCCGGGATACCCTAGCGATCCTTCTCTATTTTCGACCCTTCTTCTTGTCAATCACTTATCTTTTTTTCAACTTCACGTCTAGACCACAGTTTAATCTTGTTTGGCGCAGCATAGCCATATCTGGCTCTTGCGCCAATAAACTTTACATTCACTCACTCACTTACTGTTTTAAAAAGTTATATGGTCACGGTAGCCTAGTGGTTATGGTCGTGAACTCACGGCTGGCGTTATTTCAATCGAGCCATGGATTCAAGTTCTGATGTCACTAAAGTCTCCCCTCGTAGCGGCCCTGATGCACATTAAATCTGTCGGGGGTTTAAGCTGTTCTTTTGGCGTGTTGTGGAAATTTGGAGAGGGAGGTGCCAGTTCAGATGTCGTACTCGTCCCTTAACCGAGGCTCGAAGTTGCGAAGTCGTCGCTAATAGCACTGGTGTTGTGAGATATTAATGAACAATAAGTCAAGCAAGCAGTGATATAAAGGTGAAACAAGTGGTACGCCGAATGGACAATCCGCATAATAAAAACGCTGAATATATGTTTCATGGAATGTTAGAACTAAGAAAGACTATGAAAAGTAAAGTTATGAAGCTAACGTTGATTTACTGCTGTTGGGTTTTGGAAATTTAAAGTTCTATAGATGGATAAAAGGCTGTGTTTTGATTGACGGATTATAGTGGCTCTTTGGTTGTCCATTGGGTATGACGTATGAAGTTTTGAAATAATGGGTTGAATATAAGACTATATTAAAAAATTGAAATCAACTCATGAACTATTTGTAGTAATAATATCGCTATTAGAGGTTGAGTGTATGTCAATGAGATATTTATAGCACATATGATTCATTGGTTAAATATAGCTAGAAATATGTTAAATAAAATAACTGTGGACATTTTTACATTTTTTGTGATTATTTCAGACATAATTTGATATTCAAGGCGTTAATGAATAGTTACGAGTGCATCACAAAGCATAAAAAAGCATAGAAAGTATATTATGCTCTGATTAGGAAGTGTATTATGCTCTGATGATAAAGATTAATAATCCAACAAAGAAAATAGGGAGAGCGATACTCTCTGTTAGATTTATTTACAGCCTCTACGCGCCAATTATACATAAACAAATATTTACAAAATATACAAGGGCTTCCAAACCACCCATATTTTAACCCTCTTTAGCGGTCAGAGAAATTACATCCAAACAAGGAAAAACCCGCCTTACGCGGTCAAGAACCATAAGTACTCTGAAATATTACCCATGAACCCGTTCGCTCTCACTTACACGAGACAAGGCGTCTTCTGGCGGTATCAAAATTATTTATTTCCAACATGCTCTACTTTAATTTAGAAACTACAGGGGTTTTTCAAAACTCGTGGGATAGAAATACATCGAAACAAGCAAACGAATCTAATTTTTAAATGTTTTTGTTTCAAGAAAGTGATATAACCGCAAACTCACGACCGGGATGGTTTCCGTCGAGTCGTGGATTCCAGCCCTGATGTAACTAAAATCCCATCGCATAGTGAGCCTGATGCACCTTAAATCTGTCGAGGTTCCAAGTTGCTCCACCTTACGATGCATAAGTGGACAGTTAGACGGCGCTGTAACGGAAAGCATAAAGCGCAAGTTTTCTTACACATCTTCATTTCTACCGCGGGTTTCAGGAGGCATGACGAAGAAAAGTAATCAGGAAAAATCCATAGCCTAAAAATTCTTAAGCTTGTCTGTGGTTTCAGTACTCATATGGCATTGAGAGTTTTACGAAACTCATGAGAAAAAGTCAAAGGAATTATAGAAAACATCTAAACAAGCAATTTTCACGATACAATGCACAGGTGGAGAGCAAGCTGTTACGGAAAGCATACATTGCGAGTTTTCTTTCACATCTTCGTTTCTACCGTGGATTTCAGGAAGCATGATTACTTGTTTAGATGTTTTCTATCACCCCTTAAATTTTTGCCCGTGTTTTTCGAAAAACCAGCAAATCGAATTGCATATTGGAGTTTAAAGTACTAAATATTTATGCTGGGAGTATTGGCAATAGTTTCTCATGTTGAGTGTATAAAATATCGTAAAGTTCACTCTCATTTTTGTTTCATACTTAATTTTATAGTATTATTTGTTCTGTTATTTCAAGCCCACTTTTATTCCCAAAGTTATTTACTTAAATATCCAAAGCGATGAAATAAACTAAATTTCTTATCTTATTTCTTAGAAGTAATCTAAAGGGAGATTTATGTTTTTAATTTTTCTAGTTCCTATTTAGGAATATCGCCAAAGAATAGGTTTTGTAGCTGTAAAGGTTTTTTTAATTTTGAATACAACGCCGTTAGACTCGACATAACTTCCAGGTCCTTAAGTTATTTAGATATAATTTGCATAATCTCACCATTTTCTGTTTAAGTTGTTTGTTTGTTTCCTCAAATTGAGACTTTCTGTTATTTTACCTTCAGGATAATAACCTTGCGAATTTATCTGATTTAGTTAAAAGAATTGCTAAGTTTCGGAACCATTCTAGTTCCGAAAATGGCTTTTCTACGAATTCTAGGATTTCAAAAGTCAGGCATTTTTTGTCATACAATTTCCTGAGCACATTTATATAATGTATTCGAATTTTTTAGAAACAAAATAGAGTACACATAACTAGCAGTTTGCAAAGTTTAGAACCATTTATCTTTCGAATATTTGGATTGAATCTCTGTTCTGCCACAGTAAGGGTTTTAATGTGCCTTGAACCTATTTTTAGATCCCTTTCTCAGAATAAAAAAGGTTTGGGAAAAATGAGGAGACTGTTGTGTGGAATTCATACCATGGATTCAGATTCCTCAAAATATTTTCAAACCTTTATAAGAAACCAGAAACATCAAAACAAGATATTGAATACCAAGAATTTGAATATATATTTCAAATGCAATATTCGATTCAGCTTTGAATAATAATTTTTTTGTGAAGTCTAAAAATTACTAAAATTGATATTCTTGGGTGGGGGAATTTAAGTTCAATAATTAATAAAGCTTTCTAAAACAAATTAAAAGTATTTCAAAAGTAATAAAATTAGATAAATATGCGGCATTTTCTGACGCACAAGGATGAGTGAAATTTATATAACAAATATGTGGAATGTATGCTCACCTTTTACAACTAAACTATTTAATCGATGTACAATTGCTACACCTATACAGCTCGACGAGATACTGAAGTTTAAGAATCGCTTGAATGCGATAACCAATAAGGATTGTGATTGTTTATTAACGTCACACTTAGAAGCAACACGAGAGCTATTGGCGACGGTCCTCATAGTGTTGAGCCTCAATCAACTGACAAGAACGACACCTTACTCTCCAAACTTACACTCCACGCTGAAGAAGAACTTGGAGTTTTGACAGATTTAACATGCATCAAACTCGCTACACGGCGAGTCCTTAATAGCATCAGGGCTCGAACCCACGACTCGACGAAACAACGTCAGCGCCATCTCGCAACTGTGATCAGTAAGATACCGCAGTCACTATTTGTTGATGGGATTTTCAACATATGTTTAAAACGATGTTTGTCATAAGCATAATTCTTTAAGTTTTTGTTGTATTAAATGTTACAGAAGTGCAAAAAATCTTGATAAAGTTTTACTTAATTTTTTAATATCTTTTGAATAATTTAAAAAAAAAATGCTCTAATATTTTAATTACATTTTATAAATATTTTAGTAAAATTTCACTTGATTCTGTAGTCGAACTTCCATTTAAAATTTTATTTTTGGTGTACTACTCATATACGATCCATTATTGGATAGTATGATTACCTTTCAATTCGATCTTACTAACAATATTTTTTAAATACCATGGTCTATTTTAATTAAAAAAATGGTCTATTTTGATATGAAATACTGACATTTTTAACCACGAATCTAAATTCCTTAAGCTTCTAGAGTTTGTTTTAACGAAAATCCAATTTTCTAGTTTGGCACTTGAATACATATTTAGAAAGTTTCGGAATAACAAATGTAAATGGTTTAAAGATAGTTCGGTATTTTGAAAACCCATACTCGAAAACATATCCTCGTAAACAAAGATCACTCTCAAAATAAATATTTCTTGGTAGCCTTTTAACGATGGAAAAAAAAAAATCTATCTCGGTAATACAAGAAGGGGGGCAAAAAACCTTTAAATGCTCCCAGAAGTTTTTCGTTCTAACTTCAGTATCATATTATCTAGTAAATAAAATAAGAAGAGTTACATAAAAGACATATTTTAAAAATAACTCGGTAGAGAACTACGATCAAGGAAACACTTAATTAAGTTGTGTGGGTTGAAATTAACTTTTGAAGGAGGAAAACATTCCGTGATATCATTTAAAATGATACTTATTATAACTTATGATAACTGGAGTACTTAGACCTTTTTTTGTTAGATACATTCGTCATTTTGATCAAACAGTTCAATACATGGCAATTTTTGAAGTAAAATATATATCTTGGTTTGTGGGCCAGAGAACACTTTAAAAATATTTTTTTTTATTCGAAATTAATAATAAAATGATCCAGTAGCCTTAACATCTGCATTGAATTTATTGGGGAATTAATAAAACTGTGTTGAACATGAAACAATTTAATAAATAATAATTTCCTTGGTTTCATTTTGTATGATCAGTTTATCATTGATTTTTTATTATGGAGATCCCACACATGTAATCATCACACACACACAATCAACAGAGAAAAATAAAGAATAACAATGATTTTTTTTAGTTTATTTTATTTTTTTATCAACGTCACATTAGAAGCCACACGAGGGGCTATTAGCGACGGACCTAGTAATTTTGAACCTCTGTCAAGTGACGAGGACGACACCTAAGCTAGCACTTCCCTCTCCTAACATCCACACTACGCCCACTGGAGGATTTTGGTCCTCGACAGATTTAACGTGCATCAGTCTTGGCTACACGGCGGGTCTTCAGAGGCCAAGGCTCGATCCCACGGCTGAACGAAAATCGCCGGCCACTAATTTGAAACCATGACCTCTAGGATGCCGCGGTCACTAACAGTGATTATGAAATCGTAAGATAAGTGAATGAACTTGTTTTTGATTTTTACTTATAGGTATTTATATACTTTTCTAACATGCTTTAGGCAACTGTTGTTTAGTAGTTTATGTTTTTACTTTTTACTCATGAGTATTTACGTACTTTTCTATGTAACTGTTGTAGAGTAGTTAATTTATTTTTCCTCTAAGCTCATAAGTATTTATATACTTTTCAACGTGATTTATGCACTGTTCTATAATAGTTAAGTTTTTATTAAAAAAAAGCATCTTATTAGCTTTTATAATTTTCATCATAAATGAACAAAATTAAAATCTCATCTAACAGCTCAAAGAAAACTAAATTATAATATTAATATATTAGCAAAAAATACTTTTAACACTGTGCGTAACTTCTAAAATGTATTTTCTTAAGATGGGTATTTTTTCTCTTGCATTTTTATATCTGAAAATTAGCCAAAATTTCAAATTTAATAAATTTATGTTTATGTTATGAGGGTTTAAAAAAAACAGATATTTGATGCTAACCGTCTATCTTAATCATTTGACGACATGAAGTTTACTACTCGACATTTTTCTAAGATGTTAACATCATTCGATACTAATTATTTTCTATTTCAAGAAAAAGAACATTGATATGAAAAATAGGAATTTTAAACACAGTTACGAAAAAAAAAGGTTTATGATAAAACTATATTAGCTCAACATAACCTCTAATAAACGCAGAAAATATTTTAAAAAATGGTGACTAGAGAAGAAACTGGCTAAGAGGCCATATACGAGTTAATAATTGAGAGCATTTGATCCAGTTTCTCGCAGATTTCGAAAATAGCTTAAAAAAAAGGAATGGTCGGTTTTATTTTTGCGTTAACAGTATCAGTTTAAAAAAGTACTTATTATTTCAATAAAAATTAAAAAAAATTGCTAAAATTAAAACTTGTTAGGCAACACTTCATTAAAATACTGCTATTGAATAAAAAGTTGCATGGTTTTCAGATTAATTTTCGTATCCTGATTGGTTGTAATCGATCTCTTTTTGTCATGTATTTCGTGATAGCTCCCATGGAGTTTAATTAAGGCGTCTTATTTTTAAGTTGTTTCTAAAATTAATAGTTTTATTTTAGTTTAAAACCCTTTTAGTCTCGTAGAATTATATTTTTCTTAGCAAAAGAAAGCAATAACAAAAATACTGGTTGATTCATCTGTTTTTATTAACGTCTCTCAAGAAACAACACAAGAGCTATTAACGATGGACATTGTAATTTTGGGACTCGGTTAGTTGTCGAGGACGACACTTGAGCTGGAAACTCCTTCTGAGAACTTCCACAACACGCCAACGGGAGGACTTTGAGCCTCCACAGATTTAACATGCATCAGCCCCAGTTACACGGTGGGTCTCTTCACTGGATGTAATTCATCCATAATACTCATATGCTCACAAATATATGTAAAACAAATTAATTTTGGATGAAGTGCATTTCAAATAATGTTCGATAGATGTCACGTGACCGATAATCATATTTATTTACTTATTTATTTTTAAGAGTGTACGACTTCTGTTTCATATGGACTGATAAAGAATAAATTGGTGATCCTTTTATCTATGCACTCTGAGGTCAAAGAGAAGGAACAGGAGCCACAGTTATCATTTCATATTATAATGAAAATTAAGATTTAGTTGATACTAATGATAAATTAGCTGACGCGAATATATGCAAAGAGAGCTAGGAGATGACCAGTGTGTTTATTTTCAACGTAACTGATAAAATATTTCAGATGTATAACATATGTTTCAAATTTCTTAAAAAAAATTTTTTTTGATAAAAAGTTTGAATAAAGTTTTAAGATTACGTAACTAGGGTTTCAGATTTCCCGGGTTTTTCCATTCCCGAGAATGTCCGGGAAATCTCGGGAATGTAATTGTCGTTCCCGTGATTCCCGGGAATACATCAAAATTTCAAAAAATTTAAAAACAAGTTATTTTTAAATGAAATCAATAATAATTATATAAAATAAAAATACGTATAATTTTCCAAAATTAATGCTTATTTATATAATGAGCTAAAAATACAAAAAATATGTAGTAAATTGATTACTCATTTTTAAAATAGGATTTCAGAAAGCATAAGCAATTTATACTTTTATCACTCAGCCTTGTTCTAAGCTTTGTGACGAGCAATCCGGCAGCAGAAAATGCTCTCCCAGCTTCAACTGACTTTGGAGGAATTGTTTTTAAAGCCTCGTATAGTTTTATAATGTTTGGTGATGAATTTTCAGTTGAGTGGATAAACTACATCTCTAGTTTCATGATTTTGTTGAGACTAGTTCTTTTTTTGGTTGAACAATATAAAACTTTTGTTTTAGAGTAAATTGCTTTGTCTTATTTTTCGTCCAACGCCATAGATTTTTCTTTCAAAATCTCCATGCTCTCTTCTTCTGAGTGCGAAGAGTTGGATAGTGATTCCTCTTCTTCGCAGAAAAGTCTTGTCCCTATTATTTGGGCTTGTCTAACCAAACAATTTTTACTAGGCAATTGCGGAATACCGACAGTAACTACATCTGCATCGTATTTTCTCCCAAAATGTGGGCATTGCATTAATCCTATTAAATTAACATTGCGTCTCTCATTAATTCTTTGGATTAGTGAATATTTCATATTTTTCGCAAATTCTGAATTTTGTTCGTTCAATTCTCCAATAAAGAAAGAAAATACACCATCTGCAATTAGCAAAGTTGCATTTCGACTGCATAATTTTTCTAAGCCAATTTTTATTGGCTTTAAGCCAGTTACAATTGTAGTCACAGTTTCAAACTCTACATTGGTCATCATTTGTTCTTCTTTAATGACAATTAATGCTTTTAAAATTGCTGACTTTATTTCTAAAAATCTTTCAAGCATTGCCAACAAATTATTCCAGCGTGTTTTGGTATCCAAACAAAACATCTTTTCACATCTAAACTCTTCTTTAACATCTTCTTCAGCAACTTTTACTTCGTTCCCGGGAAATCCCGGGAATAGAAAAAGTACAGAAGTCTTATGATTTCCCGGGTTCCCGGGAAAGAAACCCTATACGTAATGTATAGAAACTATTATTTTAATAATTCTCATTAATTTACAACGAGAATAATTTAAGTAACAATTTCTATTAAATTAGGAATTTTCCGGTCATACACGTTGCAGTTATTTGAAAAATTAAACGAGGTCTATTTAAAATAAGTGTTTCGAAAGTAATTCTCGTAATTCAACTTATTCGTCCATTTTAAAGACGAGATTTAAGAGAAAAAGGAATATTTTCTCTTATTATAAAAGGTTATCACACATATTTCTTTTCAACCAATCCTTGCTGATTTTCATATGATGTTGTAACTGCGGTAGCCTAACAGTTGAAGCATTGGAATCGTGGCTGGTGGTTTCGTTGAGTTGTGGTTTCAAGCTTTGATACTACTAAAGACCTGCTGTGTAGCCGGGGCTGATGCACGTTAAATCTGTCGGGGCCCAAAGTTCTCCCGCTGTCGTGGTGTGAAAGTTAGGAGAGGAGCATGCTAGCTCAGGTGTAGTCCTCGTCACTTGACCGAGGTACAAAATTACGAGGTCCGCCGCCACTAGCCCTCGTGTTGCTTCTAGTGCGATTTTAACAAAACCATATGAAACCAAAATTTCATATGATGTTATTTGATTTGCGAACTTACTCTTGAGTATGAACAATGGATTACGTAAATTAGGTTATAAATATTGAAGAATAATGAACAAGATTTATGTAACAACATTTGTAAGCAGCGGAGAATTTAATAAGATAGTTATTGGAAAGCGAGAGAGATTAGAAGCGTTGATTCGGCAATTAGCTTGAAGTGATTACAGGCGATCAGATATCTAGTTGGATCTAGTTTACGCATTTAGTACTGAATCGGATCGGATAGCTTGATGATTGAGCAATGCTCTGTGTTCACTTCTTTCATTTAATTGTATCATCACTGATGGATAAGGTTCAGTCAATAATCAAATAGTCAGACAAAGAATGAAATTAATTGGGTTTTATTCGAATATTCAAAATACTATACTTAAATTATCATGCACGGGGAACAGGTCCACTCTTAAAAATTAATATTATAAAATGTAACTTTATCTTGTCATCAGATTACCCGATCCAAGTCATCACTAAACGTGTAATCTAGATCCTGCTAGATATCTATTTGTCTATAATCACTTCACACTCACTTAGCACATCAATATTATTCATTAATCTTCAATATTTATGATCTAATATACATAAGTGACGGTTCATACATAAGAATAGGTTTGTAAAATTTATTAAGGGTGAGTTGAAGCGAGATATACTTATGTTAAAATTTATAATTTAGAAAATATTTCTAATTTTCTACAAACTCAATTTCAAAATGGACGAATAAGCTGACTTCAAAATATTTATTTTATATAGACCTCGTGTTTAAAATAACTTCTGTTCAAATAACTGTTACATGCATGAACCGGAAATCCATAGTTTATAATCGAAGCTATTACTTCAATTATTCCCATTATAAATTAATGAGAATAATTAAAGCAACAGTTTCGATACGTTACGTAGTCTTAAAGTGCTATTCAGATTTTTTATCAAAAAATATTGTAAAAAAATTTGAAGTATAAGAAATTTCAATGAAAACTAAGTATTTTAATGAAAATATTTTAAATCTTATATAATGGAAAAGATAAATTTAATTAAGTTACTTATCATACTTTCTTTCTTTTCCAAAATACTTTGTTCTGATATTATAATAAAATCGTATGATAAGAGATATTTTTTTTTCATGACCATTTTAAACTTTTATATATTTATTCAAACCAAAATCTTCTTTTGCTTCTATTCCTTTATCTATTTTCAAGCTCAATGCCTGATCTGCCACTGAATATATCCAGATCGTCAAGGATTTAAGTTAACATTTCACTGTTTTTACAATGTTAGAAAGAAATCTGGGCAAGAAATGCAGTATTTCCCGGAACTTTGAACAAGTGAAATAGGTAATAAAAGTTTTCTTTTGCTTGAACGGTAGAAAGAAGTCTCACTTTCCGGAAGAATCAAAGTGTCTTGGATGAATGGCATTTAAAATGAATGAATGGATTCTCAAGTTCTTTTCTAGTTTATTTCTTTAGACGTGAAAAGTATTTTACAGCGGACACTTAAACTTCTTGTTTGATAAAAGTGAAACAATGAGGGTGTAAGTGATTTTAAGGATTTATACAATGACTTTCTTTGGCACTCTTCATATAGTAATATAAAAAAAAAATCTCATATTTTTTTGAAAGGGGCTTGTTTGTAAATTCGTTTTCATTAAAAATACTTACGATATTGCAAGAAATTTATATAACAAGGGGTGAAATTGTATAACTGAATCAAAAGTGCTCTGGCAAAACATACAATGTTCAAACACTGTAAGTTCGGAGCTGTAAATTTTTTGAAAATGTGTTTTAAAATTATAATAAATACATTTTCAAACGAGAACTACAGGGTTATTCACAATGAATAATTCGATTTTGAAATTCCATATTTTCAAAAAATGACACTTAAGGATGAGTGATACATGAACACAAAGGAAAACTGTGGAAGTCTTATATTGGGAAAAATAGATGGCCCTCGAGTTTTCTTCGTGAAACTATTTGACGAAAGTTATGTTTGAAGTTTTCTTGGAGTGACCTAGCAATTGTACCGGTCGCATTGGACCATACGACTTAATTTTTCACTGCTGGCCTCCTAAGTCCCCTGATCTGACCCCACGTGATTTCCTCCTTTTGTAAAATATAAAGTGTATGCACCACGATTACCCATATATTTATGTGAATTTAAGCAACGGATTTCTACTGCTGCACAATCCATTACCACTGACTATTTACGATGTGTTAGGTAGGAATATACATATCGGATTGGGGCATTATATGTGTTACGAAAGGTTTCTAAAAAATTCCATATTTTCCCTATTTATTCGAGTATTACATATAATTTTGTGCAGTTTATTTACGAAAATATAGTATATTGAAATGAATCATTTTGAATAAACCTGTATAATTAAAAGGAAAAAGAAGAGATGTAGAGGATAGCGACAAATTGATATATCACTGTAGATTGAATTGAAACATCATAATCAATCTCTTAGATTAATACGACTTCTAGTTAAAGTACTAAGATTTGTATTTTCTGTTAACGAGATTGATCTAGGACGAGCGATTTGGTTAGCTGAGACATTATTATGGAAATAATAAGATTGACTGAGTTAAGAGGAAGTCGATACAGAACTTACTTATTCTTTGGGAGCTAATAAAGAGTTTTGTCCTGCTTTTATGCATCTTCAACTTAAGGTTTGAACTTATTGACTCGTTAATAAGATTTTAAGATGGTTGTAGAATGAAAGAATGAAGAAAGTACATTCCAATTGCATTCACAAACATTTTTTATATTATTTTTCAAACTCGGTACGCAAACGCAACTAGGTGAAGGAAGAAAATGATGCATTTGAAAACAAATTGGTTTGAGGTTATGTTTTCTTCAAAATGCCTTAGCCAATTTTTTAGTATCTGAAGACAGAGATAAAATATATTTTTTCTATTTTCTTTAGTACTCGATCTCTCAGATCTGTATGTAAGTATCTCTTGTTGAATGTGGACCAATATTTCGCTAAAGGATTTGGGATCATGTTTTTATTATTTATCGATCGACGATTGTATTCGTCAAATTTTGTCTCGATGCGTTGTTATTTGTTTTCTTTCCTTTTCAGAAGTTTCAATAGAAGAGGTTAATCTTCTAGTTTCTCTTTTAGATTGTTTTCACACACATAATTCTGACACAAAAGAAAGGAGGGGGAGGGAGGGAGTGGAAGAGTAATGAAGGCTATTAAAGATTGGTTAGTCATGCATCATCCATAAAAATGTAGTTCAAGTGCTAAAACTTATTTTTGTTACCAGGTTAAAACTGTTCAAAAAATAATTATTTTTAATCAGTCAATTAAAAATGTTTTTTTATTATTTTATCTTTATAATTAAAATATATTCTTCATAAACGTAATTGATTTTGGTAATTAAACTATTCATGTCATTAGGAAGCTTTTCCTTAATTATCATCATAGATAATTGATACAATTTCAGAGAAAAATATGTTACTTAAGTAAATAATCTAAGTAACAATTAATCTTAAGTTATA
This sequence comes from Nephila pilipes, assembly GCA_019974015.1. Classification (NCBI taxonomy): domain Eukaryota; kingdom Metazoa; phylum Arthropoda; class Arachnida; order Araneae; family Nephilidae; genus Nephila; species Nephila pilipes. Next base: position 140,072 of record BMAW01092939.1, read on the forward strand.
ATCTATAGATTCCACATCATTAAATATTCACTATTTCATTAAAAAGCAATTTTTTTATCGATGAAAACATACAATCTTTTAAAAAATAAACGCACTTAAGACATACGTAACTAGAAGTACTTAAGAAAAATATGAAAAATTAAAGACAGGCCTTTTAAGAAATACATAAAGCAATTTAATGGGTTATTTATTAAAACGATTCTCATTTTTAAGAAAATTGAACAAAAATATATCAATCTAGTGAATAAGTTTGCAAAACGTTTTTTAAATACGATTTTGTATCATTCATTCTATTGTCAAAACATTTACAAATCTTGATAAATATATGTTTTTTACAACTCTGGACTCCAAAGACACCTGATACGGCCCCATGCGATTCCTCCCTTTGGGAGTTTGTAAAAGATAAAATGAAAGTTCCACCGGTGCTTGCAAATGTATGTGAACTTAAGTTATAGATTTCTGCGCTGAACAGTCCATTTCCATTGACACTTTGCTACAATTTTTGCAGGAAGTTTCATATCGATTTTAGTTTAGTTCAGTTTAGTTTTTATTAACGTTGCACTAGAAGCAACACGAGGGCTATTGACGACGGACCTCGTAATTTTGAACTATGGTCAAGTGACGAGGATGACACCTGAGCTGGCACCCCCCTCTCCTAACATCCACACCACACCAACATGAGGACTTAGGCCCCGACAGATTTAACGTGCATCAGCCCCGGCTACACGGTGGGTCTTTGGCGACCAAGGATCGAACCCGCGACTGAACGAAAACCACCGGCCACGAATCCGAAACCTTGACCACTAGGCTACAGCGGCCTTAAGCTTCATATCCAATTTTCGTTATACACGTAATAAGAGAAGTTATATTGAACACTTGTAAACAAAGCTTCCATATTTTTCCTTTTTATTCATGTACTGCTTATTCCTTCTGTGTCATTTATTTATGAAAATATAGCATTTAAAAATGGGATAATTCATTTTGAATAACCCCGCATAGTGTGGGTAATTAACTTTAAAAGTATCACTTGATTTAAATGAAATTTCATAGTCATTTTAGCAATAGACAAATTTTTCGCCAATTATATAACTGATTAAACATTCCAAAATTAAATTTTTTTTATAAATCCAGTTAATTATTTTTGATCTACAACATTAGTGTTTTATCAATAAATAATGATACTAAGATTTAAGAACGTCATGCATCCTTAAGAATTTAAAATACTTTGTCATTCAAAAATTTGTGTTTCAGAAATGCGCGTAAATCCTTAAAAATATTACTTGCTGAGAGATAACAGCGCAATACTTATTTTGCTGTATTTCATCTCTAAAACACTGCATTACAAAAACTATTTCTGGAAGCAAAAAAAAAAAAAGTTTTCATACAATTTTTTGTCAAAATTGGTCTTTTTAAGCAAGCAAGTAGTTAGAGTTAGAAAAGCACATAAAAAAGTTAGAAGGTGTACATATAGAGTTTCAATCAGAAAAAGAAAGAATAAACACATTTTCATAAATTGTAAATTTGTGTAATGTCATATTAGTATTTATATCTGAAATTATTTTAACTTGGGAGGTTAATTATTTTTCGTGATTAATTATCTTGGGAGGTTAATTATTTTTTTGGTGATTAATTATCTTGGGAGGTTAATTATCTGTCTGTGATATTAATTCATTCAATAAAAAGAAAGAGCCTATTTATATCAAATATTTGAAAGTCAGTTTCAAACTTTGACGGGAAACAAGGTTTTAAGAAACTTTGAGTTCCATCCAATTAATGTAATTAAATAATACAACAAAATATCGAGTCAAAAATATTTACGAACTACTATTCTCAGCGAGCGCTTAAATTTCAATTTAGTTAATTGCCGTCTTGAATATTTATGCATACGTTTAGATGTATTTTTATATCTGTCCTTACAAAAAGTGATTTAGAATTTTACATTTACTCGAATGCATTAATTATCTCCATAATATGCTCTTTATTTATTTTTAATTGTTAGAAATAATTTAGCGTTTGAATTTCTCAAACCAAATAAAAAAGTGCTCAGTTAAGATATCAAATAAAACAAATCGCTGTATTTGATATCTTAACTTTCATTTTTTGTTGCTCGCTGTTGTTTTCAATTGATATACAACTATATTGACATTACAAGGGACCAATATCTTATATTAATACTGTAAGAGTAACACTCTTAACAAATATAAGTAAAATATTCTCGAATAAACTTCTGTTTAAAGAAAGACTAAAAGTTATAAAAGTATTTTTTAAATGTGAAAATATATACAATTTATGAAATTTGAGGTGCTTATTATACATTATTTTACATTTAAAAAAACTGTCTTTATATCTTTTTGTCCAGTTTTAAATAAGAGCTTTTTGGGAAAGACTTTTTTTTCGCTTATATTTATTTAATAATTGCAAAATTCTAAATTCATTAGAACAACTTTACTATGTATCCCACTTATAATTAAGATTGGCACAATAGATCAGTGGGCAAACAAATGCTTCATTCAAGTCTTCATTCTATCGAAACTGCATTAAACTGAATAATGAAGACCACCACACTTCAATATAGACGCCAGCAAAGTCATTGTGTAATATAGTGTAGGAGCTAAGTGAAGGAGCTGATGGCATTAATTCTAATCACAGTTTAAAAGGATAAGGTCTGTTAAAGGAAATCCTTAATTGAGGTCTGTTAAAAGAAAAAGATAAACCAACCAAATTATTCCGGGAGATTACTTGAGTCCGTTTTTAATATTTTTTAAGGCTACACCACAAATAGCAGATCCTGAATATAACTATAACATAACCTACTTTACCGCAGAATTCGAGTCACGGAATTATAATTTTCAACTCTGTCTCAAGACCTTTCAGTTATGGAAACAGTTATTGTAAAATTAATTTTTGATAGAATAAGTAATAAAAAAAAACATTAGACTAACAAATAATAAATTATAAGACTAATAATTAAAAAATAAAATAAATAAAAATTGGCATTGACTTTGTTAATTTTATTTTAACTTATACTAATGTTTTTTTATTTTTATTTTCAATTAAGCTTTCAAAAAAGTAAAATTATTCAATATGAGTATTAATTAGCATAAACTAAGCATACCTCCGGATCCGAGGCTTCACAGAATCAATGACTATCTAGAATAGAAAATGTCTTCTTCAAATTTCTAAGGCAGTTTTTATTTTCACAAGCAAAACATTCTACAGTACAAAACAGTTGTTAATGTTAACAACAAAAATAACAAAAACAGACGATTCTGCCATAAAAATCAATTATTGAAATAAATATTAAAAAACAGTTCTATGCAAAGTTTTGCAAATAACAGATTTAGCCACCCAAGGTGCGTTTTTTTTTTTGTAATTATTATTAAATTACTCAATGAAATATAGGAATTAAAGTAAACGATGAAATATCGAGAAAGGGACAATAGTAAACTTTTCCGATATTAAAACTAAAGGAAACTATATATTATTAAACTGAATATTGTATCAGCTACTCATAATTAAAATTAAAGCAAACGATAAATTATTAAATTGAATATATTTAATTTAAATGTAATTAAAATTGAAGAAAACGATAAAAAATTGCAAAATGATCCGGTACTCCAAAAGAGATACAAGTAAACCAATAGTCCCTTTGGATGCTTTCAAGAGCAAACGATAAATTAATGAAGTAGAAAATCATATTCTATTCAGATAATAAAATAAAAGTAGATAGTAAAATATCAAATGAAATATATTTTATCAATGCGAATATAACTTAAGCAAACTAAATGGAATTATTATCATTATAATGTATTATTATATCAGTCCTTTGAGTCTAACGCAATGTATCTTTTATTTTATGCTTCGAAATTTTCTTGATGCCAATTTCTAAAAGCAACAACATTGTAGCGCATATTAAAAAAGATTAGATTATTTAATAATAACATATTAGATGAAAAATAATAAAACATTAGACTAATAAGTAATAGAGCATTAGACTGGAATAATTAATTTATAATGGAACAATTAATCACAAGCAAGATGACAATTTTTTGTATTTTAAGCATTTGGCACAATATATGACACAATATGATGTCGCCAATTCGAGTCAACATTGGCGGTAGAAAATAAATTACAAGATCCATTGTTAGTAATAGCTTCAGAGACCTAAATTCAGATCATATTAAATGTACAATTAAAAAAGACTAATCTTAAGATTAAATTGTTAACAATCACAAGGAACAATTGCCAGTTTCTGAACATAATAAATCAGTTTAAAGAGAGAAAATATAGAAGGAACCACATATTTATTTCAAAATATGTTAATAGCAGGCACTGAATTTTATGAAATACCATACTTCTTTATAAAATATTAAAAAGTTCTATAAATAACTTCAATTATGTCTTTGTGAATAAATAAGTAGCGGAAGTATGCGGAAAAATATATTCAGCACGAAATCTACAGAATGTATAAAAATTCCATTTAAACAGTTATTTCCATTGATGCGTTGATATACTCTCTCTTAAACAAAGCAACACTATATTCCCACGTCGCAAACAACTTTTTTTCTTCGACTCCACTGAAATATCAACACATTAGCAAATCTCCATATTTCTTCAGCATAAATTCAATTCCCAAATGAAACCACTGTCAGGAAACAAATGTTTACTATCAGAGTAATGTGACCGTTTATTTTTGCGAAAAGCTATTTTTAGGTAATAAAAATCAGAACATTCTTTCGTAAAGTTGTTTACTGAAAGATGTTTCAAAAAATGGTAAGAAGGTAATAAATTCGATTAGCTAATATTTCAATATGCAACTTTTTTAATTTTTTCCACAGAAATAAAAAAAAAACATATCTAAAGCAGCATGAAAAACATTTGACAAATGCTCTCACTTTCACAAAACGTGGAATTTGTTTCTTTTTGTCAACTTCTGACTTCAAACCGCATATATTGCGAAAGACGACTCCGCTTTCTTTTTCCTGAAATATATTTGCCGTTGGAGATTTTAAAAAATTCTTTTCTAATCTTTAAAATTATTTATTTGTCTATTTCTGAACACTATATCGATTCCCTTTTGCGCCATTCATTCGAAAGTTTCACGTACGAAAAAAATCGAAAGAAATTCTCTATACAAAATGGTAACAATATTTATTTCCATGTTCTACTAAGCAGACTTCCTCACAACCTTTTAAAATTGAGAAATTATTCCTTCCGTAACAAAATGAAAATATTTGCATAAGCGAAAAAAATTGTCTTTCGTCGTCTCTAACACAATGCTTAAACATAAACACGAAACTAAAATAAACAGATCCGTGTTTCGTCCGAAAGAAAAACTATGGTTCTAAGTGAAACCACTATCAACAAAGAAATGTTTATCCTCAAAGTAATATAGTACTTCCTTCTCTAGTAAAGCTATTTTTGGCTTGCAAATATTAGAAAATTATCTTATAAAGATGTTGGAAACTATATTGGCAAGCGAAAGACGCTTTTTCTGGTTCAGTTTTAATGTTTAAAGAAATGTTTGTCAACAAATATCAGTGCTTCAATTTGTAGTAAGGTTATTTTTAGCTCGTAAAAAAGAGAAAATTATTCCATGTAGTTTGGAAAAATATTTTTGCAAGTGAAATATAAGTATATATATTTGACATAGTTACAAATATCATATGCAGGGTTTTGATTAAGAAGTTTTTAAGGAAAAAAAATGAAATTTCTTACTAAAATCTAATTTAGCAATATATATATTTGACGTGAGGACATATTTATTAACTATATGTATTGCTTAATATTGAATTCTCTCTCATATTTTATTTTCTATTAATTATAGCTATGAATAAGGGTAGTTTTATAGAGCAAAGAGATTTAAAGTAATTCAATACAATCGCAACACTAATTTCCATATTTTGATCGAAATTCCAATAGTCGGCCTCAGTCTGGTCCATTAAACATATAAAAAAAATAATATTGCGTCGCAAGAAATTTATCACTTTTCTCACTTTCAAAACATTCTTATTTATTCATGCATTTCCGTTTTGGATTCAAAATTCTCATTAGTTAAACTCGAATCTTTTTATCTTAATTTGCATTTCTTTGATTTATTATGTGTGAAAAATGGAAATTCATTCATTAAGAAAGGTACTTGACGTGTCTATTTTTTTCCAAACTTCAAACGATTTTCATACCTTCGTTGAGTCTCTTCATTACCAAATTTTAAAACTTCCGTCTTCGAATTTCACTTTGTAACTATTTTGCAGAAAATTTATATTGCTTTAGATTCTAATGGAATCTTGATATTTTTTATTTATATGTGGTTTCCTGCATTCAGCTTCATTTCAATTTTTATGCTTGAGTTTTATCGTATGTGCTTGAATTGCATTCTGTTGTGAACAAAAGTGTATATAATGTGATTTTGATTTGACTGTTTATTAATGTCACATCGAGAGAGAGAGAAGAAATATCGAGGACTTTCGTAATAAACCTTGTAATTTTGAACCTTGTTCAAGTGATGAGGCGGTGAGCAGATGACATGTAATTTTAACATTTTTATCATTAAGAAGATCAGAGTACCATTGATATTGTTTATTTTATACTTTGACAAACTTTCACGTGTACATAAATTTGGTTGTTATTGTAAAGCTTGGCAACCAATTTCTGCAACCTTCTTGTCAACCAATTTGTCTTTTTTTCATGTCTAGACCACTGTTAAATCTTGTTTGGAGCAGCATAGCCACATCTGGCTCTTGTTCCAATAATCTTTACACTCACTCACTCACTCAGTTCTACCCAAGTCAAATGTTATATTTATTCGTTTTAACGTATTAAACTATAAGTAATTTAACTTAACGCGCGCACAATGCATTCGTGATATTATTGTTTTTTTGATTTCTACTCTTATAGGGAGCGGTACATTTAGGGTACACACCTGGTGGCAGAAATCCACAATACATCACTCATCTGAAATAGCCTTTCACGAAATCAAATGACTATTAGTTTCATTATTGTTGCTGTTTCCATTGACATGAATGGATTTCATCGATTTTATGTGACCATTAAACAATTTGGAAGTAGCAGTCTGTTCTCGGCTTCCAAGGAAATTGATGATGCAACACGATTCCTTGTAACAGTTATTTAAAGGGAGAAGAGCCATTACTTATTGTTTGATATCTTCACTTGAGTTGCGTATTCATGGAAGAGTTCACCTACATGAACAGTAAGATCTGATGTCCCTTCTTAGCTAATTTATCAATCGCCTCATTAAAAAGCAAGACAACGTAAGACGGAACCACTGTATAAGAATAGCAGAATGGGCAGACAAATCCTTTTGCTTGTTGGTAACATTGTAACTGGTTTTATAACGAATGCTTTTTCAATTCTTAAGGAGTCTCAAAGCCTTTAAACTTTAATTTATTTTTGCTTTTCCAAGAAAAATGTGTATGTTTGAGCCCCATCTTTTCCCAACATTTTAGTGATTAAAAGTGTAACGATAAAACCAAAACTTCCACGGTTAAAGAAAATAAGAAAACTAAATCTTATTTAACTAGTTTCTTTTGTTACTTTTCGAATTTAACTTAATTTTTACAAAAAAAAAGTCAGTTTCCACGCAGGAGTTTTCGGAAATGGAAACTATTAATCATATTATATTGAAATTTCATACACGTATCCAAAATAAATATTTTTATGACTTATAACACAAATAATTAAAAGAGAGTAAATTATATGAATTTCAATTCTAATTTTTCTCCTTTTTTAAAACTTCATAATTTTTTTTAATAACTGTATTCAAAAAATATTTTTATCTGAATTTCTTAAAAAGTGCGTATAACTTCAAAACTGATTCTTTTTCTACTAAATAACAATCCTTTTGAAAACTGTGGTCGATGTTGCACTTCGGAATAGGGTACGCAGCAAAATATTGACATTCGTAACTTTAAAAAAGTTTCCAATTTAGATTTCTTTATAATTTTTAAGGTTTCTTTTAAATTACGTGAAAATAGGACAATCATTGTAAACGTATGTGAATATTATGCGGTAAAACTGTTAAGTGTCTGCTTTATTTCATTGGTAAGTTATAATTGCTTCAAAAACAATGTGTTTTTTTACATACACAGATAACAGTTAAGAGTCGTGGAACCTCTAGGAATTCTGTTTGGAACTACGGCTCTCAGTGAGGACCAAAACTTTTCATTTGAAGGCATTGAAGGAAAGTCTGTCTGGAGCCGCCTCTGAATCCCCTATCATAGTTCGATTGCTATGATAGGGATGATAAGGAGAGTTCCGTAGCCGAGCTTACGGAAATATGGTAGAAGTTCCTTATATTTCTGTAGTTCCCTGTTTCTTGCCTCGCAAAAAGCTTGTTGATGGTTCTCAAGTGGAATGGTGATGTCGATCACGAGGAGATTGTTGTCAATGGCTGCAACAAACTTGCTACGAAAATAGGTCAACACCAAAGTTTGATTTTGGAATAGTATTGTGCCACTATGCATAATTACTTTCTTGACTTTGCCAACAATGAATTGTGTATTAGCTGCCAAGCAAAAGCAAATACATCACACTGATTGAGTTCATGGGTTGGGTCCAATTTCAGCGTACTGCTAGGCGACGAAAATTTTATTGGCCATAAATAGCGAAATTGGTAACCTTTCTTCTGTTAACAATTTTTCTGGTAAGCCTATCATAAACGCTATTACTGGTTCTGAACAACCGACTGGAAATTTGATTGAAGTATTTTTGATATACGTGCTCGATAGTCAAGCATCTATCATAAAATTACACTAACTTGGCGAAATATCAGTTTCATCGTTATCAAGCCACATCGAAGGTTCGAATGGCGTTGCCAAAATATAGATGAATCAGCATAAGAAGAGTAGTAGGGAAATTATTCCTGGTATGAAGGCAATAATTATTGCCAATTTTTACAATAAATGTGGTCAGCAATCAAGTTCCCTTAAGAATTCAAATTGCACAAGCGGATTATCAGTTTCATCGTTACCTTGACGAAAGAGCGTCACGATCATCAACGGTAAAGGTTAGTAATTTTTTTCGGTTCCTTTTTAATAATTTTCAATGTTTTTTTATTCAATTAATACTTACGTACCTTTTTTTACTACTGCAATATCTAGAAATTGTCATTTCGACAACATCTAACTATTTCCTGTTGAAACGACTTCGAGTTTGAAACTCCTGTTTTTTTGTTTTGTTGTTTTAAGTATTTTTATGCCACTTATATGTTTGTAGCAAAACTCAATGTTTTCATGTTGTTTTGTCTTTTGGACAAAACACCATCTTGTTCCTTGTTGCAACGGTTCGAATATGAAAATAGCGTGCCTGGCGCCATTTTGGCGTGATTTTATAAATCGCGCCTAGCAGTACGCTAAAATAGAACTGTACCGATTGCATGTAGCAGGGTTTCATCTCCCTTTCCATTCTTTTGATATAATTTTTCTGTATATCTTTTGATATTTGTACGCCTTTAAAAGGGGCAAGATTCAGGCGTGCCTCGCGTAAGAAGACACGAGGTCTGCCACCCAGCAGACCTCGTGTATGTTCCATCAGTGAAGTGTGAACTGACGCTATTGAGGTGAACATAGTTCATAATCTTGCCGTGGGACCTAAATTGGTAACGAATTTCCGATTACAGCTGAGAAGTTCAAGGAGTTTAAGAAGTTTTTTTTCCTTCTGCAACTATGATCATAAAGTTATGGAAGGAAATGGAATGAATATATCAGGAAAGCTATAAGTCAGGTCAAGTCCCCTTTAGGCAGTTCTAGCTAGAGTATACGAATTTTGTGTTTCATTGGAATTGGTTGCAAATTTCGCCTCGATGAGCCCTCAAAAAATAGCCGGTGACATCTTCATCAGGTTGTTGATTTGAATCCTATATGCCTATTAATTATTATCTCTAAAAACCCAGATGTCGCAATTAATATGAAAGCTGAGATCCTTTATCAATTTTTGAATACAAAACATCATAAAAAAAAGATTAGTATAACGTATAATACTCCGCTTATATCGTTTTTGGTAGAAAGGTATAATGTTAAAGTTTTTTTTTTTGAAACGTAAAGTATTAAGTCATTTTCTAGAAATTAAAATAACTCTGAGAGAAGGAGGAAAATTTTCTTGTTTCTTACTTTTTAGATCGTAATGTTCAAATTGAAATTTTCTTGCAATAGATGGACCAAAAGGCTATTGGGGAGAGGGGCACTAAAATCTCTAAAAAGTTTCCAAATCAGAGTTAAAAAATACCCACAATGCTGGTGATGTTAAACAGAAATGACAAAAGTAAAATGTTTGTATATTATTAAAAAATGCATTTCAAAAATATAAAAGAATGGGGCGATTATTACGCAATTCCTGATACGAAACACATGAGCTGGAAATGAAAACAAGGGGTTTGATGCAACTGAAAACAATAACTAATTTTGAAACCTGTATTGTCAATAGTCGTGATACGATTAATTGGTATTTTTCTGTTTCTATCATTAAATAAGTGCCAACGGAAGTTCTATACCAACTGAGATATGTTTCACAAAATTGAACGAAAAAGATTTTGATGCAGTTTGTTTAATAAATACCTCTTTTATTCTTTGTTTTAATGTTGAATGCATAAATTAGTCTTTGACTTCTTTTAAACGTAAATAAAGATCTGAAGATCTTAAAAGATTGTAATTTTACTTTAAAAACGTAATTAGAAAATTAGAAATACATATTTCTCTTTTACTTGCATTTGTAACATTTTTTTAAACATAAAAGTGTATTTTATGAAGTGTAATGTATAAATTCATTAAAATTAACATTCCTTCACAAATTTAAAAAAGGAAATAAATAAAAATCGACAGCGTTAAAGTTTTCTTTAAAAATCAGTAAAAGACTTTGTAAAAAAGTAAGAAAGAAAAACACTTGCATAATGTTTCACGAAACTATCAAAGTTTATCGCTAATTTTCACAGAACAGTTATTTTCGATATTAAGTCTCTTCCTCAGGTGAGTTTACGATTGATAATCTTTCTAAAAAAACTAGAGTAACTGCAAACCAATTATAAGCCTTCTTAAGACGATTTTCTTAATCCATCACTTTATGAATACTGCTCCCTAATCTGTCAACAGAACAAAACATTCGTAAACAGCCGTAATCGTTGATAAACTATTTCGAGGCTAAAACTCAATTTATTGAAAATAATCATTGTACGTACAATTTCTCGATAAAGAATTTCATTATTTTATTGGAAACATTAAATAGCTTTTCAGCGATCAAAAATGAAAACAAAATTTCCATTTCTCGATTTTCTTCCGCATTTTCTTGATTAGATTTATCAATCTTCAGAATATAGGGCACCTCATCCTTTAAGATTTGTTTTCATGTTTTTTATACATGCAGTGCCATAGTTTTATAGCAAAATTATATTACCTGGGTGATTGTTATTTTCTTATCTATCCAGAAGTTCTTGGTAGCTCTTTTAATGAAATTATTTTCTTGTAGAGGTGAAAAAGAACGCGGAAGAAAAGTTTGAAATTATTTATAAGAAATTGTCAAAGCTCTTTGTGAGAAATTCAACATAATATAAAAAAAGCCATTAAAAAACTGAAATACTAAAAAAATGTTTGAAATGTGTGGTATTTTTAATTAGTTTATTTCAAAATATTATGTTTTTTTTATTTATTCTTTATTTTTCTTGTAAAAGAAAATCTTTTATGTATTCAATTTTAATAGATTAATCAATGATATAATTCTCTCTAAAAATGAAAATAAGTTATTAATCTAATTTTATAATAATACACTGTTTATAAAAGGCTTGCCAAATCTTATGTTATTACATATTCATGAGTTCATCGAAGAGCAATTTTTCTTGAAGAAAGTATTGCAATACCTTAAAAACAGGATTAAGAATTGCATATCGTAAGCATGCATAATTAGAAATATTACACGAGAAAAAAATTAAAGAAAGCAAGTACTGCATTTTAATAGATTGTGTTTATTGAAAATAATTCTTTTTATTTATGCAAATTTTCAGTCGAGCCGTTAGTTACACAAGACAGTTTTCAGAAGTCCTTAAAAATTGAAGTATTCTGTTGTAATTTTTGAAATAAGCCTTACAAACTTGTCAGTTTATGATATTGCGGTAAATATTTGCTTTTTGCATTATTGAGATAACGTATTAAAATAATCAAGTATTTTGCTCAAATCCAGAGAGAGAGTATCTGGAAGTGTATTTTTTACTTTTCAGCTTAACTCTAGAAATTTGACCATTTGTGTTAGGTTATGTCTCTAGTGAATTTGCTTGAATGTAAAAAAGCACAGAGTTTTATTCATAGGTGTGGAGCAATATGATTTTATAATTCTCTTAATAAATTTACATGCAACAATCGATATTTTTTGTTTTTAACTGAAATAAACTTGTATAAGTTTTTAAGGTAATAGGGGTTAGAAAGCGGTTTGATCCCCACACTTGGACTGTAAATAAATATTTGAAATAGTTCGCTAAATATGGAAATATTAACTTTTCTTGTTGAATATGGCTGTTCTACCCAGCAACCCTACAATTAGCGTTCTTTGTTTCTTCATTGTTTTGAGGGTCATCGTGCTTGCGCAGAAAGCTTGCAACATTTTTTTTGAATAATCAGAGGGATCTGGTAAGAATCTGACCACTTTTTTTTTTTTTTTTTTTATCGTTTCCTTTTCTCGCGGATTGTCCTTTTCTCTTGTGTCTCGACGAATGTTTTGAAACTATTACTGGTAAATTAAAATATATCTGTAATATTAATTCACCTTTGAATATCATTTGTATGTGTGCATTCCCCTTTCCCTATATTTTTACGTGTTTTCTCCCATGTATCAATCATGGCTGCTGGCATGAGTTTGGAAGAGATTACTGAACGCTCTACTAAGTTCTTTACTTATTCAGAAGCGAAAGAAAAGTATCTTGTTATTGAATAGTGCATAAAAGTTGGATTAACTACTTCCACTTATCCGAAATTTTGCAAAAGAAAGAGAAGTGAAATTTTGGTACTTGTCAATTATAGAGGCGCCCGTCAAATTAAAAATGCGCCAACGTCGCCTAGCTAGTAAAAAGCGCCAAGCAAACGAAGCGCCAAATTGAAATGTAGGAAAACAAATAACATACCAATACATTTTAATTTTTTAAATTTTTATTTCATTATAAATATATATATATATATATATATATATATATATATATATATAATCAACTGTTGCACGCTTAAACATATTCAATTGTTTGCGACACTATTTAATGGACGTCAACTCCTCTGTCCAACA
>BMAW01092946.1:0-38880 GCA_019974015.1 Nephila pilipes
AAGTTACGCATTGCTGGTGAAAAATGAAGCACAAATTACTTGAAAACACAGAACTGTGGAGTTAAGAAGATATCAAATGGAAAACCACCATTATACATATACAAGCATGAAAATGCAAAATACTAAAATAGAGTATATATGTGAATAATAGAGAAGTTACATTTAACTTAAATGTATTGAAAAAGATTTGCTATTATTTATATGCAATGATAAGAAATTGAACCCTGCGATGATACGAATGTTGTTACGTGTATTACGTTGGAAATATAAACATTTCTTAAGTAAGTGTGTGAACATAGGAATGTTACAAAACCAATCATTATGAACACATTTGCTTTTCGTATATTCATTTTGTAGAAACAACTATTATGAAAAACACAGTTTGTTATGAAATTTTACATGTGTAAAGCACTGAATAATACCTTGAAGAATTGTGAAGAACACTATTAAGGATTTTACATATCTACCAAGGATAATAAGTTATCTAGTTACAATTTTACTTGCAAGCATTAAAAAGAATTTTCAGTTTGTTCTTTTATCGTCATCGAAGCAAAAAATACATGTGTGATTTCTATAACGAGTTATTAGAATTAAATAAATAGGATTGCTTAGTAAGATAAGTGTTTTAGCATATTATAGTGATAATCAATTCATATAATTCTACGAAGAGTAGAGGGTTTTAAGGTAAAACCATATTAAGAGTAATAGTTATATATATATATATATATATATATATACACATATATAAGTAGTAATTTCGAATGGTGATTATTTTATCAGTAATTTCCATTACAAATCTATATTATTCTATTATCTTCGAAATTGAAAAGAGCTAACTATATTATTTCTCTTATCTCCAAATGTGGCTCATCTGTTACTTTGCAGATTTTAAATTGTTTGTCTCTAGATAATTTCTATTACATATTTCAGTTTTTGTTTGCTTAATTCATTTTAAATGCATTTCATCAGACTTGCTTTGAATAATATTAATTTGTTTTTTTTTAAATCAATTTCTTGCTTTTATTTTCCAATAATAGCTTGATTTATGTTGGGTACTCTTCAATTAATATACGTTATATGTACTAATAGTATTTTTCTTTCATACATACAAATACTGATTGGTTTTTTCAGAAAAAAGCAGGAAATTGTTCCTTGAATTAGAATTAAACCAATACGTAAAAATGTCTAATAACCAATTCATTGAGAATGAAGACATTTATCAAACATAAAGTGAATGAAAACAATTACTAAACTTGATTATTAATTATAAATTATAATAAAATTAAAAAAAAATCGGTTAACATAAAAATGAGTTGACAATTACCAGAAATATCAGAAAAGATATAGTTATTGAAAAATGTACAATAAATAAAAAAGTTGAAAAAAATCTGAAACAATTTTTAAAATAATCTTTTAAAGTATTGGACTTCATTACCGTAACATATATAAAACTGCCGTTTGTAGAAAATGCAACACCATGAAGGAATCATCAGAATCAAACGAAATTCGCAGCAAATGTCAATTTCATAGGATATTATGCAAATTATAAAAAAGTTTCAGAGCCATCGTGACAGCGGCGCGCAGCGCCTCTGAATTGATGCTTGAAATCGTATAACAAAGTGCTGTAGCGGGATCGGGCAAAAAGTCTATGATTATTTGTTAGTGGCAAATGTTTAGTGAGACCTGAGTATACTCAATGATTTCCGGAAGAATAAGAAATTCAAGCAACTTACTTGAACGAGGGAGGATAATCGGCCTCGAGAAGGAGTGCGGATTTTCCTATCGCGCACAGCAGCTCGTATGCAGCGCGGAACAGTTCCACAGGATGCGAGTTTAAGAATCGACGAGCACCGAACAACTCGAAAAACAGGCACTGGACGACAGAAGGTGACGTCAGAGGCGATGATCGACACCTGCTCCGGCGGTGAATGATCGCACAGCTTCTCCAGGCAGCGCTGGCAGCACGTTGGTCTACTGCCAGGTGTACACTGTCGGCTTCGTCAATTGTCGTCGTTCGCTGCGCCGTGGATTGCGCAAGGGTGCTCTTTATACAGGATTCTCCCCACGGCGAATCATCGACGGCTGCGTCGGCAGTGGGCTCTTGAGCACAGACAGGCGAGCTGATTGGCACCAAGTTGTCTTTTCAGATGAATCACGCTTCAGTTTGTGGACCCATGATGGCCGTGTTCGTGTTAGACGTTATGCCGGTCGCCGCTCTCTCTCCTGAGGTATTGAACGCGACATAGTGGTCGAACACCTGAGCATATTCAGTGCGATTTCGTATCATGGACGATCCAATTTGATACGAATTGAGGTTAATCTCAACAGGTACGTCCGTGAAGTGCTACAGCCCGAAGTCGTTCCTTTCTTTCCTTCAAGGCATCCTGGAGCTATCTGACGTTATTTCAACAGATGCGTTGCGCGGACTGGTTCGAGACTTCTGTTCAGCACAACGCATGCAACTTCTTCTTGGCCTGCTTATTCCGGATATGTCGCCTATTGAGCACGTGTGTGGGATATGGTTATCGGCGTCTTCGCTGCCTGCTGTGATCCGCGTCCTGCAGTTTCCAAAGACGAACTTTGGTTGCGCATGATATGGAATTATCTTCCTCAAGCAGATATTCAACATCTGTTTGACTCCATGCCACGTCGTATAGCAGCAGCACTTATTGCAGCGCATGGCTGCAAATACCGATTTCGACGCTTAATTTGTTTCACTTTTTGTTTGAAAAATTTCACTATTTATTTGTATCAGTACAAGTCGTTTCTGCATTAAATTTCATTTGATTCTGATGATTCATGGTGTTGCATTTTCTACAAACAGCAAGACATATATTATATACATATACATACATATATGCGCATAAAAACAGTATTTTAATCTCTCTTTATAAAGAGACCAAGATTTCATCACCATCAAGATCCTGGCTTAATATAATTCAAAACGTGATGTTTTAATAAAATACAGGGCAAGGGAATTAATTTTTTCTTTGTATGGATACATATTTGATGATAAACAGGTAACAATTGATCATCATAATATGATTTAGTTGAGCAGTTCTCCCTATAAAAGGAAATTATTTGATTTTTATTTTCTCCAGCATTTTGTATATACCTTATATATATACATATATACATATATATATATATACATATATATTTACATTTATTAAAAAACAATATATATACATACATATATACATATATATATTAAAAAAATCATATATATATATATACATATACATACATATACATATTAAAAAAACAATGATATATATATATATATATATATATGTATATATATTAAAACAATATATATATTAAAAAACAACATATATATATATATATATATATATATATATATATATATATATATATATATATATATATATATTGTTTTTTATCGAATATAAATTTTGGTAAAGTATGTTATTTTGAATAAGAAAAAGAGGAAGAATAATCACTGAATAATTTTGATTTTTTTTAACTCTATTAGATTTGCAAATTGTCAGTGAAATCTATAGAACCTATATTACTACGGAAGAAGAATAAATAACGAAGAGATAAAAATGATTGCTCACACTATTGACATAATTTATTTATATGCTTGTTTTCTTGTTTAATTGATCGCTTATATATGAACTATAAATTGTGTGTTCAGCTTTAAAAATATCCCCACAAAAAAAATCATCATTTCTTTTAATTATCAAATTGAAAATTAAAATTGATTTTATTTTCTTTAAATGGTTTTCTTTTTCTTAAGACTTTTCTTGACATAAAAATAAATAAAATACAAAGCCTTTTCATATAAGCATTTATTGAAAATAATATTATAACAAATCTCTATAAGAAATGTCGTTCCCTTTAATTTGTCAGTAATGCGATGGCGCTGCTGACACTTATAGCGTTTGGAATTAGTATTAAGTCTAGGTTTCCCTTCCTTTGGGCACTAATGCTTGTTAGGTATGTTGATGTTGTTTTATTAACGTTCACATAACAATCATATCGCATTTAATGGAAACCAAATGAGATCCTTCTAGTCTGATTAAACAGAAAATACATTCCATTTAATTAGTTAGTTACTGGAAAGAATACAATATTAATAATACTGATTTGAAAAAGAAAAAGATGATTAAATAAGAATTATGCATGAAAAAATCTTTTAATTTATTTCACCATTTTAATTCATGGGATATTTATCAACACAGAAATAGCTTTATTTCATTATCTTTAATATATCATTTCAAAATATTTTTTCGATGTTACTTTTTGATGCTTTGTCTCAGTTTTTAAGACGTCGGAAGAAAAATTTATGAAAACAAATTGAGGTTAATTTAAGTTGTTTCTTGAATTATTTAGACAGACCATATGTCTTGCTATAAACAAATATTAGATAAAAATTAAAGGTAATTTTAGGTACTGAATTACCACAGCAATAAAAAAAAAGAGTAAATGTGAATTTGAGTAGAACTACCCTTTTCAAATTGAAATATACCTCTAATGTTAAATTACATGTTTTAAGAAAACAGAAAACATAGCTAAAAAATCAGATACTGATATTTAATGCTAATATGAATTCTTGAGGAAATGAATTCATTTTTAAGAGAGAAATAAAGATATTAACATTCATTGTGTACCCAATTAACCTTTATAAACTTTTACAGTGCAAGCTTTTATTCGCCAATTAAAATGGATGGAAGTTTTTGTCATAAAACCCATCTTTGTCGGAAAAATAGGAAATATGCTGCAATAAATAAAAGCTACAAACAAATAGTTTAACCATTCACTGAAATTAACGTCTGTTTTTCCCTCTAAGAAATTCCTGCATTTCATTAGGTATAACTGGTATATATTATTTTACAGGTTGTAATATATATATATATATATATATATATATATATATATATATATATATATATATATATATATATATATATATATATAGTGCAATATGTTTTGACAATGATTCTTACTTACTTTCAAGCATAGATGATCTAATTATTTTTAGGTAAAAACTGAGGATTTAAACCAAATATTTCATTTTACCCTAATTACCTCAAATTATTAAAACTAATCAATTCAAATACAGAATTTCATCTCTCGACTTGCAAATAGTTGACAATAGACTTATAAGAATATTTTTGATAAAAGAGAGAGATTCAGATTCCATGTAATTAAAAATACCTTTTGGAACAGTAATCTACACAGATCCATTTATAGGAATATTTTATTATTTTTTATTACGTAATAACAAATTAACCACACATAAAATAGGACAACCAACATTAAAAAATTCTGTAACAACCGTTTGATCATGATTGTCCAATAAATTTTAAATACTTATATTTATCACAAATATATTAAAACATCTATGAATCGTGATCCAATTTCAAATTCAATTACTAATAAACAATAGGTCCACAAAGTTTGGTTTGTTAGTGGTTCAGCCGTGAATAGTATTTATTTACATTTCATTACATTTTACTCACTCTCTGACTGTTATACTCCTTACCATACAACTTATTGGCCAACCAATTGTTTGCATCCTTTACATTTTATTACCAATCAAACAGATTTAAATCTTTTTTCAATTTATATGGTGATGATGTGTTATATTTTTTCATTTTGAGTATGTGATATACATCTTGGAAGCTTAAAGAAAATTCCGTCTTACTACATATTTGAATCTTCATTTCTTTGAATTTGTAAGTACTTTTTATATTTTGATCTGTTGGATAATTTTTAGAATGATAGTTTTATTTGTAAATTTTGTATCGCTGAAATTTTTGCATTTTTTAATCATTGAACTCTTTTGTAATTTGATTTCCCAATTCAGCCTACCAGGAATTATAGATTTTGCCAGTAGATTTTATCGCTGAATTTGTTTGCACTTTTAACCATGAACTCTTTGCAATTTGGATTATTCAGCCTACCAAGTCGCAAAGGGGGGAAGGTTGGTACCATTAAACTAGTCCGCTTAATCGGTCCTCAGCCCGATATTGCTTTTTTTGACTTGCTGCGTTCCATATTTTCTTTTATTTTTCTTTCATTGTTACATTTCTTTTCTGATTTTTTGTCTTTTTAAATATTTTAAAATTATTCTTTCATTAATTTTCAGTATATATATATATATATATGACATTTTTAATTATTCAATGTTATATTATTTTCTTTTTTCTAATTACCAAAGTGAGCCCCTTTGTAGAAAATCTGTCAGCGTTTTTATTGAGTTTGTACTAGTACTTAATATTCTGTTAGCAGAAAGTCTAGGTTATCAAGTCAATACGAATTTAAATGATTGTCTTGAGAGTCAAATATTGGACAGATAATCATTAAAATGCAACATCATTAAATAAAATTTTTTATAAACGACGCCTTTTACATATATTATTTAGGTTATACTAATGTCTTCGTTGAGGCTTTGAACATGTAACTCATTAAATGAACGTAATGTAACTGCCTTTAAACATGCGACAGGTTGAAAACCATTCTCGTATTACAACTTTAATAAATGTTTCTTACATGAGACAACATTAATAACAAGCTACGCACATATTAGTTATATAGAGACAAGCGACAGATGTTTTGCTTAAGGGGTTTTAACGTGTCACAGTAGTTAGAAAAAGTTTAGTCTAAATCTTGGTCCAGACAGAATATTTCTGATTTGCAATGCAAATTCTCATTCATTCTTAAGCATTTTATTTTCCCTTATTGTAATGTATGCTACTATTGATCTTACTTAGACGATTTATAATGTACTCGTACAGTTGAAGAACAAAATTTCCATAATAAAGTTTTAACTGTTACATAATTTATAAGGGGATTGAAAATTATTATACAATTTGCATATTCGGGAGCTACTTCTACTTCCATTTGTAAATGAACCAAAATAGACATATAAAGTTTGCAATTACTTTCGATATTGTGAGAGAATTTTTCACACTTTATATTGATACAATAATTTTGAAATACTATTAACTTATTTTGTAATCACATTTCAATTCACAGTAAGTTAGAAGCTTTCAATACAAATTTGAAATACAGTGAAGTGCGAGAGGGATTCAAATAGTAACTGTTTTGACGAGAAAAGGCGTAGCTAACACAAGATGGTTTTACCATTGTGAAATGATATCAGCCAACTATTTCAAAACAAATTTGATATTGGTGCATTGGTTAGTTTCTATTGATGTCGTGTCGAGGTGTCACAATCCATGAGACTAGGATTCATCATTATACACCGGAAACCAAGTAAAACAGTGACTATTCTCAAGTGAAGAAGAGCCCTCATAGAGTCGGAAAATATTAAGCTCATGAAAAGAGCATCTTACAGATGATAATCTAAGAAAAGGGGAGGAGGAACGATCAATAAAGAATAAAATCAACGGAGAATTTTCTTCCTTTTTCCATTTCGAATATTCAGCTTCCTATCTTTAAGAGTTGTGCTATTTAATCAGTTACCATATATATATATATATATATATATTAATAATATAGAATTATTCATCAATTAGGCTGTGATTAATGGTATTACCTCTCTTTCCTTTATTTGTAAAAATGTTTTGGGATTTAAAATACAGATTTATTCACGAAATGATTCTTCCGAATTTTATATTCTATACATTAAAAAAAAAGCGATACAGAATTGTAAGTAATACATGTATGCAAAGGGAAAATATGGAAGTTTTTTTTACAAGTCTTCGATATAACTTCCTTTAGTTACATGTATAATGTGAACTCGCTCTATAAATTCCTTCCAAACAAGTTGTAAAGTGTCAATGGTAATTGATTGTACAGCAGCGGAAATCCGTTGTTTCAGTAAAAATAAATTTGGGTGTAATGGTAACGCATACACTTTAACCTTTTACAAACTTCCAAAGGAAGAAATTACATTGGGTCATATACGGTGATTTAGGTGACCAGCTGTGTAACATTAAATCATCTGATCCACTATGCCCTGTCAAACTGCGAGGTAGTTCCTTGAAAGCTTCAAAGTTAATGAAATAACTTCATGAATAACCCCCAAAGAACAACTTTTGTTTACAATATAAAACTTTCACAGTTTCCTTTTGTATTCATATCAAAACGTATTTCTTCCTCAGAAATTTCTTAATTTCTTAACATTAAAATTTTATGTCTTTTTACAATTTTTTGGACTTTAATGTTTTTAGAAATTAAATTCATCATTTTTTAAAGTTTCCATCAGACAGAATTATAGTTAAAACTTATAGTGATTTAGTTGCTACGAATAGAAATTGCATTACGTTCTTTACAACTTTCATTTATTTTACGCTTATGTAAAATAGTTTTCTATGTATTTATTGTTAATATCTAACTTTATCAGTAGGTAATAAATATTTAAAAACCAATAACACGTCAAGCATTGTTTCTACAGTGTTGCAATATTTTGGGGACTTTGTTTTTGTTTTTTATTTTTGTTAAATTACGAATATTTGAGAAGGAAGAAAAATCCTGAGAACTTGCTACGTGAACATCAGTTACCTCCCTCATCAGGGTAATCAGCAATGAAGACTTTGGTGAGCATGTCAAATTTTTCAAGTTTTTATTCATTCTAGTATTTTTTTTTAAATTCGCAGTATATCTTTAGATGTGATAGTTAATCGTTTTAAAGTTTCTTTTAATTTTTTTTTATTTCTTAGTACTTGTTTATTTAGATAAACCAACGTGTGTAAGGGGATGTTGAGTAAATATTAATGAAATTTTATTACCCTAATTGGTTTCGTTTAGCAACGTTCTTTTATTGCGTTGATAATTATAACAACCTCGTAGCGTTGATATTAAAACTTTGTTGGTACACAATACTTCTATCACAATAGTGAGTTTTATATATAAATAAAACCTTTTAATCATTATATTAAGTATTTACGGATTTTTACTGTAAAATAAAGCCAAAATGCATAGTTTTGTCTTATATTAAAGTAGTCTTACCGTGGAAGGTTTGACTAAATTTAATTTCGTGATCTTTTTGCATTTGGATAACTTAATTTTCTACTTTTAAGTAATTTAACTTAATCTTAAATGAATTATATGGAATTTTGAGAAAGGTTTACTCTGGGGATATATTAAATATCAGCAATCTTCCAATAGGTTGATTAATTGATTGATTCTTTATTAACTTCAAATTTAGAAGCAAAACCAGGGCTGTTGGCGATGGAGGTCAGGTGACGAGGGCACCATCTGTGTTTATTTTTGAGCTGGCATCTATCTCACCGAATTCCCAGACCAACTTAACCGGACGATTTAGAACCTCGAAATGTTTAACATTCTCAAAAATATTGGGCTTTTATAGGTATCAGGACTCGAACACACGACTCGAAGGAAACAACGTAGGTCACAACGATTCTGTGACTAAGGCCACTAGGTTACGACAGCACAAACTCAAAAAAGAACACAGAGAATAAATTATGATAAACAATAATTTAATCAAAATAAAAATTTACATTGAAATGATAAAAAGAGATTCCAAATTTCTTTTTTGAATTAAAAATTCGGAAACGTTATCTCTCTTATAAAAAGGAAGCATCTTGATTTATTTATTTTGAAATAAAAAAAATATATTCAAACTGTGTATCTAATTTATATAAAAAAATGTAGGGATTGGCTAAAAATTCAAAACTAATCTCACCTGTCAAAATTTAATTTTGCGATAAGAAACGTAGAAAATGCCAGTTTTATTTCCGATACATAAAATTTTCTTGGTAACATAAAAAATACTACCTTCGTAAAATATGTACGTCCAAGGATTCAACGAAGAGAAAGGGAAGATTGTATTGAAACTGCAAAAGTTATATTTGTGAACACTCGCATTTACATTCCCAATATTCTGTGAAACTACTCAAAATAAAGTTATTTAATTGTTTGAAATGCAAAAAAAAAATGCTTTTGACAGGTTTCTTATGTCTGAAATTTTGTGGTAACTCTGATAATGTGCGTGTGATTCAGTATTTTTTTTTTTTAAGAAATAGAAAATTATATCTTAAAGTACTTGAGAGTTTCAGGTATGTAGAATAAATAATAATTTCACTTTAAGTTTTAGGTAAATAATAACTCAAAATGTTATTTTCATGTTCTTAATACTAACATCAATCCTTGTTGCATTTTTAAAACTATTCGTCTTTGAAATCGCATCAATTAGCTCTATATTCACATGTAAGTCTCATGACTAAAATGCTTACAAATAATAAAAATATATTATTTCCTTTCATTATGCTTCTAATATTTTGCAATAAATGTTACAAGGCCAATTCCTCTTGATTTATATCATTTGGCATGATTTTATTCTGCTCTATCTATTTTTCTCTTTTGTCCATAAATTGCTATTTTATTCTCCGAAGTTTATACATTTAATTAGGAACTGAAATAACACTCACAATAGGTTTTTTTTTTATATTTAACATAAATGTTCTTTCTTAACGTTACCGTGAGAAAATGCTGCAGTTTACATAGAAAAAGGAATTAAAGTAGTAAAAGCCACTTATAAGTTGTATCACTATTCTGTTAATTAATCACTGACGTCATAAGTAAAATCTAGATAAAGACTAGATAGTCTTCTAATTATATCTTTCCAAATTCAGTTTCTGCATTTATGAATAATATAACTTATTAACTTGTATTAGAAATTAACATTAGCTATTTTATCAAGCTGTGTTTTGTGTTTGCTTGATATTGATTAGAATCATATATTCATACCGTGTTATAAAGTGAGATTAAATTATTGCATTACATAAACATTAATAGAACAAATAAGAGCTTGATAATCTAGATTAAAGAAAGGAATACGAAAATTGAGCTTATTGCTGAAAACTGAGATTGTTTCAATTTACACGAAAATTGAGGTTATTGGTATTGATTTTTCAATACTTTACATTTTAAATTTTTCAATATCATTCCAAAGTGTAGCTAAAAGATCTAGGAACTTTTGCGAAATTTGTTTTATCTCTCTAACGATTTGTCTATAAGAACCTACTTGGCAAACTCTTCTATTTCCAGGTAGCGTGGAGTGGAATTTTGACGAGGGATGTATCAACTCAGGCGCCGTTCTCGTAACTTCCGGGGTTCAAATTTTCAGGTGCACCACCAATAGCACCCGAATTACTTCTCAGTGCAACGTTAATAAATATTCACATCACATCAATGCTTACAAAACGTAAATTGTGTAGATTTTTCGATTACATTTTCATTCGAAAATTTCCTCTCAATTGCATAATAACAATGATTAACTGTCTGATAAGATGTTCAATTTATTTCCTTTGGATTAAATGACATTTATGTATATGAAGAAACCTAAAATTTTCATACTAATTTTTTCTTACTTTTAAATTTATAATTTTTATATCCAGCCTATGATACGTACTCGTAAAATTTATCTTATTTTTCTTTTTGTATTAAAAGTGCGCAGTGTACGCCTGAATATAAGGTACATAAACAGAACTTTGATAATATTTAATAGAAGGAAATGCAGTAGATAGTTGAAGATAAACGCATGTAATGATAATATTCAAATTTCTAGTTTTTAATTAAATTTTTCTATTGTTAACGTAATAAATGTTAAATGAAATTTTAATTAGGAATTGTTTCTTTAACGTTGTTTTGGAAAAGAATACATATATAAGCAAAACACATTATTTTTCTTTACTAAAAACATCTTATTCAAAGACAAAAGAATATTCTTGTTTAAAAAACACGATGTATAAAATAAATATATTGTTAAGCAAGTAAGTATAAAAAAATTTGCATTTTATAACAAACGAACTGAAGAGTATACAAAAGAAAAGTATACAAAAGCATTCATATGTTAAAATGTTCGTTGTTATTAGAATGAAAATAAATATTTATTAATCTATTATAAAAATGATCAACTCAGATTTACTTTTCTATAACATTTCAGTATTTTATTTAAAATCCTGGATATAATGCAAATAGATTAAACAAAGATAAACTAACAAAATAATGCATTCTGGTTTTTGAGAAAAAAAAAATGTTCTGGAAAGGCGTTATCTAAAAGAAGCAATGAACATTATTTTTGTAATAATAAACATATTATATTTGTATTTTAAAAACACTGAGTGAATAGAAATGTAATTTATTGTTAAACAAGCTGTAATCAAATGAAAAACACATTTTATGGGAAATATTCTCAATAATGAGTACCGGTATATGCACTTCATAAAGAATGCATAAGGTTTCATACGTAGAATATATTTCAGCTATTAGAATACAAATAAGTATTTGTCAATTCCTCATAAAAATGTTTTATTTTCCTTTATTTTCATGCTATAAATTAGAGGCTAATACAAATTTTTTTATTGCTTTTAAAGAAAACAAAAACCAATAAAATAAACCATATAAACTAATAAAGAAAGGTATTCTTGTATTGTATTGAATTATTCCTGAATTCATTGAATTGTTTTATTGCTATTGATACCCAATGGTAATGCACATACAGATATTAAAATGTACAATTTTAACTAATTTTATTAATCTTGAAATACGACTTAATGTTTTTTAATAATATAATTTTTGTTAAGAGATTTAGAAGAATAGTATGATATTTGTCTTTCCTCTATGATTTAATTGTGAAACATGGCTTTTGCATCTTGTGTAATTCCAAAATACAAATAAATTCTTCTTGAAGTAATAAGTTCGGGTAAACCTTAAACAAAAAATAATTCAAGAAGTACACATTTTCTTTTCATTATTCGATGTTAAATCTTTTAAGAATAAATATAAGAATAATATTGTTGTAAAAATTCTATGTGGGAATCTTATTTTGTGAGAAATTGAGATGTTTTATGAAGAAAAAATATAATACTTTGTATATGATACATACTTTCCAGGAACGAAGTATTATGTGTATCATAATGTTTGGAAACCTAAAACCTCTCATAAGAGAAGGTGCAATGAATATTTTGTGACATAATTTTCACAAATTAACTATGTTTTATACAATATTTCATAACCATTTTCCAAAATATTAAACATTTTTTAAATATCTGATTAATTGCATATGTTAGTAAATAAATGTAAATATTTAACCATTTGGATTTTAATTAATTAACAAATACCAATCAGATAACCAAGAAAAATTGAAGCTTATTTATAATTACTGAGCAGCGTATTTAAACATTTACTTCTATTAAATTCTAAAAAATTCTGGTTATCTTCTATCCAGGATAAGTTGCTAGATTCTTAAAAACAGGCAAAGTTAATTTCAGTTATAAAGCAAGCTGTTTAACTTACAAAATAAAATAAAAATCGCGTATGAATGGAAAAATAATTTTATTCTATTTTATATATTAACCAAGAGAATAACGTGTATTTTTTGACCAATGAATAATTTTTATCAGATATGTGAGATTCTATTCAGATTTTGTTTAAGCATCATAAATGAATTGGATATTATTCAATTTAAGAAGAAAAAAAATACAAGACATTAAAAAGGCATAAATTAAACATATTTATTAATATTAAATATATTTGATTTTAAATAGATGAAATTTACTTTCTTATTAAGATGCTTCAAATAACGTTAGAAACCCCATAACTATAACTTCTATTTAGTTTTAGAAAAAATACTAATTGTTGTTATCACACATTTTGTTCCTTTCTAGCATGACGTTTGCTATATTTGAAGCCATGTAAATCATTTTTCCGAATATTTTATGTTTTAATTATTTCCAAGGAAATCAAAAGCTATTTCATCTTATTTTCGTTGTAAGTGTATTAAATGATGAATTAATCTTTGTTCAAGTTCGGAAAACATTCAAAATATAAAAAAGCGTTCTTTCTTTTAATTAATATTTGCATTTATGTGTATCTGTCCTTTTTAAATATCTGCTGAAAGAAAGTAAAACTGGAAAGATCAACAAGGATTTCAGAAAGGTTTACGATAAAGGTTGCTTTGAAAAGAAAGATAGAGAAAGAATGATTTTTTTTCTTTTCTCTTGCTATCCACTACTTCACGCATACCTGCTAAAGGACGAATGGTTTTCCCGAACAGATGTTACATTTTCTCTTCAATCGTTTTCATTTCCCTCTTGTTTCATTTTTTCCTATTATTTTCTGCTATAAATGAGTTTCTCTTTTAGGATATTAATTTCACGGGTGTCATAATACCCTGCTGGATGAAAGTTAATTCGTTTTTGTTCTAAAATTCTTCACTCTGCAAAAATGATTCTAAAAAGCTTCTATTGTAAGTTGTAAATAGAAAATAATCCTACAATGGAAACAATTTATTGCACTTTAAGTGTAAATATTTACTTTCTGGTTAGTAACCCATGTCTCCTGTTAAATATTGATCTAGATTGTTAGTGAAAGCTCGGTTAAGAGCAAATAAGATATTTATTTTGCCTTAGAAATTTCTTCTATCAGAAAAAAATAATATTTTAATCTAGCAAGAAAAGTAACGAAAAAAAATTTTTGGAGTCATTTTCTTTATTTTTCCTACAGAAATGGGGATAAATGACTCATAGTTAAAAAAATTAAATGCATTGTACCTTTATTTCGTTTGGGCAAAACAGTTCCAAAAACAGTCAATCTAATGAAAGAAGCTTACAAGAACAAATTTTTAGTGAGTTTACGAGTTTTAGATGTCATGGTGATTTCAAAGAAGGATATTTGTCTGCAGAATGGGATATAAGCCTGGATGACCAGAAAGTGTTGTGAATGATCTAGATATTAATACTGTTTGGCTAATCCTGCAAGAAAATTGGTGAATGTCATGTGACGAGATAGTAGCATTAACTAACATTTCGAAAACTTCCATACGTTCCATTCAAAGTAAAAACTTACAGCTTCGCTATGTTTGCTTCAAATGGGACTCTAATTACCTTACTAAAGAACAAATGCAAACAAGAATTTACCAGTGTTGTGATTGGAAACAGATTCTTAGAAATGACTCACATCTCCTAAAGACGGTAATAACAGGTAAAGAAACTTAGGTGTATCATTTTAATATCCTTGCCAAGTCAACAACAAGTGTTTGGAAACACCCTGATTCTCCGCCCAATAAAAAAATTTTGTTAACCAAATCTACTGGGAAGATCATGATGATTATTTTATTTATCATAAAGGTGTAATCTATCAACATGCTGTGCCTCCAACAACTACTATACAAATGATAAATATTTTGTTTCAGTTTTGAAACATTTGCTCGAAAACGTAACGTGAAATTGATATCCACTGGTGGGGAAATGTACTTAGCATCACGATAACGCTCTTCCACATATCGCTACTTCAGTTCAGCAACATCTTTGTAAATGCAACACTAAAATCATGCCATACCCCGCTTAAAGTCCAGATCTTGACCCATGCGATTTCTGCCTGTTTCCGGCGTTGAATGAGAAGCTCCGGGGGAAACTATTTAATACAAATTCAGACGTTATTTCAGCTATAAAAGAGTTCTTTGAAGCAGCTTCCAGGAAAAAGCTTCTCTACATGCTTTGAAAAGTGAATTGAACGATAGAACCATTGCATTTCATCTGAGAAAAAGAATTTTGAAAAATAATGGTTTACTTTTTGCTATAAATATATTTCTTGATTTCTTAGGATTTTACTCTGAGTTTTTAAGGAAAGCCCTTTAGGGCCTCCCTGGAAGTGCTAGAAACCTATTTCAATCTTTATATAAAGTTTTGTTAAGTTTTAAAAGTCGTAACTCATTTCACTATATCTTGGAACCGCAACCAAATATTACACCCGCGCAGCCTGTCAGGATGTAGTGAATTTTGGGTTTGTTCGGAATTGAGTGAATTTTGAAAAAATTCTGATTCCGTAGAATTGCGAATCGCAATAGATTTCCAAGTGAAAAGGTTAAAAGAGGACTTGCAATACGTCCCTTGAGAAATGGGTATTGAGGATGCTCCAGAGATGACAGTAAGGACATTGAGGGATGCTAATTTAAGAACTGAAGCATATGATGAAACGTTTGTCAGAAAATTGCTCAATACACAAATAGAACATGGAAAAGAATAGGAGAAAAATAAAAAAAAAAAGCAGGAAGACCAGAGGAATAGACAAGATGAAAGAGATGAAAAGAAAAGACAAGATGAAAAAAAAATACAAGATGATGAAAGGAAACGTACGCAAGAAATGGAATTTGAAATCCAAAAATTACGCTTAGAAAGCTAAAGAATTAGAATAAGCGAAACAACAAACTCAGAAGTCGTTTTTAAATCGAAAGTAGAGCTGCAAAACTTTCTCCCAAAATTCGATCCAAAGAACAATGATATTAGATTATATCTAGTGTTATCTGAGAGACAAGCTAAAAGAGTTGAAATTAAAAGGGAAAATTGGACTTCTCATTTGATCGAACTATTGCCATACGATGTTGCACATATCATAGCACGTGAAAACGAGGAAATCACGAAAGATCATGATGAAGTGAAAGAAATTCTCTTGAAAAGATTTAAGTAAACACCAGAGAAATTTAGACAAATGTCTGTGAACCATCAGAAAAAACAAGACATCACTTGGGAGTGATTTCGCATACAAGCTGACAAACTATTTTCACGAATGGCTTTATATTAACACTTTTAAAGTATTGCACGACTTGATAATAACTGACCAAATCAAAAGGAGAACTCCGCCAGAAATGTATGATTTTTTTTACTGACAAATGAACTTATTTAAAATAACTGGATCAAATTGCCTCAAAATTAGACGATTAGGAAAATGTCAAAGTGAGTTTCAACAGAAGACCGAGAGAAAATTTCCAAAGAGAGTATTCAGCCTTTATCAAACGACCATCATTGGAAGAAGAAAAACATATACAGAAGTTGGAAGAAATAAAAACTTCAACGAAATAATGTTATATTGCAACACATGGCGAAGAACTGTTCTAAAAGATACTAAGTGTCGAGTATGAATAGTTATATCGATAAACACATGCAAGATGATCAGTCAGTAACCTCAGAAATGTGAACTGAATTTCTTTTAGAAACCAGAAATAAGAAAAAAATCAAGCGAACCAAAATAGCTATGAGTGATTTTCAATATGCTGAAATTACTGTTAACGGAAAAAATGCAACTGCTCATTGATAACAGAGTTGAACTCGTATGTCATTTCGGATGAAAAGAATGAGGAAGGAAAAGTAATTTTAAAAAGAAGCATTCGAAGAAAAAGTAGAAACCTCTCTTTCCACATTCGAAATTTGTGGATAAAAAACAAGAAAATCGTTGCATTTTCTTTGCCTATTCATGTGTTAGCAGCTATCATGGATAAAATTCAAGGTCAAGCGATAAACCCATCAAAGATATATAAACTCTCGTAGGAGAATGTAAATGAAACCGCAAGCAATGAATCATTATCGGAGAGATTAATGGATATTGTTGCGGCGGACAGAAGTCTGATTTCATAACCAAAGGACAGGTAGAGAGCAGAAAGCAAATATTAAGAAATGAAAAATGTTTATGTTTGAAAATATTTTTTTCCACGCAGGAGGAAAATGATTATCAAAATCGAGTGAAAAAACTTTATTGAAAGAACAGCAGTTAAAATGTGACACGTTGAAAGATGTATGGAAACAATTTACATTGAAGAAAAGGAATTTTTATTTGAGAGATGATCTACTATTCCACGACTATAAAGCATAGAGGGAAAAGGTGTCAAAATTAATTTTTCCTAAGATTATCGGACCTCAAGTATTAAAATTGGCTCAAGAATCCGCTTTTGGAAGTCATACGGGATTTAAAAAGACCAGTGCAAGAATTTGTTTTAACTTCTGGTGGCTTGATTTAAAGAAAGATGTTTTAATATATTGCAAATCTTGAAATACTTGTCAACGAAAAAGCCAAGACAAAATACCTATAACCTCTGTTCTTAGGCCAGATTTAGCTTTCGAGGTAGTGAATGGTGATATAACTGGCAAGATTGACTCACCGTCGGCTAGAAAACACAAATGCTGCCTAGTCATCGTAGACCAGCATTCCAGATGTCCAGAAGCTATTCTTCGCTTGTTGTCTGATAAACCTACATGCGACGCACTAATTGAGATATTCAAAAGGATAGGAATTCCAAAAGTCATTGACAGCAACATGGACACCAATTTCACTTAAAAGTTAACTCAAGAGTTCACGAAGCGCTTAGACTGTATCCCACGGTTTTCAGTTCATGGATATGCAGGCTCTAATGAACTCGTGGAGAGATACAATAAAGTATTAAAAAAATCATTGCATCACATTATTGTGACTGACCCATACAATAGGGACAAATATATATGGAACTTACTTTTCGCTTACAGAGGAGTTCCGAACAGTACAACGGGAGTGTCACCTTTGAATTTAAAGTGTGGATACTCTTTTTATTTCTTTAGATATATATTTGTGCTACTTCATGTGTTCGTACGATTCTTTTTCATATTGAATATCTTATCAATTTGAATCATTTTGAAATCATGAAATTTATATTAATTAATGTTTTATAATATGTATGATTTTTGATAATATGTAATAGTGTTCGCGTTTAAGTATTGCTTCTTTTTATTATAATTATTATTGTGCATTCAATGTTATTTATTGAGAACTAATTTTGATTTGTGTGAATATCTTAAGTATTAATTTTAAGAGTATCAAAAATGTTTTAATCTTTAAATAAATCTTGTTAAGTTTCAAAAGAGACGTAACTCTTTTCACTATATCTTTGAACCACAACCAAACATTACACACACACACACACACGCGCGCACGCGCGCACACACACACACACTAACATATATAATTATATATATATATATATATATATACACTGATGTGCCAAAGTTAAACAATTTAAATTTTAAAATTACAGAGAAGGGGTTATTGCGATCAGTACAATGAACAAGAAATTCAATAGAAAGGTGATGCGTTCACAAATTTTAGGAACAAAACGTCAAAGGTGATATGACTGTACTCAAAAAGGCTTACGATCGGTGCGCTTAGCTCAAGACTACAATAAAAGGAAGAACGGAGGCTCAATCAAGGACATTTTCTACAGGTTTAATTGAGTTATTACATGAAATATGGCTAGAAAAAATGACCTGGACGACTTCACACATGGAAGAATGATAAAAATGCTGCAGAAGAGGCGTAGTTTGACCAGTGAACTAGAAAATATCGGAATTAACAAAAGTGTCTTTTCGCGCGCAAAGAAAGCCTTCAAAACCAATGGTACAGTTGTTAGAAGGTTTGGTGGTGGTCGCCCTAGGTAAACAACTGCAGTGGGTGACCTAAAGAAACCCGATGACAGTTAGCAAGCACCATTGTTCAGCAACTGTGTACATCAACAGAACGAAGAGTGTCGTGGTTTAATGTGGTCAGACACCTTCAAAGAGGTGACCTATTTGCCCGCCGTCCTTAATTCTGCATCTCTTTGAAAGTTGGCCAATGGTTCACCAATTAGTGGCGTAAGGACCACAAAAACTGGACATCTTATCAATGGAGTCGTGTCCTCTTCACGGATGAAAGTCATTTCATTTCCAAAAGCGGTTCTTAACGCTAGTTGCTTTGGAGAAAGCGGTTCATAATGCTAGTTGCTTTGGAGAAAGCGGTTCTTTACGCTAGTTGCTTCAAAGCTAGTTGCTTTGTCCGAACACGGTTTTATCCCACCAACATCATGAAAAGATACCGTTAGGGTGGTCCTGGAGTTGTCCTCTGGGGAGACATCATGATGAACGTGGGAACTGAGCTCCACGTTTTTGACAGAGGTTTTGTAACTGGAGATCACAATTGTAAGGAGGTAATCATTCCCCATGTGCGTCGGTCTCGAGTTACTATTGGACCAGACTTCGTTTTTATGGATGACAATGCACGGCCGCACCGGATTGCTGATATAGAAGGGGATGGACAACATTCCCCCTGATTTAAGTTCCATAGAACATGTGAGCAGCAGGGGGGCATATCCGATACTAAGGAACATGTGTTTGTTAAACCTCCTTTTGGACAGACAATCCTGTGGAACGATACTATGAGTTCAAAAAAGCCTTATTTTGTTTGATTGTATATTATATTCATTTTATTTATATTTGCGCAACTATGCTTTCGTCATCTTTTAAGTAAAAAAATATGTATCTCATTTCTGAATTTCATGTCTCTTATAGATGATTTCTCGTGGATTTATGACAAAAAACACATGTTGCTTAAGTTTGTCACATCAGTGTATATACACATTCGCAACATTTATTGATAACATTATTTAAGAGATGTATTGTATTTGTTTTTCTTTAATATGCAAAGTTTTAGTCACATCTTTTCAAATGTCTAGTTGAGGTCGTAATTCATTTTAACAGGCCGAGAACTAGCAATAAAAGAAATAAAATTAAAACAAAATAAAAAAAGAAGCATATTTAACAGTATAATCATAAAATAAAAACATTTTTAAAGATAATTAAATGGATCATATCAGCTTTGGAACTATTTTTTGTATATATGTATATTTGTATATATATATATATATATATATATATATGTGTGTGTGTTTGTGTTCGTGCGTATGTGTGTTTGTGCGTATGTGTGTGTGTGTTTGTGCGTATGTGTGTGTGTGTTTGTGCGTGTGTGTGTAAAGGTGATAAAATACCTTTAGTACCTCATTTTTCAAAGCTCTCAGTTCAGAAACTCAATTGCCAAAGGATATCAAAACTTTTTCTGTTTCTTCTTTTTTCTGAAAAACATTTCTTCCTCTCTCTCTTCTTGAATGGCATTCAGGAGATATAATAAACCTTCTTTTTAAAAAGAACTTATTCCACATTGAATTACAAAAGTCCAAAATACAGGCAGGGACTCATGATTTAAGGAGATTTTAGTTTCATAGCAAATTGATATAAAGTATCATGATTTTATATTTTGAATCTTAATGATTGTACAAACATATTTGGGTTTTGAGCTGGTACGTATAGTACTTGTTTGGAAGCAATTGGATGGGGGGGAGTTGTGAGCTGGGGTGTGTGTTTTTTAGTTGTTCTTTTGATTTTACAAATGATCATTTTATCGAATTCAACTTTTGAACTACACTTTGATTCACAAAGTAAGCTATACAATTTATTGCGATAATTATATTTATTATTGATACTAATAGAATTTTTTTCCTTAGATTAATTTACTTTGCGGTGAAATAATTGATTATGATGTAATTTTGCAAAAATGATTTTATAATACTATTCATATGAAATTGTATAAAATATTTCAATATACTTTCGAATCAATTGCACTTTACATTTGAAAAATATCGTTTCATTGTTTAATGATTCCAAATTTTATGCGCTTCATTAATTTAATTTTAATACGTGATCTTTCAAAAATCAAGCCATTAGTGTAACATCTTATCTTTTAAGCAATTTATAATGGTTTTTAAAGGAATTTGTCAAAAATATAATCAAAACTAGAATAATGGGTATTAGAATGTTTTACGATTGATAAATGGATTACTGATACATAAATGATAAAGAATAAATTTGATTTAAATTATACTATGAAGCTAATTTTAACTATATGACTTGAAAATAATTCAGAAGTTCACTAACGAGTAAAAATTTATTAGAGAAGTGTAGTCCATTTGAAGGTGAGCGTTTCATTTCATCACAGATATTTGTGACATAAAAGTTAAGAAAGGATATTATGATGTTAAGTTTACAGATATATATTATGTTGTCTGCTGAATTATATCAGTTAAATTTAGCGTAATCAGTTTTATCTTATGTAAGAGTTTCCCAAATATACTAAATATTCATCAATTGCTTGTTCTTAATAAATTTTAGAATATTACCATTTTATCCAGATTCTTAAAAATATTTAGCTCATAATTTTTTTAGAATTTTTTTGAATTACTTGGAAGTTTATTTTATTATTCTTAATAATAAATTGCTTTATATAATGTTTTAACCCTACTGATTTTACAGAACGCAATTGAAATGAAAAACGAAAGAAAAATAAGTAATATAACTTTGATTCAAAGATATCAGATTAGAATCGCAAGAATTAAGTCTCTCAAATTTACGATAAACAGTATGATTCATAAATTTTTTTCAACATTTGATATAGCATTATTATGTTAAATTTCATATCAAAATTAAAATTATGACACCACAATACTCCAATATACTTAACATTATTTTCACACAAACAAAAACAAACATAATAATATTGAATATAGCTTTCAGGTGTGAATTAATTTAACGTTATATTTCAGTACCGAAGTAGTATATCCATTTTATTTATTATTTCAACTTTGCCATTTATCCCTAAAACATTTCCTGGAAAAGCATGACTATTTTAATCTATAGCGAGAAGTAGGTAAAAAATGAATGGAAAATAAAGGAAATAAGAACTTGCATGAAACAATATTTCGAAGCTACTTTTTGTATAAATTCGTAAGAATATATGAAATTTATCAAACTTAGATAAAAATTATTTTCCAGTTTTAGATTCATTACATACTTTTATACATGCATTTCAGGTTTAATATCACTTACTTATATCATAATAATAATATAATTCCCAATTTAAGAAAATCTGAAACAGTCCATTATAAATTCTGTTCTGATGGAAAAAAAAACGTGAAAGCAAACCAAAAAACACTCACTTTAATTATTTGACACAGAATTATTACAGGAAATTGAAGTTATTTAAATATTTTATTCACATAAAAATATTTCTGATTTCATTGTAGCTTAATTAACGATTGACTATCCTTAACTGTTCATTTAAACTATGAGATAACTAAACGTACATAGCTAAAGAATGCATCCATCCGTATATTGGAACTAAAGTAAATAAAAAATTCTACATATAATAGAATATGATGTATAATTATTTAAGTTTCGAAAGTGCTATTGTTATGCACATTTCACTAATACATTGTATTAAAGTCATTCCAATCCATAATGCCTTTTACAGACTATGAAGCGTCGGTTTTACAGGAAATGAAAAGATCAAAGCAGAATCTTGTGGGGGAAAGCAGTTGCAAAAAAAGAAGTTGCTTCCAAAGTTGACATAATCACTTTAGTTCTTTTTCCCGCATTTTTTTCTGGGTAGCTGTAGGAAATAAAAAATACAAATTTTCCCAAGAGTAATGCGGATGGTTTGATTTTTCATGTTTTTGTTTATCTTATCGATAAAGCTTCGTTTCTTTAGGGCGCGTAAGATCTTAAGTACATGTCTTGGAATAAGAATCATGCTTATTTTGACATATAATGTAATATTTTCTGTAAACCGAAGTTAAATGTAATGCGAACTCAAACAATGATTCAAGGATTTATACCCTGAATCCTTGTTGTGAAAAATAAATTTATTTGAAGCTAATGCCTTGGAAATATGTTATTTAGGGATTCTGCTTTGCAGGAGGATATAAAATAAACACGTAATTGTTTTAGTTCGAAGCATTATTTGAAATATTTTGTTTGCATTTTACTTAAAAGCCCCTTAAACTGTCAAAAGGAATAGGAATTTATGTTTTAACAAGAAATAGATTCAAATACATGTAAAAAGCAATGATTCAATTGGGTTGTTAAATGGATTAACGAAGTGTCTTTTTCTAGTTAACTTCAGTTAGTGATCACTAGTATGATAATAGTTATTTTTTAACTTATATGCGCACACTGGCACATATGTTTACAAATCCATTCTTTTCTATTTTCTGGGTTTTCTATTTTTTTTTAATTCACATTTTTATTGGTGCATTTATATTAATTCAATTTTCAATTTATTATACTTTTGGTGACTATTTATGAATTTGGTTTTGACATCATTTCTTGCGCACAATTTGTTTTTTAATGTTCTATACTTCATTTTTATTCTTACTAAAATATATCTAATTTGTAGTTATGGTCCTTTCAGTAATGATTCTAATACACTTTTATTTGTAAAATATTTACAAAGTAGTATATTGATTGTTTTTAATTCTTTATCTTC
Source organism: Nephila pilipes (assembly GCA_019974015.1). NCBI lineage: Eukaryota > Metazoa > Arthropoda > Arachnida > Araneae > Nephilidae > Nephila > Nephila pilipes. Next base: position 23,893 of record BMAW01092946.1, read on the forward strand.
ATACTTAATGTCATACAAATATTTCTATCAAGATATATTTCCATCAGAGTGCAAGGCATTATAAACCTTTTAAATAATATTGATTTTAAAATTGATTCAAATGCTTAAGACACATTTATTTAAGGACGATTTAATTATTATGGATGAATAAGTTTCTATATTACAAATATATTATTTTAGGCACAGAAAACAATAGTTTTTTAAATTTCTTTTTAATATTGCATTGTTTTCCTTTTGTCAAACTAAGCGTACGACACACGTATTCATTTATAAAAACGAAAGCAATGTTTTTCTTCTGAGTTTGGTATTAGCATTAAGCTATTCATTGAATGATCATTACATGGTTAATCTTCTAAGTTCAAACATTTATTTAACTTTTTTTTGTCATTGTTTTGTAATTAGTTCCGCTTAATTTCTGTCTTCAGCTGTTCGAATATTTATTTCACTGAACATAAACATTCTTCTAATTAATGAGAGTAGTGAAGAAGTGAGTATATAATCTGAATTCTTAATTACGTTTCAGTAATACATGCTTTCAATTGCTTTTATTTCCATTAGTTTCTTCTGCAATGAATTTAAAGTATCTAATTACTTCTTATAAGCATGTTACAGAAACTTTGAAAGATCTTATTGTTTGTATTTTTTAAAGACACAGTTATGCTGATATTTTTAACTTAATATTACGATAAAAAGTTATTTTTCGGGTTTAGAGGCATTTAGTAATTCCAGTAATATAATTAAACCATAAACATATTTTTTTATTTTGAAATAATTATATATATATATATATATATATAACCTTAAAATATACCTTAACTAAATATACCCTACTGACATAAAAGTTATTTTTAATTATAGAAGAAAAATGAATTTATTTATTTAACAACAAAATATCCAAAATAAAGAAAAACAACAGAAGATTGCATCATCAAATTAAAAAGAAAGAGGATATAACTAAAGGAAAACATAACAAAAGTAAGTAAATAGATAAACCCCAAAATAAGAAAAATTTCAAATCTGTGCATGAAAAATCCCTTTTAAAAGCAAATGAGAAAAATAAACCAAAACAGAATATGAAGTATAGCATTTGTAAATTCTGAATCTGGCTTATGATAGATTTGCAAGTTTTAATTAATTTTACAGGTTTAGTATTCACCTTGAGGTAAAAATATATAAAAATATAAATAACACATATATATGGGGGGTTTGTGATTGTGTTGATCACTATTTAAAAAAAGAATAGTGCTTCATTTTTTTTACTTTTAGTAGAATGTTTTGAGGTAATACAGCTATTTTTTTAAATTCTAATTTTGCAGTTATAAATAGATTATTTGAATTATTGAATTAGGCGCGTTAAGATAATACCGCTTTTCAAACATCCGAAGTCTAAATTTATCCCCGTTTGAAAAATAACTTCTGTTAGCAACAATGTTGATGCATATAAATCTTCCAATATTTTTCAAACAGATCCGGTTTTTTCCGATATTGGAGGAAGAAATCTATTTCATGGATCAGGAAATGTGTGTGTTTGATTAATTGAAATAGATTTGTTGAAAATGCATTCAGATAATAGTTTGTAAAAGAAATGGACAATGAATTGCGTAAAATATCCAGAACCCAACATTTTTATGAAAACGATTATTTGATTCTTGGATTAATTAATGCTTCATTAAAATTAAAATGTTTTATGAAATAAGTGTGTATATAAATATGTGTATAAAAAGGATAGTTAATTTGGACTATATAATTAATTTAGCCTGATACTAAGTGACCAACACATATATAAGTAACATTAAATTAAATTTATAATATTAACTAAGTTCAATGATTTTCTTTTCGTTTCATTTATTATTTTTAGTTGATTCACTTTAAAGAAATCCATCTCTAGTGATCACGAAAATGGTTACCAGCTGTTGCCACTGACAGAAAATGTTATATATGTCGAAAAAGTGTTACGGTTCGTTTACTACAAAAACGATAAAAATGTCGATCGATTCAAAGAGATCGAAATGTCGATATTCGTCAAAACGATTATATAGCGGCGTCTGTGTCATATAAGACACATTTACCTTTGACCATGAAATGATTTTTTATAATAATATGAATAATAATGTTTTCGTAGGCCTGAGTACAAAATTAATATACCTGTGTTTAATTTTAAAAAAAAATGTACGAAATTCTAATAATTTACTAAAATTATAAAAATCAGTTCTTCTGAATTTTTGTTATAAAAAAGGTATTTTTCAAATGTCTTTCTAACCCTGCTTTAGAATTTTAAATTACATAATGATTTAATACTTGCCCTAATTTAGCTATTTATATAAAAGTGTCTTAATTATAATTTCCAAAGTAATGAAGTTCTCATTAATCAGAATCATATAATTTATTATACATTAATAGAACTTTATATAATATTTTCAGATTCGAGAATGTAATAATGATATGAATTATGACTGAAAAAAATAGATTAATTTATTTCACAGGAGAATTTCTTAAAAATAAGTATTATTGAGTAATTCCTGCCTTTTTTTGATAAAAATCAATGAAATAAAAATTTATAACATATTGTTGCTAAGGATTAAATAAGTCATTTTTCCATTTCTTTTCATTTAATCTGGAAGTTAAAAATTTATTTTCCATTTATTTCTCTTAAATATGAAATTTATATTAAAACCGATTCTATAGTATTACATTATCTCATGAATAAGTAATTATTTATTTCATATGTTTGAAATCTTTATTGTAAAGATTATTATGAAGAGTACAATTCTTAAAAATTAATGATTAATTGTATAAATTTTTGAAACATTTCTTTCATTGTCTCTGATGGATTATTAACTAAAGCATACTTTCTTAAAATACCCTGATGTGCCCAAATACTTGATTAAGTCTATACTTTTTTATGTTTCACTCTTAGTTTAATTGACAGTAAACGTGATATGTCGTGAAGAGGTTATGTAATACACGTGCATGAATTTTTTTCAATTGAGTCAGTTCAGTAGTCGCAAGTAATGCAAGACCGTTTAATATTTCAACAAAAACATTTATTTAACACATTAAACCCAATTGTATTTATGGAGAACTTCAAAAATCACTTATATATATAGAACAAAATCGAAAAGGAATATGTTTAAAGAATTGAAGGGTCTCAGAATTCTTAAGAGTTATTCATGCACGCAAAAACATCAATTTTCAAACCAATAAAACTTGTCCAGTGGTAAAACCACGCTGTCCGCATGCCATGGTACCGCAGCTACATAAAATTAGTAAGAAAACTATAAAATTTTATGAAAATTCCAATTAAAATTTATAAAAAAAAATTTGTGAAGGAATTTTTCGTTTATTGTTGAATAAATCATAAAAAAACATTTATGGGAAGTGTGTACGAAATTTCCCACTTATGTGATACATAGCGTTTGAGAAACCCTGCACACAGCTAAGATTTTTTTTTTGTGAATAAAGGAAATTAGGGCTCAAAAATATAAAGAAAAATAAGTTAAACAAGATTTAGGCTTTTTTCAATTGCTCTAGAAATGTTAGTTTTATTGTTAAGACTGTGATAGCAAAATATCCGGATAAGACAGGAACATATATGTTTTTTCAAAAACTTGGAAATTTTGATGTTTAAGAGTTATATGTACTCTTAAGAAATTAAAAGCTTAGAAATAATTGAAAGGATACGACTCTTACCAAAAAATTACCACATTAGTTAGGAAATATGATGAAGCAGAACAACTGTCAATTTATAGCATAGACATCAGTAGAAGTACGATTCGAGCAGCCAGCATATGAATACCAATAGTATTGTTTAGTTTCTCTACGATGAAGGAATGTGATGATGCGATTATGTTACGATGCAGAGAATGTTCGGGTTGTCTTCTAAACATCCAGATTTTAGTAGGACTCGGTCATCGATGAAGAGAAAAACATCTGACAATTTAAGGAAATTAGTTCAGATTTGGATTGCTGGTAGTTGCGGCCAGATCATTCAATGTTTCGGTCAATCAAACCTTTTATCATTCCGATAAATATAATTATATAACAACAAAAGTGTTTTAATTATTATAAAGAAATTACTCATTGGATATTTAACCCTTTCTCTACCGAGGGCAGAAAAAAAATAAGTGCTTCTTTTGGTTCATGGCTTCTTACAGAGGAGTGTTACGCTGTGCCCAGACAATTTCAGATATTAAGCCAAATTCGAGAAAAAAATTCCTGTAAAATCGGCTATTCATTAGAATATTTTGGCTTTTACATATATTATTTAAAATGCATTAAACTTAATATATACGAAAGAAAAAAAGATTTAATCGAAAACTGTATGTTTTTACATAAAATTATTACATAAAAAATCATATCATTTAAGAAAATGCAAAATATTTTTCCATTTGTTACAAACATTTCATGGTGTAATGATGTACCATTACACGGAATACATAAATATAAAAGATAAATCTTATTTTACTGTATGGTATATTTATATAAAAAAAATCAATGCATAGTATAACGTCACCTTTCTTACACACATATTTTGACGCTTCACGCAAGATTTTGAGCAAATGACACATCTTAGTCCTCCCCCCTTTTTTTTACTTTAATGTCTATGTACAGATTTGGATTATTTTTGCTAACATTACTGTCAGATTTATTCATTATTTCGGAAATCTCAGTATCAAATAAATAATTTCTTTTCTTCATGATTGTCGCTACAAATAAAAACCGACCGAATGAAACGAATAGCTGAGAGCATCTGCTACCAAAAGCCTGAACCCTCATAAAGATCCATAAATTTTTATTCGAACTTCTAAGAAGCAAGCAAGAAAGGAAAAAGCAAGCCGAAAGCAAATGCAATCTTTAAATCATATCATTACGTTTAAAGAGCAGCGTCGCAACAGAACTAAAAGTCTTATCTAAAATGGGGGAAATATTTAACAAATACCTCCCCTATGGATAGACAGAAGTGATATTCAAGCCCATATCACCAAGGTCAACACTCCAAATAACCTAGCAATATTTATTTCGCGGTATTGTAACGCCATATAGTAACATTAAAAAAAAAATCAAATAAAACGTTCACATCAAGCGTATATCTATTGATACGTTTATCTGCTATAGGTATTCTTGGAGCGTATCTAATGAGATACGTTGGGAGTGAACGGGTTTAATCTTTTTACGAAGCCAATTTTAATTAGCTAAGAATTTTTCGAAACATATTAAATATTCTTCCATGTGTGAAGGAACATTTTAAAATTTTCTTAACATGCTTAATATTTGGATATTTTTAATAATTTTATGAATTTGATACATGAAGTATTTATTATGTTAAATTTCTAAAACGTATAAGATTAAATATAATTAATTACCGCTCTAATGTAAGTGATTTACACGCAGAACACTCACAATTTACAATTTCCAACATGAGAGAATAAAATGTTTTATTTTGTCTCTTTGCGATGAGGTGATATGGTTGCGAGAAAATATAAAACATGATCACACACAATTTAACTAAATGTGTTGCTTGTGCAACAAAAGATGTGGGGTATCTTACAATCTTTGCACTGTACTACCAAGAATGTTAACTGTTATTTATGGCTTATCGAAATGGTGACATGTAAACAGTTAAAATGAAATCAAGTCCTTTTGAAAGAACTATATAAAGAGTACCTTACACTTCCGCTTCTGACACCGGTACCTACTTTTTTTCTTTTAGTTGTTCAGTACACCATTTCTTTTTTTTTTTTCATTATTATTTTCTGTTCTTTTAAAAATATAGTAATTAATAAAAAGTTATTTCTTTTGAGGTATACGGTCACTTTAAACCTTTCGAAATAAGTCTTCTTCCATGCTACCTACAGATATAATGATATACCACATTGTATTTGTAGGTCTTAGACTTAATGAGATATGTCTTGCTCATTATAATTTAAAATCCTCATAGATTAAAAAAAATTGTACCAATAATTATAAAAAGATTACGTCATTCTCAATAGATTAATAAAAAATATTGGATCAAAAGGTATTTGGGATATAATCAACTCTATTATTTTTCATAAACAGTTCATTAATGTTTTGTTCGAATGCGTGAGTTTTAATTATGGTGGTGAAATATGACTTGCAAAGAATATTAATCCTTAGTTAATGATTTAATAGGGAAAAAATTACATTTTCAATGGCATATTTTGCAAATCACTTCTTAAAAAACTAATGATTTATTGAACAAAAAAATAAAAGGATTCTTGATTATTTATTATGACGAAGCCCAATATGTTTTGAGAACGTGGATGTAAGCTCCATGGTTGACTTATGATATGTCGATACTCGTGTCTGAATCATGGTTCCATTAAATACTCATCATGAAGAATAACAAGGGCTAATTGGCGTTAAAGAAAACTGTAACTCTCATGTCTGTAGAAGTTAAAGGATTAAAATACCTAATCAAAATTATCTCCGTCATTTAACTACGGTTCAAAATTATGAGGCCAGTCATGTTGTTCTTTACATGCAATGTCGTAATCAATTTACACAAAAAAAAGTTTCGTTTTAAATGAAGATAACATGATCCAGAAATTTTAAGGGAAAAAATTATTTATTACAGTTTTTTTTATATCACTTGAGTACGTATCCTACTGTACAAGAGCTCTTTAATGCATTGAATTATTTTGCTATACAATTTTGAGTAAAATAAATAAAATGCCAGTCTTAATAATTATTTTATACTCTTTATCCTACTGTACAAGAGCTCTTTAATGCATTGAATTATTTTGCTATACAATTTTGAGTAAAATAAATAAAATGCCAGTCTTAATAATTATTTTATACTCTTTATTATATAAAAATCGATGTACTAAGGAGTTATACCAATGGAACGAAAATATATAAATAGATGTGATATATATGAATTAAAAATAAAATGTTAACAATATCTTAGGAGTTGAGCGTATTATTTAGGAGATACAGATATTAAAGCAAAATTATAATGTATTCTCCTACAACTAATACTGATTGAAATTGTTACCCGACTGGATATTGATCCTTATATTCAGCGAATGTCCTCCTGTTGTCTTTGCTTGTCATTCACATTCAAAGTGGCGAATTAGAATGGTGCGATTCATGGACTATTAGAAACCCTGATCATCAAAGCTCAGACGTGCTCTATTAGGACAGAACTGGTGATAGCTATTAGGAAAGAATTGGTGACTAGGGGAGTGTTGAATATGATGGAGATAATCAGTGGAAAAGTGTATCTTGAGTGATCGGGCATTATCTTGTTAAAATGTTATTCCATGGGTCCGTGAAAGGAAGGACAACAATGTAGTATCTCGTAAGGCTGTAGAATCTTGTAGGCGTATCATCATGCTAAAAAGTGTCACGTATGGCAATCAAAGAGATCCATCCATCAAATGAATTGACACCTCATATAATAACTCCCAGTTGTGGTCTGTGTAGCTAACTTTAAACAGGCGAGAATACAACTGATAGAAAAAGGGACTCCTCCATGATAACAGTTCTACACTAGTCCATGAGATTCCATGTCGAATGCTTCCGGCACTAATGCAAATGCACCTGGTGTTCTGAAATGGTGATGGGCATTTGCGAAATGGCGTCTTTTACCTCTGCTCCGGTTCAATGATTCGATATAGATGGTTTTGCAGTCTTTGGTGTTCTGTTTAGTGGAATAATCGTTGGAAAAGAAGCATCAAAGTTTGTGAGTGCCAATCGGATGGTCTCCCGGTTCTTCCTTTCACTCGTCGTCTATTTACACAACATATTTAATTGGTAGCATCACTCGGAGTCAATTATCGAGCTATCCAATGATTTGACAATCTTGGTCATTTGTTTTAGTCTAATTGCATGTCTACTCTTCAATAGTGATTTTCTTCATGGTTTTAGAATATATATATATATTTATATATTATATTTAAGTAATTTAAAATTAATGATTAATGAATTTTGTATTTAAAAGCTGTAACATGTTATTAGATTGACTTTGCTTTCTACGTTGTATAACACTTTTATTACATGATACTTCCTAATAATTTTTTTAAAAGGAATAGCTAGAAATCATAAAATCAGTTTTGACTTTTTGCGTTAAATATTAGGAAATATAGTATAATATGTGTTTTTATTGACATGGCTCAAATTCTCTGGGAGATCTCAAAGGATTCTACCTTTATTCGGGTTGATTAGAAATCCCTCCTTGTGTTTCTCTTACTGTGTTTCACTCTTGAAAATATTTGATCACAATTGTACATGCTGTTAATCAACTACTGTATGAATAAGTAATGATTGTGTAGATCTGGATATTAGTGTCGGTACAAGAGTGATTTATGATGAATGAAAATTATGATTCATATACGAGAAAATGTATAATTTTACAGATTATTTTTAATCATAATTGTGAAATTGATAGTGTTAAGAATTGAAAGAAAGAGGAAATATTTCTGGGATTTAATTAAAGGTGAGATTGATTGATTGATCAATATCAGAATTGATGATCTGAGATCGCACTCTTTTCAGTTCGCTCATATACACATCAGCCTTCAAATAAGCCACACAAGCAAGAAAAAAAATACAATATTTATATTTCTGTTTCCAAAATCCTATTTGAAATGCATTAAAAGTTTTGCAATAAATGTGCTAAAAAACGTGGACTAAATTGCTTGCCTCTAGGACATCCTTGAGACACTTATAAATCAGGTACTGTGAAACGTTTTCCTATTGAATTTTGCTTTACAAATGAATAAAACCCAATCATTAAAACACAAAAGGCTCACTTTTTTCATAAATTTTATAAAATTTGCTACACCATGGGAGCTTTTCTCAAAAATCTAAGGCTGCAGCAAATTATTCTCGGAAATGTTTTATTTCCTTTTTATATGCAAAAATCTACTTTTTTCCTGAAAGGTCAACGTTGAAACAGCATCTTAGAGAGAAACAGGATGATATTTTAACTAAGTGATTTCTTAGAAAAAATTATAACAGAGCGTGGTCTCTGAGACCGCACGTCCTTTGTTATGTCCTATTTTTTCACCTCATCTGGTACTGTTTAAGTAAATGTACTTTTGCATTATTTTATGCTGGCTTGAGTTTTTAAATTATTAAAATCAATTTTAGGAGTATTTTTTGAGAACTCTATAGTTTTGTACTTGCGATTAAACAATTAATAGAATGACGGTAAAGAAAATTTATAACGCCATATTAGATGGAGATGAGCAGATTAAATTTACAATTTCTTATGTTTTAGGTCGTATTTTAAGTGTATATGAATGGACGTAGATTATTTTTAAGTTTACAGTTATTTACATAGGGCTTAATATATTTAATTTCTTTTCTTTTTTCTGATTAGAAATCATATTTGTTTCTGAAATTTTAATTATTTTTTTAACTTTAATTGATAAAGAAGTTATTGAAGTATGATGTTAAGATCCATAAAATTTGTTTAAGCACATATTTCCCATTCAAATTATGGAACTGTACATATGTTACACTGTCTTTATTATTATTTTCTCTTGAGATATGCTATTTTTCAGATTGTTTTGTGTCTAAATAACTTAAAATTTTATTTAATGGCTTACGCATGTTTTTTAATTCTTGACCGTAATTCAAACTTCAAAAAACCTTAACGTTTTACATTATAATATTTTGTATATTTTTTAATTTAAAATAGTTTCGAATAATTTACTGCATTTATCATTTAATTCTGTGGTATTTCTAGGTTTTCAATTTTAATAAGTTTTTCATATTTGTTTTTATGGTATTAATCTGTGTTTTATATAACTTTTTATAATTGAAAATGATATAATCAACACACATTAACAAATATTTACATTGGAATTTTAAGGTAATAAAGTAAAATACATTGACTCAGGTAAGAATTTATCCATTTATTGTAAATACGAGCTGGAGAAAATATCATTCAGTGGAGTCTCATTTATAGGTGATTGATACAAGTATAATGACTGTAAAATGTTGGCATAATTTACTAGTTTCTATTTAATTACTGATATAAAATGTAATAAATCTGGAGGAAAAAAACATATGTAAAGTGTATTGTAAACCTGGATATAAAATAATGTTTCAACAATCGTTTAACAGTAAAATTTCTACAATCTCAAAGGATAGGTCAAGTAAATGGGTAGCAAATAATATTATAGCTTTTTTATTCTACCTTTTGGCAAAACTTGTTTTCATTGAATACATCTTGAACCTACGTGAAAATGTTTCAAAACAAATTGAGTAAATTAGTAATATTAACAACCCAAAGAAAAACATCTTAACATTTTTGAAAATGTATAAAGTCATGTATGTCCAATTGTGGATTTTATGATCTTTGTTGTTATAGTCTCGATTCTATAAATCTACGAGTATATCTTTCAAAAGTATTGGTCCTCTTCACAAGAGGAGTCCAAGAGAACTAGAAAAATTTACGGTCGGATTAACAACATATAAAAAAGCATATTTTTATTAATGAATATGAATGATTGGATTACCATTTCCTTGAATTTTTAAAATGTTATTACATAATTAAATTTGGACTGAAGTTATTTATTTTTGTTAAATATATGCTATCGCACATATCATTTCTTATGCAGCTGAAATATTGAAAAAAAAAAAGAGAAAATTTTTTTTCACTAAAGTCTTATATCTAAAACTCTTAGTAGAGAACACTACCTATCACGATAAGTTTATGAAATAAAATTGCAAGTTTAAAATTACACTTTTCTTATTTTATTAAAATTACAATTTATACTTTATTTAAAAAGCATTTTTATCATCAACTTTATGAACCATTATTTCAGTGTTTTTATCAAACTTGTAATCTTAATAAGAAAGTTAGTTTACTTATTCAACAAGTATTCAAACTGAAACATTTTATTTCATTTTTTTATTTTTATTTTTATGACTCATTCAAATATTTTTTCTACACCTTATAATTAATTTTTTTCCTCTTTGGTTAGTTACATATTTAAGTACATGGAATCCACGCATTCTATCTCAAAGAATGAAGCATATTTTGTTTTGAAAATTGCAATTAGAATTTCGAAGGTCATTACACATCTGTCATAAGTTTGATTTTTTAGGAGGAAACTTAATTAGTTACAGCATTTTGCTCTCCTTTTATTAGCTTTTGCATCATTTTCCTTGTAACTTTAACGAGATGTTGTGGAGCGGTATTTACTCCTACATTAAGATTTTAACCTATCAAATGTAACTTTTCCATACTTGAAATTGTACAGGATATAAATGTCTAACATGATTCTGAAATACGTATTTAATAGGTGGTGTATTACTTTCTAGTGATATGTTTCCTCTTAGTATTCTTGTCACTTTTGACAGTTTTACCAATATCCACACATAATACATAATTACATAAATTCGTACTGATATATAATAGCTTCTCTCTTTTCTTTGTAGATAATAACTTTATTGATTTAACTGTTAAATTAAGCAATACTATTTCATAAAGTATCGGATAAACTTTGAAAATTTTTACTTTTATTCAAGTTATATGAATACAACTGTATTTTTATGCAACTATTCATTATGGATTGTTTAATAAAGTTGCATTACTTGCAGATTTCGAAAAATACCGGTAAAGGAACTGTTGAATGACGCAAATGAAAATGAAGTCCTTAATTCATAGCAATTTGAAGCAAACAACACAAAAAAAAATTTCTGTAAGAAACTTGTAACAAAATGTATAAATTATTTGATTGCTTTATTAGCACGTTAAAATTCACCTTCAACTATGAACAAAATTAAGCAATTTTTAATATATTTCTTTTTTTATAGTAAAGTTTATTGTTTGATAGTAAATTATACATTATGTTTGTATTTCAATTTGGAATATGTCTAATATTTATTACTTACATCTAAAATGCAAGTCTTCTTATTCTGATCTCCAGTTCCCTCGAAGTATGTTCTATTTCTTTTAAATCGGGAGACAGAGGTAGTGTTTACAGAACTTGAAAACAATTATGCACATAAAAAAATCGAACATTGCCAGGTGGTTATATCAATGTTATTTTCAATTCCCAAATTTTAAGCTGATAGTTTGAAATTGCCCTTTAAATAAGGATTTGACTTATAATACCATCAATAAATATCAAATTGTATAATCCTAATCTTGACATGAACTTTCACACAAGAACACCTTCATTTACTTTTCTAAGTTTTAATAAATTCTCGGAATTAACTTCCTCTATTTTTCTTTCCTAGACACCCGTCATAACCATAAACCCTTGAAAAAATTTAGTATTAAAAGAAAAATTAATATGTTAGTGATTTCATGTACTTGAAAAGAAAACTTTTCATCATTACTTATATAGAACCAAATGTTCTGCTGTAAAGAATCTCAAAATCATGCACGGTCACGATTCTATTTTCTTTATTATTCGGAGAACTGGTGAAAGATTTTATTAATATTAATTAGTTATCCTATGGATTAATTCACGCATTTTGAGTGCTTCTTTCATTGTAATGTGTTCAGAGTGGACAAAAGTTTTGTATACAACCTGTATGTAATTAATAGAAATGCACTTCTCCTTTTCTTCTATATTGCGAATGTACTTACTATTACATTATTAAATATAATCATAATGTACTTTCTTATTTTGGAAGATTTTAATTTTCATTCTCACACACAGGGAGCTTGTGTGTGTATGTGTATGTGTGATAGAGATAAATATAAGAAGTCTCTTTTAGTACACATTTTTATAGCAAACATATAATTGGTGAAAATTCAATTATTTTTAAAAATTAGAATTATTTAACAAGATGATTATTTTCTACCTTATATATTATATTTATTTAGCTGGAGAATTAAAATATTTCTTCCAAATAAGAAACTCTGGATTAAATTAAAGTAATGTACTCAAGAAACATAAGCAATTTTACGCAATTTTTTTGTGTTTAGTCCAAAATATTTAGCAAGAATATTGAATATTCAAATAGATTTTTTTTTTCAAATTCAGTTATTCAGTATACTTCAGTTATTGAAAGGTACAACATATTAAATAACTAAAGAGAAAAATGAATATAAATCTAAGTTCTACATGCTTAAATCAAAAAGTTCATTTTTATATTTCATTTACTTTGATTACTAAAATAACATATAATATACAGTCTGTTCTCAGTTTTCAGTCATTATTATGAAGTTTATTTTACTAAAACATATTTAATTGAAATCATTTTTCGGATGAAGAGATTGGTAATGGCAATAATTATAAAAGCGTTCATTCCACATGATACGATTGATTACGATAACCATTTGTAAGAGATAAATATTTCGCCAGATGATGCTTTCTGATATTTAAGACTAATTTTAACTATTCAAATGTTTGCTTTTCATTCGCTTTATTTTCTCATATAAATTTTCTGACTCTTTAACAGATTTTTTTGTGTGTTTTAGGTGTTTTGGGATTATTTAATTCTTCATAATTTGTTTTATCTGTGTGATTTGCCTAAATAGCATTTTAATTTCTAATTTCATTAAATGCGTAGTTATTAAATATTGGTATTATTGATATTATTAGATTGTTATATGGTGCATCACACACACACACACACACACACACACACACACACACACACACACACACACACACACACACACATTTTGTGAATTATACTACTGATGTTTCGTTCACATACACGCAGAGGGAGAGAGAGACAGACAGACATATACACACATAATACTTCACTAATTATTAACTCTTGTTTCAATTAAGATATATAACTGCATGCAATTTATTTTTCATTATTTATTGTAATTGTAATATTCTATATGTTAGCTTGACTCTGTAATTTTAGATTCAACAATAATTCACATATATTTCACAGATATAATTTTTTTTAATTGATTGTGGAAAAAACGTGTTATTTCATTTCTATATTGTGAATGAATTCTTGAGGGCTTTCATTCAATACATAATTTATAGCATAAGTTTGAGAATCCGTGTAAATCTCTTTAGGTATTTTCATTGAAGTTACAGAATACTTTGAATTAATTAATTATAAGTACACGATTTTCTTTGCATCACATTTCCATGCATCTATGCTGAGTAAATGATGTTTACTTTAAAATTAAATGCTAAACTCTGAATTTCAAATGATATTTCATTTAAAAGTTATTTTAGGATCCTAATTTCAAGTAAAGAAATCAATAAATTGTTTTATAGAGATAAGAAGATTCAAAATATGTGAGTAAGTAAGACGAATTTTCTTTTAAGCTTCAAGATGTATATCACAGATAATCAAAATGAAAAATATAACACATCATCACCATATAAATTGAAAAGATTTAAATCATTGTTTGATTCAGGTAATTAAAAAAGGATGCAAACAATTATTGGTAATAAGTTGTAGTAAAGAGTATAAACGGTCCAGAGAGTGAAGATAAAAATGTAAGCTGTAGTAAATGTAAATAAATAGATTCTTCACGCTAGACCACTAATAAGTATTTGTGGACCTATTGTTGTGTAGTGGATTTGAAATTGGATCACGATTCGACAAAGATGTTTAATATTTTGTGATAAATATAAGTATTTAAGAATTTATTGGATAATCATGATCAAAACAGTTGTTGCAGAATTTTAATGTTATTAAATTTGTCTATTTTTTTATGTGTGGTTAATTTGTTATTACGTAATAAAAGCAAATAAAATATTCCATAAAGATCTGTGATTACTGTTCCAAAAGGTATTTTTTAATTAATGGAGATCTGAATCTCTCTCTTTTATCAAAATATTACTTATAAGTCTATTGTCAACTATTTGAACGAATCTAAAAATTCTACTACATTTGAAGATTAGCATGGCTTTTTTAATTTGAGATAGGTGAAAATGAAATATTTGGTTTGCAATCTCAGTTTTACCTAAAATAATTAGATCATCTATGTAACGAAAAAGAAAGTAAGTAAGAATCTTAGTCGAAAACATATTGCACTATCGATATTATATAGTATATACTATGTATATATATATATAT
>BMAW01092946.1:63077-105714 GCA_019974015.1 Nephila pilipes
ATATATATATATATATATATATATATATATATATATAGTGCAATATGTAAAATATTATATACCAGTTGTATACCTAATGAAATGCGAATTTCTTAGAGGAAAAACAGACGTTAATTTGAAGTGAATGGTTAAAGCTATTTGTTTGCAGCTTTATTTATTGCAGCATATTTCCTATTTTTCCGACAAAAGATGGGTTTTTTTATGACAAAAACTTCAATTTGTCCATTTTAATTTTGAATAAAAGCACTGTAAAAGTTTATAAAGGTTAATTGGGTACACAATGAATGTTAATATCTTTATTTCTCTTAAAAATGAATTCATTTCCTCAAGAATTCATATTAGCATTAAATATCAGTATCTGATTTTTAGCTATGTTTCTGTTTTCTTAAAACATGTAATTTAACATTAGAGGTATATTTCAATTTGATAAAGGGTCGTTTTACTCAAATTCACATTTTACTCTTTTTTTATTGCTGTGGTAATTCGAGGTACTAAAATTACCTTTAATTTTTATGTAATATTTGTTTATGTAAGACATATGGTCATCTAAATAATTCAAGAAGCAACTTAAATTAACCTCAATTTGTTTTCATAAATTTTTCTTCCGACGTCTTAAAAACTGAGACAAAGCATCAAAAGTAACATCGAAAAAATATTTTGAAATGATATATTAAAGATAATAAAATAAAAGCTATTTCTGTATTTGATAATATCCCCATGAATTAGGTAATTTGAAATAGAGTAAAAGATTTTTCATGCACATTAATTCTTATTTAATCATCTTTCTTTTTTCAAATCAGTATTAATATTGTATTCTTTCCATGTAGACTAACTAATTAATTGGAATGTATTTTTCTGTTTTAATCAGACTAGAAGGATCTCATTTGGTTTCCATTAAATGCATAGTATGATTATTTATGTGAACGTTAATAAACAACATCAACATACCTAACGAAGCATTAATTGCCCAAGGAAGGAAACCTAGACTTAATACTAATTCCAAACGCTATAAGTGTCTTGGCGCCATCTATCGCATTACTGACAAATTAAGGGAGACGACATTTCTTATGAGATTTGTTATAATATTATTTTCAAGTAAATGCTTATATGAAAACTGTATTTATTTATTTTTATGTCAAGAAAAGTCTTAGGAAAAAAAAAGAAAACCATTTAAAGAAAATAAAAATCAATTTTAATTTTCGAATTTGATAATTAAAGAAATGATTTTTTTGTGTAGGGATATTTTAAAGCTGAACACACAATTTATGGTTCATATATAAGCGATCAATTAAACAAGAAAACAAGCATATAAATAAATTATGCAATAGTGTGAGCAATCATTTTATCTCTTCTTTGTTATTTATTCTTCTTCCGTAGTAATGAGTTCTATAGATTTCACTGACAATTTGCAAATCTAATAGAGGTTAAAAAATCCAAAATTATTCAGTGATTATTCTTCCTCTTTTTCTTATTCAAAATAACATACTTTACCAAAATTTATATTCGATAAAAAAAACAATATATATATATATATATATATATTGTTACGATGTCTATTTGTGACGGACGTCAAAATCTTGATAAGTGTGAAATCCAATTGTGTGAAAAGAAGATGACACCCGAACTTGTACCTCCGCACCACGCATTTATGTATATAGCTCCAAAGCAGAATTTTTAAAGGCGCTTTATCCCCGCCACAAGATGGGTCTGTATTAGCATCAGGACTCGAACCCACGATTCCACATAAACAAAACCTGAGGGCAGCCCGTGACCATATTTACTAGGCAATCTACCATTATTGATAATTTCGACTGCATTATTTTCCAGATATTTTTTGTTTACTGTACGAAAAATAACAAGTGAAATATATATATATATAACACGGACAACTTTGGAATAACCCAGCCTTGCAATCGTAAGTAATAACAACTTTAAAAAGATTATTTTAAAAACTGTTTTGAATTTTTTCAACTTTTTTATTTGTGTACATTTTTTCAATAACTATATCTTTTCTGATATTTCTGGTAATTGTCAACTCATTTTTATGTTAACCGATTTTTTTTTTAATTTTATATAATTTATAATTAATAATCAAATTTTAGTAATTGTTTTCATTCACTTTATGTTTGATAAATGTCTTCATTCTCAATGGTCCAGTTGCTTATTAGACATTTTAGGTATTGGTTTAATTCTAATTCAAGGAACAATTTCCTGCTTTTTTCTGAAAAAAACTTCCAATCAGTATTTATGTATGAAGAAAATACTATTAGTACATATAACGTATAGTAATTGAAGAGTACCCAAAACTAAATCAAAGCTATTATTGGGAAAATAAAACATTTAAGAAATTGTTAAAAAACAAATTAATATTCAAGCAAGTCTGATAGAAATGTATTTAAATAATTAAGCAATCATAAACAAAAACTGAAATATGTAATAGAAATTATCAAGGAACCAAACAATTTAAAATCTACCAAAGTAACAGATGAGCCACATTTGGAATAAAAGAAATAATATAGTTAGCTCTTTTCCATAATTTCGAATAGAATAATATAGATTTGTAATGGTAATTACTGATCAAATAATCACCGTTCAGGGAATTACACTTATATATGTGTATATATATATATATATATATATATATATAACTATTGCTCTTAATATGGTTTTACCTTAAAACCCTCTACTCTTCGTAGGAATTATATGAATTGATTATCACTATAATATACTAAAACATATACTTATCTTACTAGCTTAATCTATTTATTTAATTCTAATAACTCGTTATAGAAATCACACATGTATTTTGCTTCGATGACGATAAAAAGAACAAACTGAAAATTCTTGCAATGCTTACAAGTAAGAATTGTAACTAGATAACTTGATATCCTTGGGTAGATATGTACAAATCCTTAAAAGTGTTCTTCAGAAAACATTCTTCAAAGTATTATTCAGTGCTACACATGTAAAAATTTCTGTAAACTGTGTTTTTCATAATAGTTGTTTCTACAAAATAGATATACGAAAGCAAATGTGTTCATAATGATTGGTTTTGTAACATTCCTATGATTTCACACACTTACTTAAGAAATGTTTATATTTCCAACGTAATACACGTAACAACATTCACGTATCATCGCAGGTTCAATTTTCTTTTATCATTGCATAAATAATAACTTAAATCTTTTTTCAATACATTTAAGTTAATGTAACTATATATTATTCACATATATACTCTTATTTTTAGTATTTTACTATTTGTCATGCTTGTAACATGTATAATGGTAGTTTCCATTTTGATATCTTTCTTAACTCCACAGTTCTTGTGTTTCAAAGTAATTTGTACTTCATTTTTTTCTTTTTTTTTATTAATTAAAACCAATCACAGAAAGTTAATTGAAAAATAATAATATCCGAATAAGTTTGAATTTAGGTATAATAATTATTCAAGATTAACTTGTCATTGTTCCTTCGCTTTCCTGTTTAATTAATTATTCATTTAATATCAAAAAAAACTTTAAACAACAATATTTCTTACATATTGTTAACTTCAGATTTCAGATTGAGTATCTTACAAAACATAAGTAAATTTTAACCTCTTCATTTGGAATCTGTAAGGAAGAAATACGTAAATTTATTTATAAACAAATTTACTCCTTATAGGAACCGTGATGAACAAGACTTGGGTTTCATATCAAATAAAAAAAAAGATGGCATGAGAGAAGCGTTGCCATAGAATGCTAAGTATTGATCCGTCGATTTGTAATTTCAGAAGTTACTGTCATTTATATCATACTAACAAAATTCATACAGTTGGCGACATATGCATAAATGTTAGTTAAAATGCAATTATAGGTGAATCAGCAATATGACGAGAAGATAGAGTAAAAAAATTATCAAGGTAAATAATAACCTCAGGTAAAATCTTAAATTTATTATTTCAATAAATTTGCCAGTTATTTGAGCCGTTCTTTAGAAGAAAGTATATGTATTTAGCTTTTATATTACATAAATTCTCATGATTTTTTTTTTTTCTTTTTCATTTTAACGTACAAGCGCCATTGAGGGGTCAGCAGTTGCTTTCAAAACTCTTTAATAGATGACACCACCATCGCTGATCTTATGAACAAAGGACAGATCCCGATTTGATTTAAGCTATAAGAAAAAATCTGATATTCATTTAATTTTTACCTAAATGATAATTCCTTTTTCTTTCTTAAGCTTTCTTCAGTTTATATATAGCTATTTATTACATCATGATTAAATTCTCTGAAATAATAGAATTAATAATTTTTTTTTAAAGTATTTGTACATTATGCCACCATAAAGTTCAAAAATTTAGATTTAAATTAGAAAATTTTAACTTATTCCGGGGATTAAAGATTAAATAAAATAATTTAATTTAGATAAAAAAATTATACTTCAGCAGCTGTGGAAATTAACAGACATTTAGAGCTTAAAAATAATTTCATTTTTATGAGTAACACGCATTACAAACGGGATACAGATTTGTGAAAATACTTATATTCCTCAAATATTTTATTCAATTCCTTTAAAAATAATTTCTTTAAAGATGAGGTAATATTTGAATTTTCTGATGCAATATCTAATCTTAAGCATCACCATCGAATGTGTTTTCCTGAATATTCTTTCTGCACATATATCTTGGTAAAAGTTTGATAAATGCTAGATACGCAAATAAATTGTAAAATGCGCATATAAATCATAAGGGCATTAAAAAGTTAAAAATTAGACATATTTTTTTTAAAAAAAAATAATCTAAAAAAATTAATTGCTGCTTTTAAGTTTAACAACTTGGAGTACTCCTTTAAACACATTGTTTACCAGACTCATACAATTCGACGAAAAATATTTACGAGTTACTATAACAATTTAAGAGGGTAGTTCAAAACTACTTATATTTAAAGGCAAATGGAATATCATAAAGGTAAATTGTTGAAACCTTTGGGTGCTGCCATCTATTTAACGGAGCCTAAACAAAATTGACATTAATTCATAAGTTCCTTTTGATTGGGTAGTCATTTGCAGCCAAATCAAAATTCAATTGCTGTCGAGTCGAGTTGTCACCGTCAGTGAGATATGGATAGAGCATTATGCATTGGAAATCAAGCAAATATCAAAACGCTGGTTTTCATCTGGTGATTTATTTCCAAAAACTGTGAAGCAGGTCTCATGGGCTGCAAAAGATATAACGAAGAACTCGTGAGGAGCGAGAGTCGTGATGATCACGAACAGGAGTTAGTAAGACTTAGACAGCTGTCTAGTGAGTCATAATGCTTACTAAAAAAAGCCATTTTCGATACTACGAGCATCATCTCTAGGGATTTCTAAGCCTTAATGAATGATACTCGCAACATTACCATGGGCTGCTGTAGTTAAGGTTCCCGTCTATCCGCCATTTTGATTTCGTGAACATAATGTTAATCCTATGGAATTTCGACTTTAATTCTCACATCTTTAATATTTGATCTATTTGAATGCAATAAAGTGCATTTGAAAGAGCAAAAAATAATCAATGCTTCTGTGGAATTACTTTTTCCCTAAGATTGTTAAAAATATTTTTATTCTTATTTTAGTTATTCGTTTTTGAGTTTATTGGTCTTTAAAGAATATTTTCAAATATTTTTAAGAATCGGCGGAAAAAAGTAATTCCACAGAAGCATTCATTATTTTTTGCTCTTTCAGATATACTTTATTGCATTTAAATAGATCAAATAATAAAGATGTGAGAATTCAAGTCGAAATTCCATAGGATTAACATTAAGCTGATGAAATCAACATGGCGGGTAGACGGGAGCCTTAAGAGGTAAAACTGCCAGTATTATTTCGGGCCGAGTCATTTGTTCGAAGTTCTGATGCCAACTAACTTTTCGTTTCTTTTTTTTTTTCTTTTTTTGTTTATTTGACTCACTGAATTAGAGGATCACTCAAGAACTAAACTTCAAATGCATAAATGTTATGGTGTTCAGTTCATGGTTTTCTCTTTAACCAGTCGTTACTTTGTCTCTTGCAAACTTTTGTTTCACAAGGATCCGAAAATTATTTTTAATATTATGCTTTAAAATTATTGTGAACTTACTTACTTTTGTTTCCTATATAGGAAGTTTTGTTGCGATACTCACTTTTACCTTTGAATAAATATGAGACTATTATGACTGCTTGTATGAGAAATTTGGGGAATTGTTATAATTTACCTTTATGGTTTATGTAAATAACCCATGTAAAAATCAATTGATTTTGTTAATGAAAATTTGCAATTCTGCTGTTGTCTACGTTGATAATTTATTTTCGGGAGGTAGGTCCGATAGTTTTCAGCCTCTCAGGGGATCGCAATCGCTTCACCAAAATTCCTCGTGTTGTTTCCTTGTGCGATGTTAGTAAACAATAATTCGACATAAAAACCAACGTTTTTATTTGGTGGCAAAGTTTATTAGAGAAAATTATTGAAATATTAGTTAAAACTGTTAGTTATTTTTAACTTTAAAATTTACTTAAAAAGAGACATTTGTGAGCGTATTAAAAAATTCATAATACTCATAAAATCAAAACATGCATTTAAAAGTTTGTAAGTCATTCTATTAAAAAAAATGGGAACCAGAATTCAGAAAAAATTATTGTGATAAGACATGGTGCCAAATATTGGAAACTTTCTTTCTTGCGAATGATTACTGACTAAAAGTCAGCAACCCTTACTATCTCGGAGATAGTATCTCCCCTTTGTGAGTACAAAAGGTTTACGATACCTCATGCTGCTTGGGGAGTGCCCGGTGCTCCCAGAGGGGGAAAGAAATTTTTTCCTCAATCCTAAAAGCGCCGAGAGGAAAGAATATTTTGACTTATTAAAATTATTGAAATATTAGTTAAAACTTGTCGCAAACGTCTAAATATTGCATTGTTAGGCGAGTACGAACGATTCCCAAAATTTCAAAGCTCTAGCTTGATGGGAAGTTGGTTAAATTAACGATCGAAAATTTGATGACACACACACACACTCAAACACACACACCAAGTGAAATTCAGAAAAACGTTGTAATAAATCATTTGGTAACATATTTATTTTTAATTAATTTTCGGTTTTGCAATTTTCAGAGATTGGAAATTATTTCCACAGAATTTAACCTAATTCTCAAGATTTTTGATGTGGTTTAATTTTTACTGTCACTTTTTCCTAAGATTTTGGTAGTTAATGAAGAGTCAATGAAACTTTGGTTAAAAGACTTCATTCAAAATTTGAAAATAAAGTTGATTTGATTCGTGCTGCCATCTAGGAGTAAACTAATCAACGAAATGAAATATTTTATGGGAATTATTATTATTATTAAATAATAGAGTTGCCTTCTTGTGTCTTATAAAAAAAAACGAATTAAAAGTTATTCTAAATTAGTTTATTTTAAATTGTGGATAGATACAATTATGAGCGTTACTTCATCCTTTCCAAAATACCGGCGAAAGGAGAAAAATCTCTTTTCTTCTCTGAAACATTAGTCTCATCTCATTAAGCCTAATTTCATATAAAAATTTATATAAAATCATATCTGCTATTAAGTACGCTAAAACTTATAAATTATTATAATTGATAGCGTCTAAATGTCTAAATATACGGTAATAAAATATTTGGGACAGTTAATTAAATAATTGCGAATTTTAAAGTAAATGTATTCATTTTGATAAAAAAAAAATTATATAACTACGGGGAAAAAATTAAATGATGAAAAAAAAATTAATTTATGAGCACGTAAAATATAGAAAAAATATTAGAGAACTGAATACAAAAAAAAAAATATAAAACAATGAAATAAAATTACAAAATAATATTTTAAATATTTGAAGAAGCTCAAATTCATTTGATCCAACACTAAAAACAAAAACAAGAAAAAGAAAACTTGAAACCGAAAACGGGAATTGAAGATCAACACTCTGAGGAACGATATTTGGAAAAAAAAAGACTTCAACCGTCATCTGGAGACCGTTAAAAATTATAAAGCTGATTTGAAATCACATCAGTGTGATTATGGGCCCGGTAGCACGCAAACACCCGTCGCAAATACGATTCTGTGGGTATTCAAGGAAGAATTGTGCGATCAAGTATACGTGATCACGGTTGTGAATGGGTAAATAAAATGAAATTAATATTAATAATTTTTAATAATGATAATTTAAATATATTTTAACGTATTTCACTATTAGATAACTTTAATATATTTTGGTAATTTAATTAAAATAAGAACGTATCATCTTCCAGGCTGTCTTTGCTGAAGCCGGATTCCAACAACATAAGGAATCAAGTAATTCCTTTCGATTAATATTTCCTTATTTAATTTCGATTTAAAGTACAGGATGAGGCAGAAGTAATTCCCTTATTTCAGACATAAATAATAATACAATAATAGATGTTATTAAAAATTTTATTTCTCAATTTGCAAGAACAATATTTGTCATTTTATTTTTCATATTCATCTTCACTTAATATCAAAAATGATATCGTTCAAATATTGACCTTTAAAGTGTATGCATTTCTGAAGTCTCACCCAGAATTTCACCATTACCCTCTTAGTCATTTCTATGCGCATAGCAGCTTGCAGTTTCTCTGTTATTAGGAATCTGATCTTGAAGACTTGTATCATCAAATGCCTCCACAGAAAGTTGTTGCGAGATGACAGAACTTGCGAACATGCTGGCCATGAAATGTCATCTCGTAATGAGATCAGATGCTCCAAAAACAAATACTTTCAGCAAATCCATCGACATCCTGGCCATGAGGGATGTAGACATCACCTTATTGAAACCACACAGCCAATTTTTCAAGTTCTTCCAATTTCTGTTTCACATACCCACATAACAGGCTGAAGATACAGTAACTACTTTGCCTTCTCTTCAAAAAATATGGGCTTATAAATCTAAAATCAGCAACAGCAAACCAAACAGTACCTCGATTATTATGGAGAGGACTTTCATGAATTAGTCTTTGATTACTCGGAGCACTATATTGAAAGTCATGTAAGCTCACATACCCAGACAAATGAAAGTGAGCTTTATCAGACAGAGTAGCCATTTTCGAAATATGCCTCTGTAGTGGAATCACGATTCTTAGAATGATTATGACATAGCATGATGGCAACTTAAATGATGAAACATCTGTTACTGAATGCCAGTTTCGAATTTATGGCATACTGTCAGCTCCGGATTAGTGTAATAAAAAATCGGAGAGTTATTCTTGCCACACCATGAATAAGAAGAATCTCACAATATTAATAAATGCATTTAGAAATTTATAGATGTCGATTTTAATTTACAAAATAGATAAATAACTCGCAATTTTTTTTCTCATATGTCTACATCAAGGCTTATAGATAACAGAAAATTATAATTTGGACCTCCTTTTTTATAAATGGTATATCCACTACGAGAAATATGGGAAATGCATTGTTTCATTAAAGAATTTGAACTGAATTATTTATGCCTTATATTATTTCTTTGCAGACATTGTTGTTCATTCAGATACTTTTCCCGTGAAGATTTTTTGCTTGTAGATCCTGTCTTATATAAACAATGACCAAAAGTTCGTTCAAATGCATTAACACTACTAGAATTTTAATTTCATAATTGATTTTAATATTTCCCGATGATTAAAAAGATGAATTTCTTCCTTTTTCACAGTTTTATCATTATGAAGTAAAAATTTTAAATGTATTTAAGATCTACATAGTTAATTACCAAACCCGAGGAAGTATTGGCCGTATAAGCTTGTATTCTATTTATTTCATTATTTTGACAGTTCATGCCTACATATTTAATGAAATGGACATTAAAAAGAGAAAGTTCGATGATCAGGATGAATGAATATGGATTTGTACAGCTAAAAGATCTTGCTGTATATGTGTTATGTTGTGAATATGCTGTTCAGCAATTTACCAAATCTACAAGCAATATTATCTCAAATTCAAGAAATACAGGCTTTTGTTAGAACTATTGAAAATCGAATGACTCAAATGGCGGAAATTGTAACAACAAACACGTCTGCATAGCAAAAAAAAAAAAAAAAAAAACTATCGCATTTAGCGTTGCTCTTGATGAAAGTTCCTATGTGAATGATATTGCATGGTATTGTGATAAAGATCGAGTTTATGAAGAATTATGCAATCTTGAATATTCTGTCTGGGAAAAGCGAGGTACAGGATATTATTTCTTGAATTATAAATTATTTTGAAAGTAAAAATATTAATATGAATAAAATATTTTGTGTAACCAGTGATGGCGCTCCTTCAATGGTTGACAAGAAAAGAGGATTTGTCAAACTTCTTTAAATTCTATTGGACATAAAGTGTCAAACTTACATTACATAATATATCAGAAAATTTTGGTTGCAAAACTTTAGTCACAGCGCTTGATACCTGTAATGAACAAAGTTGTTAAGTCTCTTTCTGTGTGTCTTGTTCTTCATTGATTCACAGATACTTTAAATCTCTTTTAGAAGAAATGGAAAGTGAATGCATGGATCTCCCCTTATACAACCATGTCTGTTGGATTTGTCAAGGTAAGGTCTTGATTAAATTTGTGTCATACATAGAACACATTATAAGTTTTCTTAATGAGAAGGAATAACTTTTCCCTAAATTTAATAGTAAGGAATGTTTATGCAAATTGATATTTCTGGCAGGTATAATTAAACATCTTAATGAACTAAACTTAGGATTGTAAGGAAAAGGCCCAAATATTGCTTGAACTTTTTGAATATATTGAACGTTTTGAACTTATTGAACTAACATCTTCAGGATTAATGAAAGCAAAATGTATGGAATTACGAAAAAAATTGGAAGAAAACTGTAACCAAAATTCAATAACTATTTTAAATTGCTATATGTCATTCTCGGAGAGATTTAATTGCTTTTAGAAAACTACATGTGCTCTGTTTTCGATTGTCCATATTTATATCAACAAATATTTTCTCATTCGAAGAATATTTTCAGTCCACAAAGAAGTTGTTTTACAACTGAACTTTCAAAGTTATGTCAAATTTGAAATCTCTTATTTTACCCCTCATACTGCGATATTAAATACAAGTATTAAGGACAAGATTATTCCAGAAATTTTAATTTCAAAAGAATTTCATTGAAAGAATACGTACGATTTATATCGGTTTTTTTTTTAATTTAAGTATGTTTAAAAAGTACATAAAATATAATATTTGTATATTTTTCATTTTTTATTTGTGTTGTTGGAATTTTTAAATTTTATGATGTTTTTTATTTTAATATTTTACATGATACATAATTAGCATATAATAAAACTCTAAGTCCAGATTCTTGACCTCTGTTCTATAGCCATGCATGCACTGACGAAGGCATCAAATTGTTACAAATATTTACTAGCGTACGGAATTCTAAAACATATTGGTAGACTCGTTTGGCACACCACAGATACAAGTTTAACAACCCCTGATCTTGCTAATATGTACATTTCTTTGAATAGATAAGAACTCATAAATAGGTAACAAAATGTAAAATTATTTAGATATATTGACTACCTTATGATTTTTCAAATAAAATTTGATGTAGATATTAAAAAAGAATTATTCTTTTCCCCATCATTTTTAAATCATATTAAAACAATTGTGAATTATATCAAAACATATTTAGAAGTGTGCTTAAAAATAGCTAATAATTGCTGTTTGCATATTAAGAGAATTTCATTTTTGAAAGTAATTTAGATTTAAATACTTAAAAACTTTTAGAATTATACTTTATAACTATTTATACAGAATTATCAAAGAAGTTAATCATTTTTCCATTCACCAAAACAATTTTGCATTTAAAAAAGAATAGCGTAAATACATAATAAAGACCGTTTAGTTTACGAACATTCTACACAGTCATTTTAACTATTTCAGTTCATAGAAATTTTAGAGGTGTAAAAAGTATGCATTATAACATAAGCACAACCATGAAACACTTTCTAACAAAGTTTCTTAGAAATTATTTGTTTTTCTAAAAATAACGTTGCTTGTCTTCCAAACATCCGGAGAATTATGTTAATATTAAAAATGAAATATAATTTTTAAGAGATATATACAACTCTTGAATATTTTCATATACACTCATATACTTTTGCAAACAAATAACACTAACTACTATTTTCTATTCTACTAGTTCTATTTTGCTATCTCTACAATGGAAGAGTTTATCTAATTTCCTAAAAAAATTATACTTTACTACACATTCATGCTTCAACCAATCGTGTTTCTTGAGCTGTCCGGTAACAACAGTTTTCGCTTCCAAGCATTCTGATTATCAATATTTATAAAAAAAACATACAACATTTAAAATATTATGTGCTGTTAACTATCATGAGAACAGACTATTAATACATGACCTTTTTCATTCACTTCAATACTCCTTTTAGATGTAAATAATAATATAAAGTCATGAGAACCATAGGTTTATGGAAGACTCTTAAAATATCACTGCATAAAATGCAATACATGTAAATGAAAATATACAGTACAGTTTTTACAATTTTCACAAAAGTGACTTCAAAATCTTCATACACGCAGACCACAAATATTTCCTGCACTGAAATTGGATTCAAATCTAACACTTATTTATATTTTTATATAAAAATAGAAATTTTATACACAGAAAAACCGAATTATATGGACAGATATTTCTCTTTACTCACATATAACAATACTGTGAACAGTAATTTTGTTGATTGAGAAAAGGACAGCATGTTAAAGAAATAAGGTATGAACACATTTAGCTTCTTGGATGCAAATATCTTTTAGATCACAAACATCACCGGGGTGATTTATTTTTTTCAGAATATCTGTGGGAGGTTTCAATCGTCAATATAGAAGATAGATTCAACACATGGCAATTATTTAAAGCAACTATTTACTTTTAACACACGTTCAATATTCGTAATTTTACCATGCAACAAACACTCCAGATTCTAAAAACAATTTAAAAGTGTTTTATGAAACTCACTTCAAATTTCCAATAATTACCGAATCCTATGCTGCACATAAAAATGAAAAAAAAAATCATTTTCTTTAAAGTTAACGAATTATTCAAAAAATAATTTTTTGATCATTACAAGTCTTTTTGGTCTTAGAGCTATATTTTTGTCACCTATCCAAAATTTCAGATAAACTCAAGGGTTTTCCATCAACACTTAGAGACATCTTCGGCCACACTTGAACAACTTTGAACTGACATTCTGCTCACGGGACAGGATAGATTCACAGCACATTAAGAAAACGAACTATTTGAAATAGTTTCAACGACGGTAATCAATTTCAGCTCGAGTACCAACCATAAAATAGCACTTTACTCGGTATCAATTTTAAAAGAACATAAAGAGTAAAACGTTTTTTACAACATACGGAGCACGATTGATTTGAAAATGAATAAAAGAAAGTAGATTGAAAATGGACAGTACACGAGAGTTATAGAAAATAAGAAAAGAGAATATATGTAAGGTTTTTTTACCTATTAAATAAATTCAAGAGTACTTATTTGAAAATAAAAATAAATAGAGTATTACTCGAGAGATTTGGAAGTGAAATCTTGCCATGACTAGCAGTAACTGGCAGGGAAAGAGAGGTAAGGAGGAAATCGAAGCTTGAGTGAATGTATATTTCGAAGTTCGAAAGGTGATTGAATCCAAATTACAAAAAATAATTCGATATAAAAACCAACGTTTTTAAAAACAACGTTTTTATATGGTGGCAAAGTTTATTAGAGAAAATTATTGAAATATTAGTTAAAACTGTTAGTTATTTTTAACTTTAAAATTTATTTAAAAAAAGACATTTGTGAGAGTATTAAAAAATTTATAATACTCATAAAATCAAAACATGCATTTGAAAGTTTGTAAGCCCCTCTATTAAAAAAAAAAATGGGAACCAGAATTCAGAAAAAATTATTGTGATAAGACATGGCGCCAAATATTGGAAACTTTATTTTCTTGCGAATGATTACTGACTAAAAGTCAGCAACCTTTACTATCTCGGAGATAGTAAAGGGGAGATGGTATCTCCCCTTTGTGAGTACAATAGTTTTACGAGGCCTCATGTGGTGTGGGGAGTGCCCGGTGTTCCCAGAGGGGGAAAGAAGTTTTTTCCTCAATCCTAAAAGCGCCTAGAGGAAAGAATATTTTGACTTATTAAAATTATTGAATTATTAGTTAAAACTTGTCGCAAACGTCTAAATATTGCATTGTTAAGCGAGTACGAACGATTCCCAAAATTTCAAAGCTCTAGCTTGATGGGAAGTTGGTTAAATTAACGATCGAAAATTTGATGACACACACACACACACTCACACACACACCAAGTGAAATTCAGAAAAACGTTGTAAAAATGGTTTAAAAGATTGCATTTTATGTAAAGGATTTGAATTTAAAGCATTTATAACGGTTATCTACAGTGTTTAAAGCACGCCGGTTTGCTAAAAGGCAAGTGTACGATGACACTTACACAACCGTTCATATCAGAACCAGACTCCGAGTGGAGTAGACGAGAATCATAGCAGGGAGTCTCAGCGTCTGGGTGTAAGTAAATGAGTTGAAACTCGAAAGTTTGTGGATCTCGGGGTGATTGAAGCAATAAAAATAATTTACACTGATCACTAAGGTAACGTGACAAGATTTAAAAGAATAAATCATTGTTGTTATTACTTAAAAATGTGCACGTTTGATCTCATATGAAGTTTAAAAATAAGTGAAACTAAGTTATAAGTGAAAAAATGGAGTTAAGTGATTCGATTTTAAAAAAATTAAAATTAAAAAGTATACATACATATATATATATATATGTAAGTTTACAGAACTAATATATATTCCAAATGTCAATAATTTGAAAGAAAGCTTGGAAGTTCGATGTAGCTTTTCATTAGTATCGATATCAGTTAGTTCGTAATTGATCGAGATTCCTTTAAGGATGTTAAATGTTCTTTGTACAGTTTTACAGCTAAAGGTCAGGTATAACTTTTTCAATTCAGAAAAAAATGAGGAAGGATGTACCTTTTCTCCTGGACCTAGATTTCAGGAGTTGATTGTCTTCTTCCTTCAGGGCGTGACAAGGTTTGTGCATTCTTCATCCAGCTTTAGTTGCGGGAGGGGGAGAGGGTTTACAGTTTCATGGATTTCTCGGACATACCGAGAAGTCTGAAGAATCAGTTGCAATTGCAGAATTTAGCGAGATAGTATGATGTATTTGAAGAATCTTTTGTCACGTCGGAATCACCACACTTAAGACAATCAATTTGAAGAAACATCTGGAGTGACGATAGAATTCTTGGCAATTATAACACTGATCAGGTACTATACTTTTCTGCAAGGGCTAAACATAAATATTGAAGTAATCTATTGTTTTAATTTGGTATATTTTTTTATCTAGGAGAATTGTAGGATTTTGTTGTTGTGGCTAGATTCTTAAGATTAAGCAGTAATTAAATATTTGATTGAATATTTAAAAATTTATATCAACTTCATTCGGGTAATAATCAGTAGAATATGATGGCTTTTAATACTTTTGATCGGGAAGCTTAAATGTATGAGCTTTTCATTTTTTTCAATATGTGTAATTTGAAGGAGGTAGCAGTTAAATTTTGGCTTTCGATTTCAGGTAGTTATTTCAATAGTAATATCTCATATTTCTTTAATGAACTAAGATTAGAGTTTTTCTTTAGTGAAGATAATTTGGGTATTTCGTTATTAAGAGATGTCATTAATGTCTAGCTCAGAAAATGATTCAACTTCCAAACATGATTCGGAGACTGTATTGTTTCAAAGGAGCTGAATAAATTGGCGATATCAATTGGTTCGATTGATCCCAGTTTCTTATTATCTGCGGGGATCATTTTCCCTTGTCTTTGTCTGCACTAAATGAATATTTATTATTTCAAACAGAGAGTGATTTCAGATGATGTGAAGCTTATCATTATTTAATTTGATATTAGCAAGATAAATATTGTTCTTATATCAATTTCAAGGAATTTAGTTTAGAAATGTTTTGAAAGTTTGGTTTCGAATTTTTGAAGTAATTTAATTTCTTGTTGAAACTAAACCATAAAGTTCTAAATGTTTTGAATAGAAACATATCCTCTAGGAAAACCTTCAGATTTATCTAATAATTTTGCAATATCTTCATCTAGAAGTTTAATGATTTTAGCTAGTATAGATTTTAAGAATTAATTATTCAAATCTGAGCAACGCTGAAAAAGTCGGAATTAAAAGTAAGAAGTAAGACTGTTATTTACTTCCACAGGAAAAGTTGCTTCAAAATTAGGAAATGCCACATATTCCATGGCTATCTCCCAAAATAGTTTTGATCCCAGTGCAATCGTCAAGTCCAGAAAATGTACATAACAAATAAATTAAGTAAGATTATTCGGAATAATATTAGCAAATAAGAGTCGAAGTAATAAAATACGAATGTTCGCTGAATATACAAGAGAGCTATCAGTTTGTACGAAGATCTAACGATATCGGAGTGCAAAACACGCCCAATGAGGAAAGTCGATTCAGCAAAATTTCAAGTGAAATAGTTCCCAAATCGAGTGAAATAGTTTCGAAAAATAAACTTTCACCCTTCACGCCCTAAGTCAGCTCAAATTCAAACACTGGAATTAGAGATTATTCAAAGTTTCTACCACAATTACTTGTCACACTTAAAATGAAACAGCTTTTGAAGATATTTTCTTATCCATTGTAATAATTAATTTATATTTTTGCTTGCTTAAAATTAATCTCTATTATTATTACTCATTGAAGGTATATTTTAGTATTTATCCTCATAAATTTAATTATTTTTTTTTTTTAAATCTGTACATTCTTGCAAAATTCTCAAGTGAGCGTCGTCACAAAACTCAGTTTCACAATTACGAATGCAATTCGGAGATCAAAGCATCGAAAAGTCTGTAAAATTCTCTTACTCCAAGGTCAAACAACCGTTGATATCCGACTACTAGTCTTCCACGACTCCTTTTGCAATGGTAGATCTGCATGACGATCGGAGACGTTTCTGATTTTCGATGCACTATTGCGATGCTCTCCTTTTAGAGCAGATTCTAACATAAAGTATCAACGAGAGATGGCACCACCACTAATTTATTTTCGTTACCATTCTTTTTGAAGTTGTAATTTTTTAAAAAAATTAGAATAATATTTATGAACCCTCCGTTGTACTGTATCTGCAGTTACTCGTATGAGGTTTCTGAAATTGTAAATTATGGGTTATTATCTACAAATTACATGTTCGCTTCCGAATGTGGAAATTTGGTGGGTATATTTGCTAAATGAAATATTGAAACATCTGCATTATTTAAATGCCCTCTCTTTAATACTGACAGATGTATTTGGCCATATTGATAACAATTATTGTTATTAATTTTTGTATAAAGCTTTACTAAAATAAATGTTTTAATTTTTTTTTTTAATTTTGCTGAATGCTGCATCTTTCAAAAAAGTAAAAAAAAAAAGTTTCTTCAAGTAGACGCATGCAAGAAAAAAGTTATTTATTTCCAAAAATGTGTAAAAAGGTTTATTAGCCATACAAAGGGAATTTTGTTTTAGTTAACCTAAAAATGTCGTAATTGATCACTTTCCAAAAATTTATCTTAATTTAGCTTATATTTTTATGTCTGCTTTCACCAGTAACGAACTTAATTTTCAAAAATACGTCATAATTCTTCTAGAATTTCTTATTAGATTGAAATAAAATGTATGTGATATATGTCTGATGCCTGCTTTTACCCCTAATGAAATTTGTTTTAAAAAATATGTCATAAAAATTTCCCTCTAATTATTTTTATTAGATTGAAGTGAAACAAATAAAAAAATTAAGTATTTTATTTACATATCGATTTATGTATTACTTTAAATCATATATAAACTGCAATTAAGATAAAACTAAATGAATAATATTCAACATTTTAAGATAACTGTGAGGCAGCTATTATTTTTTTTAGCCACCCAAGAGGCTATTGTTTTAATTCGATCACTTTTGGGGTAGCAGATCACTTTTCAATTTCTTACCATTTACTTTAATTTTAATTAGCCATCCAAGGGGCTATTGTTTTAGTTGGATCATTTTTCGCGTAGAAGAAAACTTTTCAAATTTTTATCGTTTGCTTCAATTTTAATTACATTTAGCTTAAATATACTCAATTTAATAATTTATAATTTGCTTTAATTTTATTACGTCTATTGATATAATATTCAATTTAATAAGTTATTGTTTGCTTTAATTTTAATATCGGAAAAGTTTACTACTGTCCATTTCTCAATATTTCATCGCTTTCTTTAATTCTCATATTTCATTGAGTAATTTAATTATAATTATAAGAAAAGCGCACCTTGGAGTTCTAAAACTCTTTTTTGCAAAACTTTGCATAGAACTTCTTTATTTTACTTTTGTAATTAATTTCAATCCTTCTTTCGGTATATTGGTTATATTTATTCCTTTTTAAAATTCAATTACTTTTCATTGAATAATTTCTCTGTGTTGGGATGGTTCCCTTTTTGAGATCAATCTTGTTTGGTTCATTTTTGATGCAAGTATTTTTTTAAAAAAAATATTTAAAATGTTTCTAATTTAGCTAGGAAAATATTATTTGAACTCTATTAAAAATGGACATATTTATAATTTCAATTCCAAAAAATTCAGAAATTCATTTTTGACCGATGTTCGTAAAGAGCCTCGTTAAATGATTTCAAAAAATCAAATTGAGTTAAATAAAACTTATTA
Organism: Nephila pilipes; assembly: GCA_019974015.1. Classification (NCBI taxonomy): domain Eukaryota; kingdom Metazoa; phylum Arthropoda; class Arachnida; order Araneae; family Nephilidae; genus Nephila; species Nephila pilipes. The sequence goes on from BMAW01092946.1 coordinate 81,847, forward strand.
AAATGCTCCGTATTTGAACAGAAAAGTTTCTTTGTAATTCTACTATGAAAATTGGAAGCCAAGTTAAAAAGAAACCGAGAGAAAATCTAGAGGCAAACAAATAGCTGCCTCAAAATTGTCCTAAAATTCTAAATAATTTTATTATTTTCTTAGTTTCAGAGAATACATATATGGAAATACATGAATTGATAGGTAAATGCTGACTTAATATTTTACACGTTATATTTAAATTCAATAAAAAGTTTGTCAAAATATACTCTCCATGATATACTTTTCAACTTTAATTTCATAACTAGTTAGACATTAATTTAATCAATGGTGAAAGTAGGGATTAAACATATACAATATGTGTTTTATTTATATTCACTACAAAATCAGGAGAAATTTATCAAGAGCAATTTTGAAAATTGAGTGCAAAACTAATGAAAGCAAGCATCGAACATATACGAAGAAATACGATGAATGTTATGGCAATATACGATAAATGTAATTAACCAAAATAATAGCCTATTTAGAGCATAAAACAATATTTTTGACAGAAATACGCGTCTCATATTGTTCCTTCCAATGATTAACAAATTTTCTTAAAAACTAAAAGTGTAATGTTCAATAAATTTGACCTTTAATAGCATAGATAGAAAAACGGATTGACAGACATTAGACAACTGCAAACAAACATTCAAATTTTATATTGTAGATTAATTTTCTTTAAATATTAATTTCATGTGTTGTATCATTTTTTTACTTTCTGAGTCAAATACAAGTATATGTACGATAGACTGCTGAATTACTTTTTATATTATGACTAACTTCGAAAACAAATTTATCGTACATTCACACGAAAATAAAAAGCAAAAATCAAAGTATGAACTATTCTCAAAATTCCTGTTAGGTAAATCAGTTTACGACTTCAAAATCTTCGGAGATCAAATGAAGCTGTTTAACGATTCCGATAAGTTAAATCAGTCTAAAACCTTCTCAGCGTAGTTCAAAACGGGAATCATAAAAGAATATTCAAAGCGATGATTGACGATGTTTATCTGCAATAAAACATAATAAGTCTTCATTTTTTCCGCAGTAGGTGGTTTCCCGCGGTTCTATTTAAGGCCAATGGTAAATCATTTTAAGCGGGTCATCAAAAAGTTCCAATAGCTAAACTTCGTAGTAAAAAATACCTCATAAATAGGAGTAAAAGGAGTAAGTGGAGCGAAGGAGCACTTGAGAGGGAAAAAAAACTTCGTTGAGTTAATTTTTACTTCCACACCATATGGAGATAGCACCACAGAACGAACATGTAATATGTCACCTAAAATCCGCCCATACCCGTTTCCCGTTTCTCTGGCTTCAAAAGAAATAATTGCTATATTTAAAAAAATCTCTCAAATTAAAAATTCATGATTTTGAATGTTTCGATTTATGTATATATGTCGATATAAAGAGTAATTCCTTAATGAATATGCAAACCATTACACTGAGAATTCAGAAAAAAACTCCGAACAAGGAAAGATGTAGATTGTAGAAGGTAAAAATTAGTATGTCGTGCAAGTCTTAAGAAAATAGTGAGGCAAATTTTTCGTTTCAGAAAAGACAAAGGATCGAAGGTTTTTCTTAAATTTTTGCAATAGTTAATTAATGTTTTACTTGATTAATTAAATGCAGCATCAAAATAAAGAACAAGTTGAACATGAAAGTTTTAACAATGGATCATTTTTCGAATCTTAAGACCTTTCATTAGTGGAACGTAAAAAGAAAGTGTGTTTCTGAAGCGAAACTTAAACACACACTAAAATAAGATTTTCTACCTCTCAAACTTCCATCGAAGGTCATTCAAAACGTAACCCATATTATGAATGGGAAATGGTGTAACTCACGGTGTTATTGTCCAGGAAAAATGATTATATATATATATATATATATATATTGTCCTTTTTCTAAGAAGTTCATGAGTATGATGCCCTTTGTATCCTAAAAAATTGGTATTGTAATCTTTCAACGAATGTGACATTCTTCGCCATTTTTGGAGCAATTTAACTGGAAACAAATTATTTTCTTGATATATGACTGACTCTTTTGCATGTTGATGTCTCTTTGAAGGTGAAAATTCACTGCAAGGTGACGTTGACAACTCGACGCAGCAGCAATCAAATTTTGATTTAATAGCAAATGGTTGCTAAATCAAAACCGACCTATCAAACAATTTTAAGTTTATTTTAGTGACATTAACAAATAGCAACACACAATAGTAACATAAAATTTTCTCAGGAACTCCACTCGTTTTCAAACACAGATACTTTTTGAGCCAATCGTGCAGTAAATAATTTTTGAACACGTATTAATAAATTGTAGTTAATAATCGTTAAACATAAGATGACATTTACGTTAAAGTCATTCGAAATTTTTTTAGACATGAAGTGAAACGACAAAGTCATAAAAGAATGCTGAGTAAATATTTCTTTATACCAAGTATTCTAAAATATTTATTTTTTACCATGCCGTACAAAATGTCACATATAGTAAGGATTCGAATATTTAAATGTAAGGAGAGAATTATACTTAAACATATGTCTCAATTACCTCTGCATCTTTCACCATGGTATCCAGTGTAAATCAATCATTTTTCTTGTTCATTAATTTACCAGAGACAGAATAACTGCACATATTAACAAGAGCCATGTAAATAAACTTATTTTTCTTGCACTTTAAGGGAGGGTATTTAATAATAGACACAACCGAAATAGGCAGCAGAAAATTAAACGCATTATAGATAATATTTTATTATCGGCGGCTGAAATATTCGCATTTACTAATAGGGGAAATGGTGCATCGATTTAACATTATTTGTAACAATTCACTGGTAAATGTCGTGTTTCATTATCAATTATTACGTATAGTAAAAATATTTAAGAACTACTCCACGAAATGCGAAGTAAAAGTTTTTTTGCATGGTGTTATAGCATCTAGACCACAGGAATATTCGTTATGGGCCTTTTGCAACCACGGGATTGATATGCGGATCAATGCTCTAAGTAATCGATTGACACATTATTTTATTTTCGATAGCCCCTCTCAAAATAATGGTAAAATTAAAAATTTTGATAAGTGGTAAGATCAAATCATGATGGAATTCATTTTTATTTGGAAAGTTCTCTATTCGACGTTTTGAATTTACTTATGAATGACCCTCATTGGATATTTAATGTTCAAAAACGTGAATCGTATTTTCAGGAGGAAAGAGCCCTTTTCCTCACTTTGCTGCTACTCTGCATCTCTTCCGGAGTCACTTATATAAAAAGCTCGCTTAGTGTTTGGAAACACTCACACACACACATCAAGATATACTCACTCACTCATATGCACTCCGACACGTCACATTCCTGGATCACAAACAAAAAGCTTACACAAAATTCATTTACAAGAGCTAAACTATATATAGGCAGACCCACTTGTCATTTCTTTCCAAATATGAAATTTTTAACTTAAATCCAGTTTATTTAATGAACTAATGATTGCTCCAAATAATTTTCTTTTCATTTGAATCATTGTTCTAATTCCCTATTCTCATTCATGATTGGGAACTTCTTCTCTCCAATATAAGATTAAATCATTAGGTCTGCTTTATTTGTTAGAAATACAGTTAATCTCTAAATTAATAGTTTTAAATAGATTAATTAAAATTAGTGAAAATATTGCCTCTATTAATATTTAAAATGACTGTTGGTCTGCTATTTTTTACTTATGGCCCTCAGAACATTTTCTTGTTTTAATTGCCTTCGTTCTTGGCATGTTTAAAGAAAAAACAGAGCAGCAAGATTTGAAATGAAGTCGAAATTGGCTTTTGAAATGACTACATTTTTTTTTTCTTTTCTGTAATTATCCATTTAATTTTGTTGAATAAACTTTGGTTGACATTAAATTTATGCAAAAGTAGAAAATTCTTAATTCTGGGAAAAATTGCTCAAAAATTATAATATAAGTTTTGTTTAAGTACAGAATGAAATCAAATGTGTGAAAGTATCGTCAACCTCATAATGTTTCAATGTATTGAACAGCGATATACAATAAACTTGGTAATTGTATTTGTTAGAATGTAGAATTTATCCCTCGAAAACATCCCTGGATTCCCCACCCTCCATATAGTCCAGAATTTGCCTGCTACAACTTCTTGTTCCCTAACCTAAAGATAGATTTAAAAAGACACCATTTCAGCACAGTCGAAAACGCTCGAAAACCCCGTGACTAGAAAACTTCAAAGCATCTCAAAAAATGAGTTTCCACAGTACTACGAATAATAACAACATCTTTTGACTGGTTGTACTTATATTCAAGGTTCATACTTCTAAGTATTTCATTTTGTGTCCAATTATACACTTTTTTCTTCATTACTATTGGTACATACCATTTATATTCCATTGCAGATCAGATCAAATGTAAAATACGTTAAGTTTATGTGAAACATATTTCATGGTAGGTTCATATAAATCATGTTCCAAAGAAGACTTTTCAGTCAAAGCCGGAAACGTTCTTTACTTTATTATTTTTGAGTGATTTGATTTGTTTCAAATAAAGATTTAAAGAGCTAATCACAATTCCTTAGAAAAGCTTTCGTAAATTTGAATGAATGCTCAAGTAAACGAGATCGAATTTTTCTGCATTTATCTTACCCTGACTTATGAATAACATCACATAGTGTTTTATAGATTATGTTGAATTAAAATCACTTCTTTATGGAGAGCCACAAAAAAGTGCAGATAGTTCTTCTCTTCTTAGAATCCTAAATTTACTATAGTTTTTGAACAATTTTTGATTCATTGATGTTTTCTTAGAATAGCGATGGGGTTACTTCCTCATGTTGAATTAAATTTGAAGAAATGTTTCACCAAAGACATAGGTAACATATTTACATAATTCTCAAAAATAGAGAATCCCAACAAATTAAATGAAATATTATTATTTGTTTATTTATAAAATGATGATAATGGATGTTTTAAATAATGCAGGAATGAATTTCTTTTCATAAATTTTTAACACTCTAGTACCAATTAGACAGATTTACAATGATATTCTTTGATAGGAAAAATGTCAATTTTACATGAAATGATTCTAAGTATTTTTTTTTATTTCATTCCACCTCTACCATTCATTGAAATAAAGACAAATGGAATATGTGTAATAGTTTTAACTACATTGCTGAATCTTTATATTAGTATCAATTATACAGGTATTTAAATTCATTTATATTTAAATATAATTCTGCTAAATTGAAAAAGTAAAAGTTCCACTTTCTGCGAATCAGATTCTTTCGGTCAGTGAAATCTGAGGAAATGTTTAGAAATCCATTAAATTTTAGTCTCGTCATCTTAGATTTAATTTTGTATTCTTATCCAGCACATTTAAATACCAACAAAATAATTATTTTCTGTTATAAATAGAACATCACAAGTCCGCTTTTATTTAAGGAAATTCTAGGAATTTCAGTTAAGAAATTGATTTCTGGGAAGTGTAATAATTGGAATTTTCTGGGAAAACGAGAAATTTTCTTAATCTGTGTGAAACTTAAAATAATACAAAGGTCTGAAGATATTCATTAAGATGTTGAAATGCTCGATGAATAACTCTAATGAGTCTCGGTTTGAGGAATTTGAGTTTTCGAAGAATTTTCAAATACTCTATTCTTAATTTGCATTTATAAGAGAAGAAAATTAAGGGAGAATTTTCAGAAAAGCTTTACATACCATAACTTTGGTGATACAAATAGGAATTTGATTTTAAAGAAAAAGTATTTGGAATAAAAAATTATAGATCTATAGTGCAAAGGAATATGCATTCGCTAAAAAGGAAAAAAAAAATGGTAAATTGTTTGTGTTATTTATTTAACACTCTTTTTAAATGTTCCTCTCAAAATAACGAGTAGAAAGTATCCTTCAAAGTATGGTGTCAGTTAATCTTTAACTTGAAATTAATTTTATCACTTTATAGTACATATAACTTATTTTAAGAGGGAATGATAGTGTTTTGAATGGTAAATATAACACGAAATTATTAGCTTTTTTTTTAAATAGCACTCAAAATTTTAAAATGTATCAACAAAATTTTAGCAATGTAACTCCTGATTTGCCATAAAATAACATTCATCAACTGACTTTTTCACCATTTACTTCAATAGGAACTCCTTATATATATATTTTTATACAACTATTGAGTATATTGATGTTGAGATACAAGTCAATGCTTTTTAGAAGCTTTTATTTAATTTGCTTTGTTCATATATGTAGATTTTCCGTTCAAAATTTGTTCTCGAATTTGTACTTCCAGTTAACCAGTTAAGCTGAAATTTTGAGTACACGTATACTTTCGATTACAATACAATATAATGGTATGCTCAAGCTGTGACGGAATTGAATGGGGAGTCTAGGGGGGCCACACCTTGCATTTAACAACGTCCTGTTGAGTTGAAACTTTGCACATGCATACAGCTCTTGAATTTACATTTTAATCTTCAATTTCCAGGCTAAGAATAGTTAAAGGAATACAGGTAAAAGAAATTAACATAAAGATTTTATTTCAAGGTGAGGTAAAAGGTATATAGATATCTTTAATGTAAAATAACATAAAATTTAAAAACGTTTGAAGTGTTTGTATTTCTTTTGATTTCTTATATTAGTAAGTAGCTGTGGCTCTAAATTTATCGGCAGTTATCTTGTAAGTATCTTAGTTAAGCATCTCAAAAGTTTGTAAATTATATATTACTTTACGCTTGAAAATATTTTTATACATTTTAGTGCGTTTTTAAATAAAACCTTGATTTAAAAGAATTTTTTGCTTTTATTTTTCGATGACTTAAAAATCCAGATTTAATAGAAAAATAGATCCTTAAGACTGAATCAAATTTTCCTTACCCAAAGTAGTGCTTAAGCATTTTTAATGCTTTTAACAAATTATTGTATTTTTATTCTTTTTAATTAATTCAATTTGATTTGATTTATTCAAAATTCAAAATTGATTCAATAGACAAAAATTGTTCTACAGATTATTAGAGGAGGATCTTCTTATTTTACACATCGATCAGAAAATGGAGATTGATTGCATCTTGTTCCACAATAACAAAATTTTTAAATTTCACGAAGAAATTTTTAACTTATACATTTAGTGATTATTAGCTTTAAATTAATTTTATAACTTTTGCTATTATCTTCCTGAAATATAAGCATAATTAAGTTAGTAGTCAGCCAAATATTTCTATGTGTTACCCTTTATATGGACTTTCAAAATTTAAGTCTTAATTCATATGGAAATAAATCAAGCGAAAAATTCAGGATATGTATCTTAAATAATAAATGTAATGCAATCAAGTGAAGTATTACACTGCAGAGATTGGTTTGAAATTTAATATTCCTTACTTTTCTGTCTTTGTTCATTTAAAATGTTATACTGACGTTTTTGTAAACAATTTCCATATATCCTAATACATAATATTTATCTTAAATATTTATTCAACCATTCATTTTTTTTCTTTAAAATACATGGGTGTTTGTTTATTTTCACTGAAATTGTTTTTAATGTAAAACATACTTGATAGCATGTGCAAATAATACACTAAATAATAACAATACCTCTAATAATAACTATCTATCTGTACCGAAAACTTATGATATAGAAAAATTTCTTTAAAGGTAAGACGTTTGAGATCCATATTTATATTACAATTTAGATCAAGGAAAGGTTTTGTTTACATTTCATTTCAAAATAATAGACTAGAAAAGACATTTGCTGTTTGTTACGAAAACAATACTTCAATAACATTTTAAAAGCAACACAAGAGATCATTTAATCATACATAAGATATATTTCTAAAATAATCAGTAATCCTTTACAGCAATTAAATTTAAGAAGCGTTACTAAACCTCTTTTTGAAAATAACTCATCAAAATCTGATTCCCAACATACAAACAAAAGAAAAACAAAACACTTCTACTGTTGTTTATCCTGTCTATACATTTTCGACAGAACTACACGAAAAAGCGTTAAACTTCTTTCAAAGAAAACGACAACCGAATTCCAAAGGAAAATTTAAAAATCTGCTTTATATTTTTCATGCGCCTTCTTAAGCAAAATGCTTGGAAAAAGAAGAAAATCAATCGAAGGGCATTTTCTAAATTCCAGAAGCTTAAAGCATTTCTCGAGACGCTCAGCTTCCATGTTTTTTAGGAATAACGCAAACTGCAGAATTTTTTAAAGAAAGAGGAGAAGAACCGTTGGAGAATGGAAATCTTGAATTCATAAGAAAATGTTCTGTACAGAAAAGTCCTCTGGTAAGTAAAGAAAGACGTCCAAAAGCCCCAGGAACAACACCAGAAAATTGTGTTAGATGTAGAGTGGAGAAACCTATTTACAGTTCTTAAACATGTAAGGAATTTTTCAGAGTTTTCATTCAATGAAATCTTTCAGGAAATATTTTCATTGATAAGTTTTTTAAGCACTGATGTACTCTTATATTTTAAACTTAACAATTCTGAATAATAGTTAAACATAAATAATATTTTAACACTTCTTTAGCAAATTGTTATTATTTGCGGTGATAAATATTTGTAATAAAGCACACATTAACGAATACCTCTATTTAATAATCAAGTTTTATTAATTTAAGTTTCTTATATTTTAATTTAAATGTAAATTTATTTAATTACGTTCTTCGCTGAATGAAAAAAAAAAATAATAAATGACGTTAGTTGAAATTTTTTTCATTAAGTTATTTAAAAAAGGGTACAATATTAAATTACGATTACTTAAGAATATTTTAACTATAATAAAATAAATCATGAAGTGACACTAATAGTAAAAATGTATAATCCCTCAATTGAAATTATATTCTTAGAAGTGATGAAACTATACATTAAAATGCTGCTAATAATTTGAATTAGGAGATTCAAAGTTACATGTCTGGAACGTTTAAATAAAAAAAATTATAACTTATAATTAGAATTTCATACTCAAGAAATATTTTACTTAAATATTTCCCAATCCCTTGAAAGTAAATTGAATATTCATCTTGTTATTCATAAAATTTTACTTACAAGTATTTTAATGTATATCTATATATGGGGGCAGTTTATAAACAAAAAAAAACTTTTAAAATTTAAAATTGAACCAACCAAAAGAAAAAAAACAAATAGTTAAGGAAATAACCAACAATTGATTTAAAAATACGTATTAAAAGTAACCAACTATCTAAAATTTAAAGCTAAATACCCTAAGCAACCATAACAATATATTCAAGAAAAACCAGATCAAAACAAATCAAGGGAATGGAAAAGCAAAAAGTAAGAAAAATTCAAATCATGTATTTTTTAATACCATTTCATACTTTGGAATCGAATATTGTGTGTTTTTTCCTGTATATATATATATATATATATATATATATATAATTAATGTTAAAATGATAGTTAGAATTTATACATAGTCAAAATATGAGAGCATTGTTGTTTATGATTCAGCTGATTTATATCTAAAATTAAATTTATTTCCCATGCACTTATTATTTACATTACAGGAATATTAAGCATATTGAATTTATAATATATACAATCACGAAAAATACTTTATGTAAATTTTAAATACCTCTAGTACATTTTGTGCAGAGTTTCTAGAAATCGCATGGTACTGAAAATTCTATTATTTGTAATAAATGTTTGATCTTCACAATAGTTAAAGTTGAATTTAAGAAATTATAGAAATTAATACATATATCACACAGAATATTATTTTGAAAAATATTCGTGAATTTCGAATAGTAAAAAGTTTTCTAAATTTTCATATATAAATAACTCCGTATAACATAGTTACTGAGTTTGAAAAACAATTCCATTTTATGTGAATCGACGTTATACGAAAAAAAGGTGAAACATCTTGATTGACAAGCTCAATAAAATATTATTATTATTTTTTTAATTATGTGAAATCTTTTTTAAGAAAAATCAGGAATAATGCATAGCTTAACAAATTCTAATTACCGAGTTATCAACTAAACTGAAGGAAAGAGAGAAATTATTTAAACATTGACATCATATTTTAAAATATCAGTTTTGGATATATTTTTCAAATATATGTTCTTTTTCTCTCCATTCGTGTAAGGCGTTTTTGCGACAACTATAACGAGCGACACAAACTCACATTTTTGGCATCCCTAATTATTCTTTTGGTTCAGATCAAATTTCTATTTCATGAAAAGTCCGATTATTTCTTACATAATTGACAACCAGACAATCTGACACCGGAACTTTTTCCAGACTCCTCTCAATTATAGCCTTTATTTTTCTTTTGAGTTAGAGTTATCTGTCGTCCTATCAATTTCGTTAAAATATTGTTTGCACGTGTAGGCTACAAGCATTTATCACTCCAAATTTTGCGGAGTCTTGCATTTAAAAAACTGCCTTTTTTTTTCACTTTTGAGCTTTATCCATGGAATTTATCTGGATAATTGTTTTCAATAAAATTCCCTGTTAAAATAGTATCAAGTTTCTCAGAAGGTTGTTTGACTGAAAGAGCGATTTTATATTTTTAGAATTCGTTTTATAATATTAAGTGTTTCGGGGAAATGAAACTTTTGAGTAATAAAGAAGTAGGATTATCATTTTCATTTTTTAAATTCGAAAGTAAAGATACCCACTGATACTCCAATGCTAATGTAGGGATTCCCCCCCCCTTTTTTATTTGTGTATTAGTTTAGTGTCATGCATATGTTTTACTATATTTCGTTTTTCCTCCGTTTGTTTTGAGAATACAGCAAAATAAAGTTGTGCAAGAAATGTCCAATGTTATATATTACTACAATTCCATTATTAATAATTCAGGAGGAATAGATTCGAAAATGTCCAAAAAGACTTATTCCCTCTTTGCTTACAGTAATCGAAATGCAAAAATAATTCATCAACATAAATATAATGACGTCGCCAATAGAGAAAAACATTTTCCTAGAAATTCCTGAAAAATCTGGAAATGAGTATCTTTTCTATTTAATTCATTCGTAAATAGTAAAAGCTTTAAATTGTTTCCAAAATAATCGTATGATTTATTAATGATCTGTTCATGATATTCAAATTCTTATAATATATATTTTGCCCACGTGTTCTCGGAATTTCACATTTAATTGTTATTATACTAATATTAAGAATATTTTGATTCGTGGAGACTTATTTTATCCCAATCGTACGTTAGATATAATTTAATTTAAAATATGATCAGTTGAAAACTTAACTTTGCTAGAGTTTTAATACATGAAAGGAATATATTATTGTTTACTTTAATATTTTATTGTTTGTTTTAATTCTAATATGTAATTTAACAAAATTATTTTGACAGCTTAATGATTTCTTTCATTATTTTTGTAGTAAAATACTTGACCATGTTTTTGTTTCTTTAAAAACGGATTGTGCTATAGAATTTGAGTAGCTGTATTTACTCTTTGAAAAAATTAATATTGAAAATATTGCAAAGGATTACTACTTCAGTAGCAACTTTGTGTATATCTAAATTACTGTAATTGTTTCATTAAATTGCTTCATCAGTTTGAGTGTGTTGGATTATAAACTGGCGTCCATTTATTAGTAATGTAAACTGAAAGCTAAGTACGTCAGTGATTAATTTTTGATATGCTTTATCTGTGAGAGCATTATGAATGCTATTGTGTGTGTAACCGCATCACGTGTTACACTTCTATTTTACATTAGCAAGCGGGATTTTTTAAATACATAAGGAAAATACACAATGAAATGAATATACTGAATGAAATTGATAGCTAATTTAAAACAAAGACTTTGGTTTTGTTTGATTGTACTAACGCCGCACTAGAAGCAATACGAAGTCTATTAGCGACCTAAGACAAAGTCTATATTGCAAAAAAAAGTTTTATGAAATTGAAAGACTAAAAATCTGGCAGACAAAGTTGAATTTCATAGCATTCATGTCTTTGTGGATTTCAATTAAAATAATTGATAAATCATTCTCATCCACGTGTTTATATAATATCCAGTTTTGCTCTTAACCAGTCTAAATTGAATAATATATATTAAAAATGTCTTAATACTAAAAACGAATGTTTACAAATAAAGTTATTTTGAGACTGAGAAATTATACGTTCGAATTTACACCATTACTTTTCCCTTCTTGCGATGAGGCTTTCCAAAAAAAATATATTCATCTAGATTGCCATGTCAATTGCTCATTGGCTAAAAATTGCGAACTGGGGATTCGAGAGGGTTAAACCTCTTAGCTGTCGTTTTACATGGAAAACTTTTATTTCAGACAAAAATTAAAAAAAAAGTTAGAGAACATTTAAAAAATATATATAAACGAAGAAAAAAATCCATTTAAGAGGATATGAATTTTGTTAAATCAATTATTGTGTTCGAGCTTAACAACCCGCAATCTGTCTGTAGGGTAAACCCTTCATAATGCTGAAAAATTCTTTGACGTGGCGTCAGGGAAATGAAATATTCAAGGGCTATTACGTCGTTATGATTGAAGAGCTGTCCAACATATTTTAGTTCAAGTATGAGATAAGACTCATCAAAGGTAAAAGAGTACGGCAAGAAAAAAGAGGAATATCTCGAGGCTGGTTAGGTGTGATCGAAAAGTCAAGAGAAGGGTGAGAATTTTATTTTTTAAAGGAACAATAATTTGAAGTATCCGCAGCTTAAATAAACCGTTGTTAAACTAGCTTTTATTTAACTTTCTGTGTTGCAAATTTTATTTAAGTCTTTTCGGTCTAAATTTGTACGAAAATTTTTAATCATTTGCTATCATCCTGTGGGGTTAAATAATGTGAGAAACTAGAAAAATTGCAGCAGATCGTGATTGTTATAATCAATAATTTTTCTAATATATAATCGTAATTAGAGACATTTCGCTTATAAATAGTTTTTAAATCTAATTTTGAATGTTTCTTATACAATTCCACACAATTGATGGTATCATTCAGAATTTTTTAGGAAGCTTCGTTGATGTATGTATGGAGCCGCAAGCATATTCCCGCCATTAAAAAGAATCATGAATCCCGTCCCTTTTCAACATTTTTCACCCTCATCAGACGTCAGCAATAACAATGTATTTCAGAACTTTTCTATTTGAACTTATTTTCTTGAAATTAATTAATTTTCTTTTTAATGGTTTCCTTTCATGTTTTTACGATTTTCCTTAATAATATTGAAACGATATTTTTGTATTTTCTGCAGACTAGTCCACATATGAAATGTTGCAAAATTACAATTGTTGCACCGTCTGAGAAATGTACATTAATCAGCTAATTTTTGGCAAATTTTCAAAAATAGAGCTAAAAAATGTCAATTTTGCATCTTTTAAGACATTTTATTTGCTTCATCCTCAAAGTTATCGATAAAATTGAAACTGTGTTCAGTCCATATACGGGATAACATTCTGTCGTCTTTTAACAGAAAGAAAGAAGCAAGTCTAATAATCACTTGAGGTTCGCTTAAAACTACTCAAAATATTATTTAAATGTTGCTCCTCATTAATAAGTTTTACAGATCGAGCGAAGAAAGTGTACCAACTGGTTATTTATAAATAAAACATTTCATAGATATATTATTGTTATTATTATCATACCTAGGCAATCCTTGTTCTCTAACTAGGACTTGGAGCCTACTTTCAAATTCCAATCAGCAAACTACTGCTGAATGTGCTTCTTTATTTTAATCCATGATCAGCTGACGAGGTCGACGTTAGAGTTGACATTCCTCTGTTTCCATTAATACATCTTTAACCTGAGGACATGGCGCCCCATGGAACCTTGATACCATTACGGGTATCACGGCCAAATAGATGCGGGGATACAGTTCCATTGAAAATTATACAAAAATCTTTGATTGGCTTTAAGAAGCACAGTGACCAAATTTGATCAAGTTGTAATCAAGCGATCACACAAATTTATACAAAAGTATGAGTTAGTAATTTAAACAAAACATTGTAATTATAAGAAAGGAAGACAAAGAGGAAGGAATGAGAGAGTTAGAGAGAAATATGGAATAACAAAATGTTAAATGTGGAAAGTACAAAAAGATCGCTGTATAAAAATTATTATGTTCCTTTTTTTAATTTAAGTAATTTGGACTGTATACAAAAATGCAGCGTGTTTTTCTCACATGAAATATTAAGCTCCTTTTGGGGCTTGCTTTGATACTTCCATAGAAGTATCCTTTGCAATAAACTAAGAAATTCGGAAATTATTTTAAGATTAAAAAGCTCAAAGCTCTTGAATCAATAGAATTCTAATGCAAAAGTTAACTACGTCCAACAAGATATACATGTAATGAAAAACGAATTTATGCTTTATTTATTTTTAGTACTGATTTCAATAAACGTCACGTATGCACTGTAGAATTAATTTTAAAAAAATATAAGTAAATTCTTTGGAAACCAATTATTCTTTTATTTTATTGGATGTTTATTTTATTTGATACAAATAGAAAATATTATATTTACCAAAAGAAATTGTGCATATTTATTTTGGCATAGTTAATAACAGTTTTTGAGATATTTTAAAAATTTAAATATTACATTAATATTTTTTTTAGAAAACACTTCGGCTTTTAAAATCATGCAGAATTTAACATAAATACACTCTGTTGTACCTCCAAATCTACAAACTTGCAATCGTGAATGAAATATAACATTTTGTTTTTCAAATCTTTTCTTTGCATCTTCTTTTCTTATATCTTTCACTAATATAAATCTTCCCGAATAAAATGTTCCAAGTTTTTTTGTAGAGCAGGAGTCTCCATTGCTCAAATGTTAGCTCGTGGCGCCATCGCTTGAACAGAAATGGAACCTTTTATTGCAAGAAATTCCTGCAGACCATATAACAGAATATTTGAAATCATATTCGACCAGAAAAGAATGAAAATGAATTTTTTTCACAGATTTACCTTTTTAGTAATAAAATCTGAGTTTTACTGAACAGAAATTGAGGGAAAATATGAGCAGAGTGTTTCCAAAATACGTAGAAACATATTTAATCGATGAAAGAAAATTGGTATTTTTTTTATACCTTCCGAATTAACAAATTTTGAATTGCAGTGTATATACTCATTTATTCCTTTTAAATCCTCTACTCTACTTTAAAACAATTTATTTAGAAAATATTATAAATCTGAAAATATTTTTGGGTATTTTAACTGAATAAATACTACACGAAAGAAGAACTCGAATTTTCTGTTGTATTATTTATCTATCAAAAATTGGAAGTTAAAATTGATGATTTTTTTTTATTATTTTCAAATTGAGAAATTTAAACACACTTGATATATTACCATATGTTATTATATAATGAATTATCTCCTGATCTTTGAATATTTGAAATATTAAATCTATGTTTCTTTTGAAGAATTTAAAGACCTTATTATATGAAAGATTTCAAGGAAGACAGGTCTTGTTAACAGGAATTTTACCACAAAATTCTTGTTTAGCACTCATAAAGCTGTACATTTTATTAACTTCCGCAATACACATTGCAAGTGCATAAAACTGTAAACATTTTTAAAGGTTCAAAGGGAACTAAATAATGATGATATTTTGAAATGCTATATAACATCATATACATAGTTAAATAACACCTAAAAAGGGTTTTTACTCAATGAAATACTTGTATTCTTTTCCCAATTAGGCAGAGAATACTTAAAATAAGTTATGTTTTTAATTTCATTCGATTACGATTGTTAGTTCCAAAAATATTCTGGAAAACTGTTATATGGGCCGTATTCTATATTACTTCTGATGAACGAGAATCATGATATTTCCCCTGCTCCCTTAATATCAAGAGATTATTGATCAACAACTAAATATTATAAATTAGTACACGGTTACTTAAAAGTGCACCTGCATTTGACCCGGGTAGTTCGCGATATGTATGAGCGTCAAAAGAGCAGTTCGCGAGCCGGTAGCAGCGATCCATATCAGGGTGCGTTTCTGATGAGAGGGGGAAAAAATGGCAGATTAGATACAAAAGGTGTCGTTTCAATGAGAGGATCGCGAACAATAAGCATTATATAAGCGTTTTATGAATCATCGATGACGATCTTAAATTTTGACCTTAAATATTTTCTGAGCTATTAAATTGAATGATTGCTTGATTGTTCAATCAATCAGCTTGTTTGTTTATTACCGCCGTACACAAATGTAACACGTGGGCTATTAGCAACACTTCTCATAATTTTGAGTCTTGAACAAGTAATATGGACGACACCTGAGCTGTCACCCCCTTCTCCAAACATTCACACAACGCCAATGGCGGATGTTATTTGGGGACTTCACCAGAATTTTTGTACGTCAGCCCCACTACAAGACGGGACAAAAGTAATATCAGTAATATCACTGGGCTACTTCAGTACCTTTGAATTATTAAAAGAAATCGTATTTTATTTTGGATTTACGGATTTTATGACGTGCGGAATCCATACATGTTAAAATTTTGAAACGTAAAAAAATTAACTTTTTCTCATAGCTCAATTTAAGAGCTCTTATTTCTCATATTAATGTAATTTTTCCAATTTTTTAAATAATTTTAGGATTAAAAAAACACGTTTATCTTTTGGTAAACAAAATTTCAAAAGGTTTTGAGAGAAAAAGTTATTATCGTCACAAGTGTTTGAAATATTACAGAAAATTTGTGTCCATAACAGTTGACATATTATATACCTAAATAGATTACTAAATTGAGCTTTAATTAAGAAATAAATTAATTTCTTCAACTTACGTCTTGTATTCGAAGAATAGTCACTGTAGACAAGTGGCCATTACCAAGAATAAGTGGTAAGCTTAGCTTCCATCAGGTCTAAGGATCGAACTCATATGCCATTGAAGATCTGCCTTGTTGCAGAACTGATGTGCATTGAATTTATTTAGGGTCTCATTCCTCCGGTTGGCGTGGCGTAGGAGTTTGGAAAGGAAGGTGTCAGCTCTGGTGTTGTCCTCGTCACATGACCAAGGTTCAGTATTATGAGAAACTTCTCTGAATACATCTTGTGCTACTTCATAGTGTGAAGTTAATATACAGGGTGGTTATAATTAAAGTTACACCATTCAGAGGCCTGTAGAACCTGTTCTGTTTTTCATATTTTGATGGAATATGTGCTATATAAACCTTGGGGAAAAGATTTCTGCAATAAAAAAATTAGTACAAATTTTGACCACCCTTAATCGAATATTCCTTATGCAAACCACAAAACTTCTATATAAACTTGCAGTCATAGCTAGAGAATCATTCAGAGTGCTTTTATTATCGTTAATCATGCACTTACAAAAAAAATCCGACTTTACTAGTTAAACTATTTTATCAGAACGGCAGCAACCACTTACCTGCTCTGCTTGAATATCGTCGTTTAATGGATCTGCGAAAAGTCCCTATATCAAGGATTGGTTTGAGAAAGATGATCATGAAATTTTAACAGACTGGAGATTTGGATCTGCTTCCCGGAAGTGAACGGAAACCGGTTGGGACTAAAACTGTCGAAGAAGTCGCTACTGCTGCGGTTGAAAGAGTCTCAATTTCCATCTTTTCTTCAACAAGTGGTCGATCAGTGTCACGCGAATTCGAGTTTCCGTGGTCGACCGTTCGGAAAATTCTGCGATCCATTTTAAAATGGTATCTGTATAAAATCCAATTGGTGCAAACGCTGAAACATCAAAATCACAAAACACGCCTTGAATTTGCTTGGCGATTTTTGGCGAGAACGGAAGTTGATGACGTGTGACATTGGAAAATTCTATGGTCAGATGGGACATACTTTTATTTAAATGGAGCTGTGAATAGTCAAAATTACAGCAAATGGAGTACTTCAGCTCCTAATGTCCTGCATCAACAACCACTGCATTCTGTTTACGTGACTGCTTGGTGTGGATTTGTTGCTGAGTTTATCCTCTGACCTTTTTTCTTTAAAACTCTCTCTCCACAAGGTCCTAAAAGATACTCTGTCACGAGTGCATGGTACAGTGAACTCCTTCAACAGCAAGTCATTCCTGCTTTACAGGAACGACAATGTTTGAAAACCACTATCTTTATACAAGATGAAGAAACTTCTCACATTGGGTGCAAAGTCAAAGCACTGCTTAGTGCTAACTTTGACGATAATCGTGTAATATCCAGAAAATTTCCGGATGCATGGTCTTCTCGTTCACCCGACTTAAATCTCTGTGATTTCTGGTTATGGGGATTTTTAAAAGACCGTGTTAATAGAGATGGAATTAGGACTTTACCTGATTTGAAAGCTAGCATTATACACCATGTGGATAAAATCCCTCGTGAGTTGCTTTGCTCTACTTTTGAAATCGCTATAATGCGCTTTCAACATGTTATTGATGTCAATGGAGCACATATTGAGCATATTCTGTAAATGAATAAATTTTAACGATTCTAATATATTTTTTTGTCCTTCTTTGGGCACCACATTTCCTCCGAGTGGTCAAAATTTGTAATGTTTTTTTTATTGCAAAAATCTTTCCCTCGTGTTCCATATAGCATATATTCCAAGTTTCATCAAAATCTGATAAGCAGAACGGGTTCTACCGGCCTCTTAATAGTGTAACTTTATTTATGACCATCCGGTGCATTTAAGCAATCGTAATGTGCAATATTTTGATTTAGAGACATATATTTATCTCAAATCATTTAAATTGCACAAGATTCCCGTCATACTGGTAATAATACGTATTTGCTTCATTGATACATTCTTCTCATGTATTATTAACTTGATATGTGTATTAAAATATGGAAACAATTATGATTCTCAACAACAGTGCATTTTTAATTTTCATTATTTCATGATACATCCATACTTATAGGTGCGTAGATTAACTCCCTATGAGCATGCTTAATCGATTTTTTTTATTTAGTAGTACCTTTCCAATATTAAGTTGCATCGGTTGCCTAGTAGCCGTATGCGCAAAGTAATTGCTGGCCAAGTAGCCGCAGGCGATTTCGTGGTTTCATCCAGTTCTTCGTTCGAGTCCTAATGCTATTATAGATCCATCTGATAGCGGGGCTGATGCGCATTTAATATGTGGAGGGTCCATGTTTTCCTGTGACGTGAAGGGAGTATTTGTAGGGAGGGATTCCGATTCAAGTATTACCCTCAACGCTTGATTGAGGTTCAAATTTACGTGGTCTATTTTCTATAGCCTATGTTTTGCTTCTAACTACTATGTTAATAATCAATCACTTCTAAATACTGAGTTTTAAAATAAAAAAGTATACGACAAATAATGAGGGACAATACCTTTGTTTCTCTACATCCCATAAAACCAATATATTAATCAGATGTCAAAAATAATGTCAGTTTTAGTTAAACTGAACATTTAATAATAACTATTAATTTATATTAATAGTGTGAACACATACTATAAAGTTTTTTATAGAGCTGGAAAGAAATATTTTAATAAAAACTATTCATCATCAAACATTATCGCTTAAATATTTTACATTCAGTTTCTTTTCTAAATCAATATTTTTCTTAAGTTATGAAAAAGAGTATGCCTAATACTGATGAAATATTTTTTTCCTTATTAATGTGAAATGAAATGTAAATACAGGGTTATTAAAATGTCTCATCCTAATTCTAATTCCATATTTTCAAAAATAAAGGATACAGAATGAGAAGTAATACATGAATGAAAAGGGAAAATCTGATAGTTATTTTTTTATAATTGTATTTTATAATTATTTTATAATAAAACTTCTTTTAATGTCAATTTGATATGTTAATTCTGTCCCCACACGTTGTAAAGTGTCAGTGGAAACTTATTGTACAGCGGCAGAAGTCCATTGTTTAAGTTCATATAAATTTGTGGGTAATGGTGGCGCATACATTTTATCTTTTACAAACCCCCAGAGATAAGAATCGCATGGGGCATCAATTTATTTGACATGTCAATCATATATCAGATGACTTCGGTAGTTAGTTGTGAAACATAAAATTGTATGGTCTAGAGACCTATTTAACTACAAGATAGCTCCTTGAAAGCTTCTAAAATAGCTTTTGGGAAACAGCTTTATAAAGACCACACGAAGACCCTTTATTTATCCCAATATAAAATTTCCATGGTTTTCCTTTGTATTCATTTATCCCTTATAATTCTGTGTTGTTTACTTTTGAAAACATAGAATTTTAAATAGGGATGAACCATTTTGAATTATCCCGAATTTAATAAATTGTAAATGAAATGGAATCCGTAAATGTTTATTATTACATTTATAAATACTTTAAATTAACTTTTCTTCACTTCACTATTATTTCAGAAGCAAATTTTTCACTGTAAAAATTTCCTTCGTTAAAATTTTATTAAAACTACAAGAGAAATCGTATTAATATTAGTTTTATAAGGAAATAATAATAGGTTCTTGAATGGAAAAATAACTTTCACAGAAAATTAAATTTGAACCAAGTACCGTATACTACTTTGAAAATAAAAAAAAAGATAATAAATTAAATAAATAATAACAAAAAGTATTAGAATGACTTTTTAACAAATCCATCGAAAAGTAAGAAATAGTATATTAGCTAAGGAAATGCAACTTTGTAGGGACAAAAGTTAAAACATAAACGAATAACAAATTGCATAGTGGTTTATTAATTAGTTTCAGAAACATAAAGGAACTTGAGACTAAAAAGTAAGTTAGTGTTAGAGAAAGAAAACTCCTAACTGCCTTTTTTTAAATTGGTTATAAAAAATCTCCAGAAATTTCTTTTAACTTTAACAAAGATTTTTTTTGCTGGTACCTTTAGATTACTTTTGTTTCTAATAATTTTTTAATATAGTTAGTAATTTATATTTCTTATTACGAATTTGAATATAGATAAAATCACATAAATTCCCTTTACTTTTACTCTTTTCAAATCATTGTTATCCAAAAAAATTTTAAATTTTCTTTTTATTCAGTAAAATGCATATTTTTAAAATATAATGATTTTTTTTTATTCGTTAAGATGCGTTATTAACGAATGCTTTTAAATACTGTTAAATCAGCGATTCAAAACCTGCATGCTGCTAAGAAAAAAAAATGCATTTTATTTTCTAATAGATGTAATAATAGGCATGTTTTAAATATCAAAAAACTTTTTACATAGAAAAGGGGAAAAAAATTAAAGCTACCATTAACAGAATAATTACAAGGCTTAGCTGTATAATATATATAAACAAGCATTTTTATTTTTATAATACATTATTTTTAATCATTAAACTAACTGCATCAATCGCATCAAAATGTAATGCAAGGCGTGTTGCTTATCGTCACACAAAAAAAAAGTTTGTCATATCATAAGGAAAATGTAGACACTGCCACACATGTGTCATTTCTGACAGTGAATCGAGCTTGATATATTTTTTTTTTTATTTTCATTGCAGCCACTACCGAGAAATAGATCTTCATCAATAAATTATAATAAAAAATAGCAGCATTTCCATTGCACTGCAGCGAAAAAACTTCATATTTTTTACTAAGATAGTTCTAAAATTGTAATAAGGTATCAATTCAAAACTTTTGTCTTAGAAAGTCATGGTATAAAAATTCTGTCAATTTTTCAGGAAGGAATGAAATGAATATTATACAAGAAGAAAGTGTAAAACAAAGATTTATATACAAAGACCTTTATGAAAATGAATTTTTTGTATTAATTTTTGATACTTTCCCTGCCGAAAGCCCACACTTCCCAGTTTGGAAAAAAGTTGTTTTAAATTATATTAAGACGCTGGGAAATATGTACCATTATCTTAAATCTATAAAAACGAAAGTTATATTCCTTATTTATGTAATTTAACTTTGTAATTACTAAAATGGTCTTAAGCAAACAAAAATCAAATTTAATATCATTCTACTGATACATAATCTTAAAAATAACTGCATTTATTTTACGGAATATCAACTAAAAATGTCCACAATATTGTTTTACTTTTAGAAATACGAAGTACTGATGCATATAATTAAATTTAAGGGCTGCTAATTATTTTGAGTGAAGATTAACTTTCCACAATACTTTTTAATAAGAGAATAACGTCGTTATAGCTAAAGAGTGAGTAATAACTGTGGCAAATGTCATTAAAACGTAATTACTTATCGGTTCCGGAAAAACAATTGCATCTCTGCACAGTTCACTCAGAAAGCCAATAATTTAATAAAACATTCACAACAAATATTATGCATCTAAAAACGCTTCTAATTCTTCCTTTGTAATTCAATTAATGAATGAAAATAGAAATAGAAACGGAACTGAATGTTTCCATAATATTTAAATACTAATAACTGTAAAGTGTTGTTACCATTTTCTATGAGAAGAAAGACAAAATATTTGAGTAATAAATACCTATTATTCAATTATGGGAGTAAAACGTTTTGGAAAGCAATTTATAGTGAAAGAAGATTTGAAATGAAATTGATGGAAAAAATTTATTTTACAAAAAGTTAATAATAATGCATAGAATTTCCTTTTTCATTTCTGATGCTTTTTTAAAGTAAACACTTCAATATTAAAATTGAGATCGTTATTTTAAAAACAATTTCAGTGTAAAGGATATTTTCTTGCAATACTCAGAGTATAATTGTATGCTAAATAATTCAAGGTAAGCCGAACATATATCAATTTTTTCATTGTGCTTTCTAATCTGTTTTTAACTTTTAATGTATTTTAAGATTTCAAATTATGTTTTATTTTGAATTTTTTTATCAACTAGAAATGCATGAAATTAAATACAATTGAAGTAATTTGTAACCTAAATTTAGTATAAAATATTTAATAATAATAATAATTTCAATATATAATTAATGACTTATAGAATATTATCTTTCTACAAGCTTTCATTATAATTTAGATCGAAACTTATAAAGGTGAAAAATAGAAAAATAATCTTTAACACTAGATGTTTTTTACTAATCAAGTCAAAATGACTGTATTTAATATTTTTTAAGAAAATAATTAAACTTATATGCATCAAACTTCCTTGACTTGTGGTGAATTTTATTAAAAAAAGGTTACAATATTTACTGTTTGTTTTCCTCGCACTCTTTCTTTTTTTTTTCTTTCAGTTGAGCTCACAATATCCCAGGACTTATCATTCTAACCGACAGGAAACTCTGAATACATCTAATTATGTTTTGGACTTAATTTTGTAAATGCTTCCTGAAATATCACTCGGGATTTGTAAAACCATACTGAAAATTAGGTAGACAGTATACGTAATTTGTGTAGTTTTCATGATGTATTGCATCTTCTTTTCAGTTAAAGTAGGATGGATTGTCTTAAGTGCTGGAATTTACTTATATAATCTGCAAGAAAATTATAATTAATAACTGAAAAAAATCCTTTAATAAAAGCACATAAATATAATATTTAAATCTTTCTTCATTTTGTAGTATCACAATAATTTGCTCTAGACTTACACACATATAAGATAAAGAGTTATAAGATGAAAAATTTCTAATAATTAAATTATGTAAGGAAAGTACAAGAAAACTAACTTATTGGAAAGGACAAAACCATTACAAATGAAATGTGCTCTGATTAAGAAAAAAAAGAAACGTTTGAAGTACGTTTGTCTTTTGGAAATCAATTATAATGTAAAGAAATTTAATAAGGCATCAACGGATCCTAGTGGTACTACAAAAGTAATACGATTAATTCTTAAAAGAGACTCAGATGTTATTATGTACTTCACTAGACTAAGATTTATTATGTATATATTTACTTAGATTAAGATTTATTTACAATGAATATACTTCATTAGATTAAACATTATTAAGCATGCATTTCATTAGCATAAACATTATTATGCATACATTTCATTAGATTAAACATTATTATGCATACATTT
>BMAW01092946.1:105724-128485 GCA_019974015.1 Nephila pilipes
TATTATGCATACATTTCATTAGATTAAACATTATTATGCATACATTTTATTAGATTAAGAATTATTTACTATGTATATATTTTTCATTAGATTAATAATTATTTATGACATATATATTTTATTTGATTGAGAATTATATATGAAAAATTATGATTTATTTTTTAAGTCAATCATTTTGACTGGTTTTAGTAAAAAAATATGCTCACATTAAATCTCGGTAACACTAGTGTGTCAAAAAATATATTTTATAATTCTCGAGAAATTATTATACAAGTATATTAAATTTTGTATATAAAAAAAGTTATTTTAATTTATAAATACATATATATTTTTTTCATGTGTTAATAATTACAACATTAAAAGTAAAATTTTATAGTGGCAATATTAAACCAATTATCTTTGAATGAAATTCGATCTATGAATTACTATATGAAGTAATCATACATACATAATTAAATTTTAGAGGATGCTCTAATTATTTTGCGTAAATATTAACTTTTCATAATACTTTTTAATAAGCAATTTTCGGTGTTATAGATGAAGAATGACCAATTGCAGAGGAAAATGTCATTAAAACGTAATTACATATCAGTTCTGGACTCTACAACATTCATGCGATATACAATATATGTTCTAACCGATAATAATCATAAAAGCATATGAATTATGAAATAATGCATAATCTTTCTAAAAATGAGGTTGATTAAAATAAATCCATTTACTACACTAAAGGTATTATACGTAAAATACGTGTATGGAATCAAAACAACTGTTATAGTGAGCTTTACTTTATCTCTTACCTTACATATTCGGAAACATGAAATAGTAAATAGTAATAGTATGATTATTAATGGAAGAGAAGAGAGAAAGAAAATGTGGAAATTATTAAATTATTTTCCTTTGCAGTGAATTGATGAACATTATGTATATATATATATATATATATATATATATATATATATGTGTGTGTGTGTGTGTGTGTTGATATATATATATATATATATATATATATATATATATATTTGCCCATATTTCTGTTCTAAAATATTGAAAATTTAGTGTTACATTATTTTCTTGAATTCTCATTATTAGATGATATGTCCATGTAATATTTTTCAGAACTCTCATTTCCTCCAACAAATTTTTTGAAACAAAAATATTTACTTTACTTTAAGTAAAGAAATACATGTGAAAGTAAACATATTTCAATTAGACAACGAACAATAAAGAAAAAAAATAGATTTCGTTTTTTTTTTCCTCCAAATCTATACCACCATGGAATGGAGCACTCGAAAATAATAGAAAAACCCTGAAATAGGCCTAAAAAGCACTTAGTTCTTTAAGAATTTAGTCTCAAAAGGATAAGATAAAAGAGGAGTCTATAAAAAATAAGTCAATGACGAATGGAAATAAATCGTGAAAGTGGAATTTAGAGCTTTTTTTTTTCCTCGAGAAACTCCAAAGAAAACCTTTTAAAAAGAAGAAAAGGTTGGTCCCACAAACTACTTAGTATCGAAATAAACACCTCTTCGTCAATTCTTAACGATTTTCCTCCCTGTTTGGCACCTGGCAACACCTAATTGATGGAGCATTGAAGTACTAATGGAGTTTGATGGCTGGTCATTTGTCTTCATCCGGGCACCTCGCTTGTTACTTCGCTTGTGGCTTAACCCCTTTCCCCCGGAACTTGCTGATGTGAGAAGGTCAAGATAATAGACGCAGATTGAAATCAATGCGATGTCATGTGTTTTTATACTCCTTAATAGACGTAATGAAACCAAGACAGGGATTTTTTCCTTTTCAGGAAGAGAACGTAGATTTAATTAAAGTCTAGTTTTATATAAGGAAAATGTATTGTATGTTTCTCTTCAGTTTACAATAGATCTTGTACATTTTATCTTAAAAGAATAAAAGCTTTAAAATACTTTATGAAAATGTGACCCTTATGGTTAAGTTTAACGAGCTTTAATTTTGAACGTGATTTTAAAGGATTTAAATTTATACAATAAAAATCTTTTTCAATATATTTTGTGATAAACTAATTATCTTGTGTCTTGTTCTTAAGTTGAAAATAAAGTTTGTGTACTGTAAAAAAAGATGAAAGATTTTATGTCATTTGAAAAAAAACAATCATTAGAATTAAGTTTAACGAACTTTATTTTTGAACGAAATTTCTAAAGATTAAAAGTTATAAATATACAGGTGTTAATTTTTAGACCATTTTCATTAATTATTTGAATATTTTTTTCCAATAACGATGCATTTGTCTTATTTCTTAAATTATTTCAAGTCAAATTTATTATTTTTATTTTAATGGAAATTTATTTCTAAGCGATAAATTTTTAAAAATAACTTAAAGTATCAATTATAATTTTAATTATTTAATGGTTTAGAATCTTTTTTAAATTTAAATTCTCATAATATTGTTGTGATAAAAGATTTTGGTTTTCCGATTTTATAACTATTTTGATAAGTACTGAAATAATACTTCAAACAATTTTATTTTAACTTTGGTAATAGATATTATTTGTCATTCAGTATGAGTTTATATAATTTAAAGTTTTATATATATATATATATATATATATATATATATATGAGAGGTAATAATTCGAAAACATATGACTGAAGGAATTTCAAGTCTCTCAGATCATGTAGATATCACGTTATATTCAGAGATAAGTATATGATGGATAGACGATAAGAAACCACCATATTTAAAAATGAATCGGAAGAAGTAACTGAAAAATTTCTTAGTGATATGCGGTTTCATTATATTCATGGCAACAGCTGGGGTCTGACTTATTTATTCATGGGCCTTCACTTTGGGCGTTTTTTCCTTGGTTGTTGCAGCCGTTCGGAAAGGATCCTAAGGCTTTATGACAGGAAATATCAGGTTTGATTTCAGATTCTTATTTGATGAATGGAAACAACTTATCAACATCAACTTCGAATTGAGGTACAATGTAGTGTTTGATCTGCACTAATAATGCGCCTCTCACTCAAATCATTATGACTATTGTTAACAATAATAATAATAATGACACACACGCCTCTCTCTCTCTCTCTCATGTTAAAATTTAAATTCTAATTAATGGTCTCTCCCAGACAGGCACACTAATTTTGTCAACAAAATTGTAATACTTTTAACGGAATGAGAAAAAAAGGCATTATAAGTCATGGCTGGAATAACAAGACCACTTCCTTGATACAGTCTATTTCTGTTGATTGAGCGAGAGTCATTTAATTGGTGATGAACTAACTCCATTACATTCCTTGGGTTACAACAGACACATTTGAGTAGACCAGAGGCACATTTTTTTGCCTGCATGGCCAAAGTGAAACCGAAAGAATTTAAATTTGCTTTGACTCTACATTGAGAGATTTCTTTAGGTCATGTGGTTTTCGATAAAAAGTATTCTTAAGGGACTTTAGCTGCAGATTGAAAGACTGGTAGCAGTAATCATTTGTTGGCATGGGAAAAAAATTTTTTGGCCAATTTGACGAGTGTGTGATTGTATAAATTTAAAAACTAAATTTGAATGGTATAAGGAAATAAGAAGGAACTAATTACAGCGAGTTAAAAATTAGGAGAAATTTTTAAATTAAATTACTTTTTAAATGAAATCGTCACACATACTCTCTCTCTCTCTCTCTCTCTCACACACACACACACACACACACACACATATATATATATATATATATATATATATATATATATATATATATATAAACATACATATTTATATATAGTCATAGATGAAGCATAAATAAAGGATTGGATTCAATTCTGACTGTTCAATTTTTTTTATGTTCATGTTAACTGTTCATGATAACTCAAAAAACTACTTGGATCTTTATACAAGCATATTTGGCGTCATTTAATAAAATATTTTTTTTGGTTCCGAATAATATTTCCATTTAATATTATCTTACATAATATTTTTTTTCTTTAAAGAAACTCGGGAAAATATGTAGTGAAATAATTTGGAAATTACTTTTCTTTTCATTCTTGCAATTCTGGTCTAAACCTTCAATTCATGTTTTCTAAAACCAGAGAAACATTTCTAAAATGTCCGTATAATCTAAAATCAAGGAGAAAAGGCACAAAATCAGTACATTCAAGCTTTCGGAGTTCCATAACTATTGAATAATTTTGAGCGAGCCGTGAGAAATTGACGATATGTTTTCTCGCAAAGCTGATAGAAGCTACTATTGATTTGAGAAGTCATAAAATCCGTTGGAACTCAAAAATGTTCAAAAAGGAATACAAAAAATGAATTACGTAATAACTCAAATATTTTCCAATAAAGCAAATTCATTTACTTAAAAATTCATAAATTAAGATGTATATTAAAAAAAAATTCCTTTAAAAATTTATTTCCTGCTTCTTATCATAATAATTTGAGCTATATTTTTAAAGAAAAAAAATGGAATCATAAATACGATTGTTTCAATAATTCTTAATTAGTCGTAAGATCTGCTACATTACGCACCATATTCTCAAAAATATTATTTTTAGTAAGCGATTTTTATAATTGATTCTATGATTTATAACATATTTATTAATTTATTTCTTTTACATTTATAGATAGATTTCATTTAATTTGATTTGAAATACTTATTATAAAAATATAAAAAAATAATTACAAATTACTTCTGTTTCTCATTTATATTTCTTACAAGTTTAACATTTTTTTATTCATTCTTTTTCCCAGTCTTATTATACAAATATACATCAAATGTTGAAGCATTTCACAAAAACTAAAATTGAACTTATACTTTTATTTCAATTCTACGTTTCATAAAAAATAGAAATTTTAGTGCAAAAAAGAAATGTAGAACAGTAGAAATTTTTAACACATATATTAAAATTTGTATTTTTTTAAACAAACCTTTTTTGCTTTTCACCAAAGAGAAAAAATTAATAACAAAATATTTTTCTCCCAAAAAAAAAAATGATTTCCTATCATTCAATTAATTTTTTTAACGTAATAGTTTTATGAAATTAATTTTCCTGAACTGTACTTGGCATTCGACGTAGAATTATTGTTTGGATGTAACGGAATCTCTTTCTACTCTTTTGTGTGGTTCAATAGCAATAAAAAGCAATTAATTTTGGTCCTAGAATTAAAAAGAAAATCAGTTTTGAAGGAGAAAAAAAGTGTAAGATCGAATGAAATTGCTCGTATTGTGATTCGAAAGTTAATTGGACTCGCCAGAAAGATAAATGGAAAATTTTAATTGGGACGAAATGCATGTCAAGGCAGTCGTATTCAGCCCATTTTACATTGAGTTGATAACAAACATGAATCTTGAGACGAATGAACATGTTTTGTGTCATGATTTAGTTTTGCTTTTTATTTGAGCTTGTTTTGTTTTACCACTTACGGTTTTTAGAATGAATCTCTTAGAGCGATTTATCTCTTTCTGTTTTTAGAATTTACAGTTCGCGGGGTTTATTTTCTAACACAAATTTTTCAATTAACTGCTGCTTTCTACAAGTTATGCTTTATGTAATCATCTATTAGCACTGTATTTTACCAAAATGGATATAGCGATACAGCTTAAAACTTCCTGAAGATATTACATTATAAACTGGGTGGGCAACTATACTGGCTTTGGAAGTCAAATTTCATAAAGGAATAGTTGAAGAAGCCTTTAATTGGGCATTTCCAGATCGAAAAATGTAAGCTTTCCCCAGATTATACTTCATTTCCACCCAAAATGTCACTAATTTGTGAATTTTTCTTTGACAGTGTTTTCGAACATATGATTATTGCTCTAGCTGAGCCAATAATAACCTCACCGAACGAGAGTTTCCTTTCTCCACAAAATAGCACTATGGAACTAATTGTTCCCCCAAAACGATCTTTTTTTGATCGCATAATATCAGAAACGTTTTGACAGGAAGGAACAATAGAAAACTATAGAAGTAGACGTTTGGTGGTTTTTTCCCCCAAATCTTTCCCATTATTACTCCCTGTCTAGTCATCTATCAAACTTTCGCCTGATAACTGATAAGATAGACAACATTCGCAAGCAAATATAAGAAATCTAAACATAAGCAATAATAAGTAACTCTAAGCATAAGTAAATCTGAATTTTGAAGACTTAGCTTATAAATTTTTTTCACAGAATCAGTACAATATTTTCTGTTTATGTCTTTGAATAACGTCATTAAGTTTCTTAACTAACAAGACAAATAAAATAATTACTTAGAGACATTGAGCTGTTTTAAGTCACTATATTTCACACATATATTTATTTACATTTGAATCACACCTTTTGTCTACCAGATCCAAACGAGTCTTGCGAACCGTCCTATGGCCATCCCTAACATATAGCAAACACCAAACACTCAGAGTCAACAGGATTTAACGTATGTTAAACTTTCGTGCATTACTTTCCTGATGATACTTTGAAGCAAAAGATGGTATTATTGCTTATAATATTAAATACAAACTACTATCTGAATTAAAATAAAGAAATATACTGTTTATTATGCTTATAGAAAGAGCATTTAATGTGTATTTCTTATAAATAAATTTTATTCATCTATTTGCAGTAATTACTTTACTTACAGGATCTCCGCTTCGATATATATATATATATATGAGGTTTGACATGTGTGCATTTCTTAAAAAAAATCCACGATGAGACATTGGCATATTCAATAAACACTTTCAGGTTTCTAAATCATTCTCAAGTATATAGCTTGGTTTCTGGAAAAGCAATTAACACAAGCAACTTAAAAAGAATTCTAGCAGTCACAATTAAATAAATAATAGTATTTTTGCTGTCACTCACAGTATGCAAAATATAATATATAAGAAAGTATTTGACAGTAAAGCTTTCGTAACACTCATCATTAAGAATTTGGTTGAAAGTTTGTTAATAAAACTTATTAACATAACGAGTATGAATCAAATAGATGTTATAAAATCTAATGAAGTTTTCGTCTCGAAACAATGACAGAACATTTGAAATTTCTTTGCCTAACTGTAATTTCACTTTTATTCAAGATCAACATTCTTAGTGTACTATTTGGAATAGCCAGACAAAAATATTATAAATAATATTTTCATTCATAATGTAAAATATATACTATTTGAGTTATTACCTATATAAGTAATACAAGTATACTACCACCTCCCCCGCCATATTTGTACACCATGATGTATGAGGAATTTAAAATATTACTAGATATTGTAAGAATTAGTCCTTAAAATGTGTGTGTTGTATATGTATATATTCCATGTGTGTGTTGTATATATATATATATATATATAAATCTATATAGTCATGTAATTTTAACCAAATTCTTGTTAAGTCTTGAGAATCTGCGTCGCAAGATCAAAACATTCCCTTAATCGCTGCCTACTGCCAAGCAGGTGTTCGCTGAAAGGGAAGCTTTTCTTTCTGAGACTGAAAGCACTACTGAGGAAGGCATTGAACCACCTGTTGACTGTTTCTGTCATTGTCTGCTAAAGTTACAGTATATTTCTCCCCAAACGGTATTTTTATTCGTTAGGTTTTCAAAATTAGTGCCAATATGAAGTTCTACGATTTGCTGGAGAAATCCTCAAATAAGTTCCTTCAAATTTTGAAGAAAAAGTATGTATATGATATGATGAAAAGAACGGCAGTATGCAAGTAACATTAACACATTTTCACTTAATTACGCTTTGAATACGATCCTTCTAGTGGGCATCCCGTTCTTTGATCACAGACAAGAATATTGAGTGCGTTTGTTCAGAGCAGACGTTTGACGATTAGACTAACAACTATTAACAATGAACTTTATGTAGTTAAGTTGTCTACATAAAGTTCATTGTTAAAGTTCATTGTTCCGGCTGAGATATCTAATCAGACAAAAACGAACTGAAAAATGGGAATAAAATGATTGATTTTTGAAGCATGATAATGCTTCCTGTACATCACTCCCTGACCGTAAAAAAGTACTTGAGAGACACAAAGTTACCACTCTGGAAACTGTAATCTATTATCCCTCTATCGGATTTTTTTTTTCCTGCCTCAAGGCCAGAAAGGAAATTTAAGGCACACCGCTTTTTCTATTCAGAAGAGAATTGGAAAATGTGATGAAGTATATGAATGCACTCTCCCAAAAAGAGCTTCCATGAGAGTTTTGAATATTTATATGAGTGATAGAACAAGTGTATAAATGCAGAACAATTTATTTAAAGAAAATAATTTATAAATACTGTAAATATATTTTAATAAATTATCATTGAACAATTCCAGGAACTCCTTGATTCTAGTGGTAGATTTCATAATTCGTACCATTGGTGTTCTTTTTGTTATTCTTCTTAGAACCTTAGATGTGAAAACATGTGGCGTCTCCTCATGAACTTTATTACGTTCGCGTTTTATTGTTTTGCATAATTTATTGTTATTTTTTAATTCCAATTTATTTGCTTTATTACTTCTAGCAAGTCGATATTTATTAAAGTTATTTAAGAAACAGTTATGAGAACGGGAGTGTAAAGTATCTTCTATTTATATATTACGCTTTTCTCCGACGCAATTATGAAGACATGATAAATGAAAGACAAGTGTAGTTTTTTAGAGTGAACAGGAAATAAAATTTCCCACATTCTTAATAGATTGCTAGCGTTTATTTATATTGGTGTTGGATTTATTGATTGGTTTTATTAACATCGTACTAGATGCAGCACGAGGGCTATTGGAGATGGACTTCGTAATTCGGAACTTCGGTCAAGTGACGAGGACAATACCTGCGCTGACACCTCTCTCTTCCAACTTCCATCCCATGCCAACGTGAGGACATTGAGTTTCGATAGATTTAACGTGCATCAATAGTAACACGTTGGGTCTTGAGTTTCATCAAAGCCCAAAACTACGACTCGACGAAAACCAATGGATGCGATTACGAGATCATGACTACTAGGCTACCGTAGCCATGGTATTCGAATTAAGACTTTAAATATTACTCGGTTTTGGAATTAAGGTATGCATGAACTGGAATGAAAGTATTAATTTGCGAATCTTTTTATAGCTCCAACTTGCATCTTACTTACTTCCTATTTCTATTTATTTTATCATTGTTTATCTGAAGTAGAGATTTTGTTTCGTTATTCCCCCTCAGGCAGAGATTTTGATATATTGTCTTTTTCTTTACAAGAGGCTAATTTATTTTAAATCAAAAGATTGAGTAATATGTCTTAAATTCATAGTATTACTAATACATGTAGGGTATAACATAGAACTACTAGCATTTCATATTAAACAATTGTCATTTTAACTTGTAATTAACTAAAATTTTTAAAAAAAAAATGAAAAAAAAAATTAAATTTGGATAGTATGTTTATTGGGTTAAACAGAACATCTGATGCTATTTCAAAATTTAATTTTTGATGCAAATATTCATTAGAAAGGATATTTTTTTTCCGACATCCACCATTATATCAAAAATTAATTAAATACATAATCATAAATATAATAATTGGATCAAATACTTTCTAATAATTAATCTCAATTTCAAAGGATTGCCTTATTAGTTCGTTCATCAAGTAAATTCCAAAGCATCCATTTTCAGGTTCTTTCATAAATAGATGACAGTTACTTAAAGCATTCAGCACAATACCAAAATATCTCAGAAGCGAAGAAATTACGCGATTGCTGACACTTTTATAATTAATTAGAAAATATGCAATCCCCGGAAATTAAATACCTAATGCTATTACATCGTCACGCTTGAA
Source organism: Nephila pilipes (assembly GCA_019974015.1). Classification (NCBI taxonomy): domain Eukaryota; kingdom Metazoa; phylum Arthropoda; class Arachnida; order Araneae; family Nephilidae; genus Nephila; species Nephila pilipes. The sequence continues at coordinate 115,471 of BMAW01092946.1, forward strand.
GAAGTAGAAATAGTAGGATTTCACAAAGTCTTTCCCCAAATGAAGATGCATCTTGTGAGAGAAAAAAGAAAATAATTATTTCTGAAAAAAAAGAAATAAATGGAGCTAAAACTAACGACGGCATTTAAATATTTAATCAAAGTGGATTTTGGAGATATCCGGGCCTGAATAAAAATAGAAACATTGTTTTCAGAATTTAGTTTCTGCCTCAGATTTAAGGTGGGAAGTATCTTTAGAAAAAGACAGATATTTTTGTTCCAAATTTCTAGATCTTGTGGTAGTACGTGGATTCAGCTTTAAGGGAGAATTTAATTTGTTTCTTGTGTGTATTTTAATGTGATGAAAATCTATTCAATTATACGTAGCTTGGGCCAGCGATATTCTTCCTATAGAAGCCATATCTCAGAAAGGAATTTTTGGAAGAGCCTTTCAGTCAGTGTTGTCCGGTAGGTACTGTAAAATTTCCCCAGATTACACTTTAAAAATACTGTTTTGTGAATTTTTCCCAAAATAGATTCTTGAAGACAAAACAATAGTTCAACTATTGAGTTGTTTGAAACTTGTTTTGGAAGAAAAATATCTTTAAGCTAAAGAGTGTGCAATGAGTCTAATTTCACTTTTGTGGCATCGTATTGATATGAATGTTTTTGTATAAAATAACTTAAATTAATAAAAATAAGTATCTATCTGTTTTAATTTATATTAATTTGACTAAGCTAAGTGCGAATTCCTCAATCAAACTTTCAGCAGATAACTGTTAAGACAGAAAAAATTAGTAAAGTACCTTTAAGCACATATAACTTTTCAAATTTTTTTTTTACAAAATTGTTTGATAGAATCAGAACAATATTTTTTTTTGTATTTTGATTAACATTATTAATATTATTCTTAACGAAAATAACTGAAATAAAATTATTACTTATGTACACATTAAATCGACTTAATTATACTAATACATTTGTGAAAAAGAAATTAAATGAATTATTAACTTTTGGACAATAAATATATTAATTTATCATATTTCTTGCATTTATTTTATATGGCTCATGAACTACGCTATGGCCACCCCTGTTATGTAATTAGACATTATATATTTTTTTATTTATCCTATCTAAACTTTTCTTATCTATCTTATTTAGATGTAATATATTTTGTCTTATGTAATTAAGTCCTTGTAAGTCTATTTTAATTTTTTTTTTCTAAAAGATTTTCGTTAGAACTGAGACTCATAAAAATTAGATTAAAATTTTATAATTCATTTATTCATGAAATGTATCTACAATTGAGATAAAGGATAAAAGTAAGCATTTACTTAAAAAGTACACAAAATATCCTAAATATAAATGGGAAAATGTGAAATAAGTTTCAATAATATAAATTAACGGTAACTAAAAAACTTACATATATATAAACTGGGGTAAATGAAATTTACACTACAGATGCAAAATGTAGCACTTAAAGAATAAAAGAAAATATCCATAGTAAAGTAAGCTGAGACCATGGTAGCCAAAAATTGAGTTGTATATATACTTTATGGAACAAAGCAGAAGAATGCTTTATCCACAGAATGGTGTTATTAAAAAAATATTGTCTGGCTATGAGGAAGAATAGCAAACCAAAATCCCTTAGTAAAGGATGAGACCACCCCTAATTGAAATGGGTGCATTACACCGCCTGCAACTCAATATGAAAGTATACAGCAGTCTTGAGGTAAAATAGGCCACTTTTCAAGGAGCATCTGTTTCAACTTTCTGGTTTTCTCTGGAGAATACAATCTTGCTGCCCGGCGTCACCCCATGCGTTTGCATGACGTGACGTCTCCTCTGATATCATAGTGCTGATATTTGAACTTGCTTCACCTTTCTACTGAGCCGCCTGTTCACTGAACTTCACGAAAATATCCCTTTTTAATAATTGTATGGTTATATGCTGAAAATATACTTGTTGCTTAAGATTTTCGCAATATGGTACATATATATATGTGCGTGTGCGAGAGTGTTTAATAATAATTTTTAAAATCATAGCATTTAAAAGTATTTTCTTTAGATTCCAAATATAAATTCCATTAATGAATTTAGTACCATAACATCTAATCCTATATCTAGACAAGGTTTATCAATATCAACGTTAGCAACTGTGTACAAATAATTACAAGATCCTCTACACAGGACCTTAACTCATTTAATTTTTCATGTAGTCTATCTATATTGCCTGAGTTTTCATTTCTGGTCAGTTGTCTTTCCTCTCAAATGCTTAGTCAAAACGCTTGTAGAGGAACTACCAAATGTTTAACATACTGATATATTTTTATTTGATGAAATAAAATAATCTTTAAATAAATAATTTAATCAATATTTTAGCATACAAATTTAGAAACAATGTACATTCATAAATTATTATCCATAATGGTGAATTCAAACTAAGACAGAGACTCACCGAGAAAGTCTAAATTTTTACCAAAGTTCAAGTCCAAGCGATTGGTTGAGTTTTTAGAATAGGTTTCAATTCAACATAAAAAGGTTGTATTTTGCCGTAAATTTAACCGTTTAATTTAAAACCGTTATTTTTTAAAAAAAATCAACCTAAATGCTAAGCAAACTATCGAATTTCTTTACGAGAATTGCCTACTAACAATTGCCAGTTTGTGTTCAAAACACTAATAATTCTCCATGTAATCTTCGATTAACGAACGGAAAATTTTAGCTCGAGTGACTCTGGACGATTTCCAGAGTACATCAGTTTTATGCAGTAAAATAAGTAGAAATAATTTTATGCTAAGCCACTTATACGTATTTTATATTCAATTTATTATATCATTTGAAACACAAAAAAACTGGTTTTCTGTACATATTATTCGGATCTCAATCTTAAAACGAAGAGTGCAAGACGCTTGTAAAACTGAATTTGGCATGAATCCATAATTTAATGACTTACACTGATATAATCTTAAGAATTTGTAAATATGTACAAATACGTCTGTATTTTTAGACTGTCAGTTTACTTTAAGATATTTGCATGTTAATGGGACTTGGCACATTTCAAATGCCGAAAATCGATGAAAATATCGATTTTTCAATTTTTAGCTCAAAATATACCTTGATATGTCTGGTATAACTGTGCGAAGTTTTGAAACAATCTGATTGAAAAAATAGTACAATTTAGATTAAACATATTTTACATTATTTTATATTATATATTGAAATTAAGTAGCAAAATAAATTTTACAAAATATTTTAAATTTTCTATTGTACATTTCATATACTTTTACTTTATTGATCTTATATATTTCATTTATTTTTAAATATATTTAATATATGCTTCTTTCAAAGAGCAGTCAGATGAATATTTTCAAATTTTTCGCAATTTTGGGCTCAGACGAACTTTTTATAAAAGCTTATATTTTTGTTAAATGCTTTCAAATTGAACTGTATTATGCTTTATTTTAAAGGTATATATTCATACATTATATTGACGAATTAGACATTGTTTTGACATTTTTTTACTGATTATTATTTTTAAATAGCGTTTTCTCAGTTTGGGATTTTTCATGTAACCATGGTACTTAAAACTTCAAAACTTTAACAGATATTTATTAAACAACTTAAATTTTCGTGTGTTTGTTTGTTATAATGTGCTTCGTAAAATTAGGGATCCATTTTTCAAAATTTTGAATAGAAAAAATATTATAATAGAAAATGTAGGAGAAATCATATTTTTTTACCTGTTTTCCATAGATGTATGTTTTTTTAATTTTTTCTCAAAAACTAATTTGTTTATTGCAAAGCTGATCCCTACAGTTGTTACATATATTCTTATGAGCCTGAAAAAAATTTTGGTGTCAAAATAATGATAATTGTGGAAACAGAAGCAATTTTAAAATCATTGAAATTTTTTAAAAAAAATTAATTTTTAAAATTTTTATGAAATTGAGCCCTTTTTTTCATGGAAAATTACTTTGTTTAATAGTAACTGTTAATAATATACACAAAAGATAAGTTTAAACACTTAAATAAAAAATATGGTCAAAAGGCGCGGAGTCCCTTTAATCTAAATATAAATGCCTCCTAGAAACTTAAAGAGGAAAGCATTGGAATGTAGTTCATTTTTCAGTTTTTACTTATTTTCTTTAACTACGGAAAATGAACCTGCGCTCATTGGAAAAAGTAGAATCGATAGAATATTATTACTTTTTTATAATTGTAAAAAAACAAGATTTTTACAATCTTTGAAACTATATAGACATTTATCTGAAGTTTGCATATGTTCTCTCCAAATTCAAAAATGTAAATTAATTGCCACCAAAGGGGCTATGTCTTAGTCAAGGATAAAATGGTCGGACGAGAACTTTAAGATATAAATGTTTTCAGAATATCTTTTCTGGTCAATATAAATAAATGAGTAAATGAATGAATGAATGAATAAATGAGTGAGTGAGTGATTGAATAAAAGAGTGAATAAATGAATGAATCAATCAAAATTCTACATTCCAGTAGTCATACTATCGTAGTCGTATTATTATATTTGAATTTAATTTTGATATTTAATTTAATAGATTAATAATTATTTTTATGAGAATGATTAAACCCTTTATTAGCGAAATCTACTCTTAACAATCTTTGCATGGAAGAAATTTAAATTTATTAATTTTATGTTTTAATTTAAAAATAATAAATCATTTTTTTTATTTCACACACTTCTGTTACAAGTTTGTAAATTAAATTTGAAACTAAGATTTTAATTATGAAATGGATAATCGATTTAGTTTGTTTAATTTTAAAAAAAGTAGTTGAAAGTTGTTTTCATACTTCGTGTTACATGACTAAACAATGAATAAGAAATAAAAAATATAATAATGAAATTGCCAATGAATCTAGTTCTTCAACATTTCAATATATAGTTGATTGTTTCTTTTTTCAAAACTAATTGACCTGCCTAATAATTAAATATGAAATATGGAATTCGATATTGAAATGGATAATTGGTATAGTTTTTTTTTAAATTTTAAATAAATTGGTTACTTTTTTCCCCATTTTTGAGTTACACGGTTGAAAAAAGAAAATTAAAAAAAAAAACATTATTGCATTTATGTTTCATAGAATAATATAATAGATTTTTCTATGTAAAGAAGTAATCAAAAATAGAAAAACAAATATTCTATGAAACAAGAAAACGCTGAATTAGGAAACCAGTGATGTTATTTAAATATTCATTCGTAGAGAATACGAAAGTTTTTTTTTTTCTTTTCTCGCTCTCTCTTTTTTCGAATCAAGTAATACGAATACAGGAAGAGCAAGTATTCACTGAATACCTTTTGTTACGAATTTAACTATGAAAAGAGACTCTTTAAGAAAATAGAAAGCTGAAATTATTTGAAGTGTTTGTTTGTTTTTTGTTTTAAATGGGATTTTTTTTATATTTTGTGTTGATTTTCAGATAATTATGTTTTCTAGTATGGGTTGTATAACATGATGGAAAAGTATTTATATTTATTCAGAAAATTTTGTTGTGCGTGTTTAATTAATTTTTGGGTTTTTGCTTATGTTACTAATAAGACACATTCACTTATTAAAGCAAATTTGATTAATTGTTTTGCAAAATTGTGAAAATAGTCTAGTTACTTTTAAATTTTAACGTTTATAGCATAAAAATATTAATTTAAAATTGAGGCAATTTCGCAGCCTTTCTTTCGTAATAATATATTTTATCTACATTTTATACAAGATTAGTATGCAGAAATAAGCATTCACTCACTTTTTATTAACTATTTTCATTATAATTATATCTAAAAATCCTAATATATACAACAGAATTCCTTCTGATTCATCAAACTAGCTTGGTTTTTCTTGTTATAATCTCAAATATTCTTAGACATGTTTTAAAAGAAATGTATGGTTTAATAATTTTAATTAATGTTCTCTAAGAACCAAAAGCAAATATTTTATTCTGGAAAAAAATTGTTTCCAGTTCGTAATGTAGATAATCTCCATATCATATTCTATTTTGTTGTTTCTAACTTTTTCTCAGAATGCATTACATTTATGGATGATCGTAATATATGAGCGTGTCTCAAAAGTATTTGCTTTTGATGAACATGATGGTATTGTTAAAGCAAATTGTATAACCATTGTGTGCTGTCAAACGCTAAGCTGCGCCAAAATGAATTTGACAGTAATTTACTGCTTAGTTTTGAATGATATCACTTAGAGTTGTTGCCATCCTTTTTTCAATGAATTATCACCCCAATAGATTACTTTAGGAGAATTTTCTCTAAAGGAGGCGAAATCGGTCTCAGTGCCAGAAAAGTTATAGTGACTAATTTTTGGATGCAAAGAGTGTTTTACGTATGGGCGTCTAAGAAAAAGAAAGACGATCAATGGAAAACACTACAATGAGATTTACTTCAGTCTTATTTCTAGTTTCCAATATGGGTACTTTATAATTTTTATTCTATAAATAATCATTAGTTTTTTTTTAAAAAAATATGATTTTGAAAAATTTGTTAGATTTTAATTTTTTCAAGGAAAAGTTCAGTCAATTAGTTAAATATCATTCATACTGGCAATTGCTTATCAGAAGACAATAAAAAATGGAATCTTATTTAGAAGGTAGGAAGTATTAATTCATTTTAATATAGAAACGGTTTTAACACTCCCAGAAAAACTAATTACTTTGCTCATAATAAAAACTCATAACTATCACTTCCAGTGTAATGATTTGATGCAATATTTACTTAAAAGTTTCCAACGCAGCAATATCTTTAAACGAAGGCAGTCATTCTCTTAATGAAACTGTTCTAATTAAAGGAAATCAGGAACTCCGGAAATTGAATGCTGAGTGTTATTATGTCACAACGGTAGAAACGCATTTAAACCTCTAGGATAACATATATATTCTCCCAAGGGAAAATAAAGGTAAAAAAAATGGTTTTATCCTCGAAAAGAAACTACGATTATTATTTCTGCAAGAAATGAGAAATTTGAGATTAAAACTGAAGATGGAATGGTAAAGAGTATGTAAATAGTTTAGCTATACAAATATCAAAAACCTATACAGAAAAAGAACGATAACAATAACAAATTATTGAATTTAGAAGGTGGCTCTAAAGGTACTCATGTTTTTTTTTTTTTTTTTTTTTTTTTTTTTTTTTTTTTGGGGGTTAAGTGGGTAAATTAAAATGGAATATTAGAAATGATTGGGTAATTCATGGTAACATTTTTCTGGTGATTATTTTGTCTTTTCAAAAAATCCATGATTATAACACCATTCCCCTTTCAAAACATGTTCGCCATCGCCTTTTTGAACAATGACATCTTAGCCTTCTTTGGGAAGATTCTCTAAGTATCCTATTGTTTTGATTGCTGCTTGATTTCTGGTGTGTCTTGATGATTACCATGTCTTATCGACAGTAGGCAACTCGATGCGGCAGAATTAAACATTGGTTAGCAAGAAAATAGTAATGATTCAATATCAAAGTTGTTTTAATTAGGCCATACAACTAAATGTATACATATCGAAAATACAAACTTATTTGCAATACAATCTTTTGTCAAAATAAGCACTTTTTAACCATCCTTTTATTATTTATTTAGACGATATTAAAATGAATAATCATAATAAATTTAAGTGCTGAGAAAGAATAAATTGTATAGCCAAATTACTGAAGGAAGTTGCTGTATTTTTCTTAGAAATATTATCATACGACGTTGATCGTTTTCGATTACGCAAAAAAAAAAAAAAGAAAAAAGTCAAACAGTTAAAAGCATTTTTTCTGAGAAAATGCAGTTATTACCAGAATATCCTGCTAGCAATGATACACTGTATTTCAATTAGACAGAGATAATAGCACACAAACTCAGGAAATTGTACTATAGTACAACAATCCTGGTAAAAGCTCTTCACACCACAACATACAGCGTCAACAAATTCAATCCTTCTAAATAAAATAAAATTCTTTCTCCCACCATTGTGCGTGAATATAATTTTTTATTTTTTTCCTTAGAAAATGTGTAGTGTTAACCAAATTAGAAGCTACAAGTGGGCGATAATAAAATATATGCACCCATTTGAAACTTATAATAATATCCTGTGCAAATTTATAACTTTATTAAGAATTTTCATTCATCAATGTATTTATAAGTAAAGCCTTTTAGATCATTAAACTGTTCATTTTCATTGATAATTAACTGCGCAAGCATGAGGGCCATTGGTGTCAACCTCATAATTTTGAAACTTTTCCAAGTTCCGTGGTCGATACCTAGCAGTGCTGTCTCCAAGCACCACCATGCCTTGCAAGGACTTGGAGCATCGATATATTTAAGTTTTTCATAATCTACATTTGCAAGTGGGTCTTCAATGATATCAGGAACCAGACCCCTGACGACAGAAATAACATCAGCTGCGGTCAATAAAACATTCCTGGTTATCGTAGCTAACCTATTCTGTCTGAGCGTCTCAAATAAATAAATTTTTCCTAAAAATGGAGATTTCTATAAATTTAATATGTAAGGGCAAACAGTTAAAAAAAACAACGTATTTTAATGTTATTTTTCAAATTTCTTAACTGTGACTCTATCGGAAAATACTTTATTGTGGCTTTTATTGTAACACCGTACACCTCCTACAATAAATCCTTCCTTCTGTATAGATTAGGGATCGACAATACATCCGGGGTTGATATATAGTATAATTAAGGTCGATGTTTGCGTCTTTCGTGATGAGTTCTCATTCTCAGATTTATGAAAATGATACTTCCTCTATTTTTTGTTGCAAGATATTTAGAAGAAGACTAGAACAAAACCTCTTAAATCGTGACTTTCAACATAAGCTTTGCGAAAATGATGAACTATCAAACCAATTATTATTACCTTGCAGAAATACAATAGTTGTCAAAAATTGTTTGTATACAAAAAACTTGTTGAATTGCTTAAATAGTTACAGAAATTGCTTACTGAAATAAATCCAACCTTAAGTGACAAATTGCAAAAATAAAGCAATAATTACGGATGCATTTCCAAAGTTCAATGACATTCAAACCGTAAATAAGAAAAAAAAAAGATATTACATTAATTTCTTTACGAACAATTATTTTAAGCTTTTAAATTAAATTAAACTTGTTTTAGTCTTCATTGTTATTTAAAGATTTTCAATATTTTTGAAATTTATGACAAGTAGGATACAGCTGACGTAAAATTGGAAATACATACAAATCATCTAAAGAATAGCGATGATTTTTAATTTCGCGGAGATATTAAAATATAAGATATCTAGTTTCACTCCATGTTGAAAATAACGACGGTCATTTGCAAAATGAAGTCATTGAATTATAAGTTGACTTAGAAGCAAAAATGCTTTTTAATAATTTAACTGTGACTTATTTTGCACGAATATAAATGTTACGCAAAATATCTAAAACTTATAATACTGCATTACCCTTTTAATTGCATTTACCAATCTCTGAATGGTTAGATCTGTTTCAGTCATGTCAATTCTGGATACTTCAAGGCAAAATCAAAAGCAGAAAAATCAACAATTTTAAACCAAATGTACTAAGCAAGCCAAGAGTCGGCACATCCTTTTCATTGATTTTGTAAAGAATTTGATTTTGTCAAAATTCAAAGAAAAGAAAAGCATGTTGTTTCTTAAATATGAAACTAATTTGAAGAAACAGGTAAGTGTTTTCTTATACTTTTTTTAGTATTTTTTATAAGGGTTGATGATAAAAAAAAAAAAAAGTTTAGCGGCCCCTGGCATAGTCTATAGTAGCATCAGAAAGCAGTATTTTATTTGCCAACAAAGCTATTCTTTTTGTTGGATCGGTTTTGAATTACCAGATCCTTTTAAGTACGTATCGTTTACTTCGAATTTTAATTGCATTTAACCTAAATATATTCAATTTATCAGTATTTCCTTTAATTTTAATATCAGAAAAGGTTTACTATTGTTCATTTTTTTCAATATTTTCATCCTTTACTTCAATTTTATGTACTCATTAATTGATTTATTAATGTTGTAAAAACGCGCACCTTAGTTGTTAGCCAAAATCTGTTCTGCAAAACTTTGCATAGAATTTTTCAAAATTTACATTTAAATCTAAAATTACAGCCTGTTGTTAGTTTGTTACGCTATTCTTTTCTGTTCTCCTCTCTTGACAACGAGATAAGAAGCTAAATAAGGCGTCAAAGAAACGGCACTGCATATCTATAGTCATGCTTTCATTGTTACCATATAGCCCGTTTTTCCAGACATATGATGCCACCACACCCCTAAATTATTATTTCTTTCACCGAAACCAAATCCTTGCATTTCCTAATTAGAACTTAGTTTATTCTGTTGAGGCATTAATCGGGTTTTATGATTTTCAACACTACTTGCTCAGAGCAGGTAAAAAAAATCTACATAAAATACAAAACGCTATCATACAAGACTAACATATAAGTTATAAAGGTATAAGGGTTTTAACGCGAAAATACTTAATTTGTACTGATGTATTTTAAATACTTCTAAAACAAAACACTTCTAGAGTTTTCCATTAATATAAAAATACTCAAGCAGAATAGACAATGGATTAATAACGGTTGATCAATTTTTGTTATTCATGTAGTTAAACATAAATATCTCCTACTATTACAAACTTTGAAGGCTTCCTAAATACACTCCCGAAAATAAAGAAATTGTAACATCAGTTTTCATTGCTTATTAACGTCTATTAAGAAGTAACACGGGGCTCTTGTCATGAAGAGGCTATTGGTACGACTTGTCACTTTGAGCTTGGTTAAATAACCAGGGTGACTCTTGAGCTGGCACTTCCCCCTCTAAAAACTCCATACCCACCATGGATGTATGTGGAACATCAACCAGATTAGACTTATGCATCTTAAGTGGCATCAAGGGTGGAACTCAAGATTCGAGCGAAACAATACCAGCAACAAAACAGGTGAGAATAACCAATTAGTTATCATAAACCACAATACCAACACTCACAAAAGTTAATAAATACAGAAAAGTAATAGGGTATCTCTAAGAATTATTCAAAGGATGGCCAGTTAATTTCAGTCAAATGCGTTGGAAAATATTTATTCTATTACTATACAATTTACTGATAAATGCTGTACAATTGTAGTATTCTTAAAATCCATGTATTGTTAAATCATTATATATTGTTATTATATAAATCTTTTTTTACACATTAACAAGCGAACAAGATATTTTTGATGCTTACGAGCTTATGATGTATTTTTAAAATCTTCATATATTAAAGAATTTTCTAAAATATTACACACACACACACACACACACACATATATATATATATATCATATATATATATATATGAAAAATTATCACTACTTTCGCTCAATTCTTCTAATTTCTATTTATGATTCTTCTATTTTTATTCTTCTCATTTCTTGTTGCTTTTAAATGAACTTTATTGCGATATATCAGCGAGTATGTATGTAACGAAAATGTTTCATTAAAAAGTTTCTTGAACAGAAGGTGGGAGATACATATAAACAAATATGAATTCTCAACATTTAAATCCGCATTCTCAATGCATTTCAAACAAAGAAAATCTGCATGAATATTTTTAAAATAGACGATTTATAAGTTATTCCTTTTTACTGTATTACTGTATAAACTCAATTCTCACTGATAAGCCCTCTAGTCTGCTCCTTAGACATTTCATATATGTTAAACAAGATAAATACTACTTATTTCAATTCTTAATTTATTCACGCATAAACAAACTCTGGAAAAAGTGTAGAATTGCTTGAAGAGTAGGTTCGATAGAATACAAAATAAGAATTTTTGTAAAGGATTATTACAATGAATGTTGAGAGCTATGTTTTTTATTATAATAAATATTATTGTAGTAAAAGGAGGATAGGCATCTTATTATCCGAAGTAGTTATTACCTCGAATAAAATAAAGACAGAAACTTCACGCGAATCTTAATATTTAATTAGAAATATGAGTTCCCAACTCCTGAAGTGAAGCTTTCTAAAGAAACATATAAAACTTTTTTTTTTTACTTTTTTATATTTTAGAATGACAGTAAGTAAATGTTTGGCTTATAACGATAATATAAATATTTTTGCAGCCCACATTAGCTTAAAAGCACATCTCAGTATCCTTCGCGATGGGAGAAAATAGTGTATAATTGCTCTAAATTCTGCTCCTCTACCTTGAGTAAAATTAGGAGGAAAAGCTATATATATCAGCAATTAAAAACAATGCATAATTGTACCGTAAGAACTATGTTTTTTTTTTTCGATACTAACGACATAAAAAAATTTAATCCAGAATCTTTATACAAATGCAGTGTTTTTTATATGAGATAATTAGTAATGGAATTTTTTTTTCTGAATATTCCTGTTATCACACTTGCCGGGACAACTATAAATACGAGATGCAGAAATATCGAACAAATTGGCCAGTAAATCTATAGGAACAACCCAGAAAGCTACCGAGACTGTTTTAAACCTTACTTTTGGAAGAATGGGCATAAAAAGAACTGACAATTATTACAAGTACTGCTGTGCATCTGTTTTGTGGCTATTGCACCGTTGCTTTGTAATTGTTTCTGTGTGTGTCGCTAATATGCCCAAGCTTTGTTAACTGGGTTTCGTTTTATCTTGTATATTTGTGCGTCTTGTCTTGTTTGTATATCGTGAATAAATTGTCGTTTAAGTGTCGTTCGATTAGTTTATTACATATGTCTGTTTAACAATATTTCAAAAAAATTTCATTTATCATAGAATAAGGTCAAACATTCACAAAATAAAATTTTTCAAAACTATCACTTCACCTCAGAAAAAAAAGACAACAATAGGAACAATAAATATACCCGCTATTTGCTTTCTCCTGTCCAAAACATGTGCTCTGTTATACTTAACATTGGTAAAGCAAGTATCTAAAGATCTTCTTGAGGGTATCATTGTTAAGAAGATACAAAAATAAAAAGTTCTGTTTCGGATTAAAGAAAACATTTGAGAACTAAATAATTTATTGCTTTCGT
>BMAW01092946.1:128510-216615 GCA_019974015.1 Nephila pilipes
ATATTAGAAATGAGAATTGGGTAATTCATGGTAACATTTTCTGGTGATTATTTTGTCTTTTTCCAAAAAATCCATGATTATTACACCATTCCCATTTCAAAACATGTTCGCCATTGCCTTTTCGAACAATGACATCTTAGCCTTCTTTGGGGAAGATTCTCTAAAAGTATCCTATTGTTTTGATTGCTGCTTGATTTCTGGTGTGTCTTGATGATTACATGTCTTATCGACAGTGGCAACTCGATGCGGCAGGAAATTAAACATTGATTTAGCAGAAAATAGTAATGATTCAATATCAAAGTTGTTTTAGTGCCATACAACAAATCGTAACACGTATCGAAAATACAAACTTATTTACGCAATACAATCTATTGTCAAAAATAAGCACTTTTTTAACCATCCTTTTATTATTTATTTAGACTTGATATTAAAATGAATAATCATAATAAATTTAGAAGTGCTGAGAAAGAATAAATTGTAATCTGTAAAATTACTGAAGGAAAGTTGCTGTATTTTTCTTTGAAATATTATCATACGACGTTGATCGTTTTTCGATTGCAAAAAAAAAAAAAAGAAAAAGAGAAAAAAGTCCAAACAATTAAAAAGCATTTTTTTCTGAGAAAATGCAGATTTATTACCAGAATATCTGTACAATTGAATACACTGTATTTCAATTGAACAGGAGTAATGCACACAAACTCAGGAAATTGTACTATAGTACAACAATCACTGAATAAGCTCTTCACACCACAATACAGCGTCAGCAAATTCATCCTTCTAAATAAAATAAATTCTTTCTCCCCACACCCTTTGTAGTATATAATTTTTTTTAAAAATTTCTTAGAAAATGTGTGTTAACCAAATTGAAAGCTACAAGTAGACATTAATGAAATATATGCACCCATTTGAAACTTATAATAATATCCTGTGCAAATTTATAACTTTATTAAGAATTTTCATTCATCAATGTATTTATAAGTAAAAGCCTTTTAAGATCATTAAACTGTTCATTTTCATTGATAATTAACTTCGCACTGAAACAGCATGAGGGCCATTGGTGTCCAACCTCATAATTTTGAAACTTTTTTCAAGTTCCGTGGTCGATACCTAGCAGTGCTGTCTCCAAACTTTCACACCATGCCTTGCAAGGACTTGGAGCATCGATATATTTAAGTTTTCATAATCTACATTGCACCGTGGGTCTTCAATGATATCAGGAACCGAACCCACAACCCGATAGAAATAACATCAGCTGCGAGTTCTCAGCCGTGACTACCTGGTTATCGTAGCCTAACCTATTCTGTCTAGAGGCACGTCTCAAATAAATAAATTTTTCCTAAAAAATGGAGATTTCTATAAATTTAATATATACAGAATAAACAGTTAAAAAAACAACGCGTATTTTAATGTTATTTTCAAAATTTCTTAACTGTGGCCTCATTCCTCGGAAAATACTTTATTGTGGCTTTATTATGTAACATAATACACCTCCTACAATAAAATCCTTCCTTCTGTATAGATTAGGGATCGGCAATACATCCAGGGGTTGATATAGTATAATTAGGGGTCGATGTTTGCGTCTTTCGTGATGAGTTCTCATTCTCAGATTTATGAGAAATGATACTTCCTCTATTTTGTTGCAAGATGGCCCAAATTAGAACAAAACCTCTTAAATCGTGACTTTCTTATAAGCTTTGCGAAGAAAATGATGAACTATCAAACCAATTATTATTACATACCGAAATACAATAGTTGTCAAGAGGTGTTTGTATACAAAAACTTGTTGAATTGCTTAAATAGTTACAGAAATTCTTACTGAAATAAATCCAGCCTTAAGTGACAAATTGCAAAAAATAAAAACAATAATTCTTTTTACCGGATGCATTTCCAAAGTTCAATGACATTCAAACACGTAAATAAGAAAAAAAAGATATTACATTAATTCCAGCACGAACAATTATTTTAAGCTTTTAAATTAAATTAAACTTGTTTTAGTCTTCATTGTTATTTAAAGATTTTCAATATTTTTGAAATTTATGACAAATGGATACAGCTGACGTAAAATTGGAAATACATACAAATCATCTAAAAAATTAAGCGATGATTTTTAATTTCGCCTTGGAGATATTAAAAATATAGATATCCTAGTTTCTGCTCATGTTGAAAATAACGACGGTCATTTGCAAAATAAAGTCATTGAATTATAAGTTGACTTAGAAGCAAAAATGCTTTTTAATAATTTAACTGTGACTTAATTTTGCACGAATATAAATGTTACGCAAAAATATCTAAAACTTATAATACTGCATTACCCTTTTTAATTGCATTGCCAATCTCTGAATGGTTGAATCTGTTTCAGTCATGTCAATTCTGGATACTTCAAGGCAAAGTAAAACAGAAAAATCAGCAAATTTTAAACCAAGTATTACTAACCAAGCCAAGAGTCATCAAGCACATCCTTTTCATTGATTTTTGTAAAAATTTGATTTTGTCAAATTCAAAAGAGAAAAAGAAACGTAATTGTTTCTTAAATGACTTAATTTATTGAAGAAACAGGTAAGTGTTTTCTTCTTTTTATTATTTTTATAGAGAGGGTTGATGATAAAAAAAAAAGTTTGGCGGCCCCTGGCATAGTCTATAGTAGCATCCAGAAAGCATTATTTTATTTGCCAACAAAGAGGCTATTCTTTTTGTTGGATCAGTTTTGGAGTACCAGATCACTTTTTAATTTTGTATCGTTTACTTCAATTTTAATTGCATTTAACCTAAATATATTCAATTTAATAATTTATTATTTCCTTTAATTTTAATATCAGAAAAGGTTTACTATTGTTCATTTTTCAATATTTCATCCTTTACTTTAATTTTTATGTATAATTGAGTGATTTATTAATAATTGTAAAAACGCGCACCTTGGTTGGCCAAATCTGTTCTTTGCAAAACTTTGCATAGAATTTTTTCAGAATTTATTTAAATCTAAAATTGCAGCTGTTGTTAGTTTGTTACGCTATTGCGTCTTCTTTTCTGTTCTCCTCTCATGACAACGAGATAAACTAAATAAGGCGTCAAAGCAGCACTGCATATCTATAGTCATGCTTTCGATATTGTTACCATATAGCCCGTTTTTCAGACATATGATGCCACCACACCCCTAAGAAATTATTATTTCTTTCTGAAACCATCCTTGCATTTGCTAATTAGAACTTAGTTTTATTCTGACTGAGGGCATTAATCGGGTTTATATTTTTCAACACTACTTACACTCAAACGGAAGTAAAAAAATCTACATAAAATACAAAAACGCTATCATACAAATTCAAAACATATAAGTTATAAAGGTATAAGGGTTTTTAACGCGAAAAATACTTAATTTGTACTGATGTATTTTAAATACTTCTAAAACAAAACACTTCTAGAGTTTTCCCTTCTAATAAAAAATACTCAAGCAGAATAGACAATGGATTAATAACGAGTTGATCAATTTTTGTTATTCATGTAGTTAAACATAAATATCTCCCCTATTACAAGCTTTGAAGGCTTCCTAAATACACTCCCGAAAATAAAAGAAGCTTTTGAGAGTGGCAACATCAGTTTCATTGCTTATTAACGTCACAATTAGAAGTAACACGGGGCTCTTGTCATAAGGGCTATTGGTACGGAAGCTTGTCACTTTGAAGCTTGGTTAAATAACCAGGGTGACTCTTGAGCTGGCACTTCCCCCTCTAAAACTCCATACCCCACCATGGATGTATGTGGAACATCAACCGAATTGAACATGCATCTTAAGTGGCATCAAGAGTGGAACTCAAGATTCGAGCGAAACAATACCAGCAGCAAAACAGTGAGAATAACCAATTAGTTATCGTAAACCACAATACCAACCTCACAAAAGTTAATAAATACAGAAAATATGGGGTATCTCTAAAATTATTCAAAAGGATGGCCGAGTTAATTTCGGTCAAATGCGTTGGAAAATATTTATTCTATTACTATACAATTTACTGATAAATACTGTATAATTCTTAGTAATTCTTAAAATCTAATATCCATGTGTTAAATCATTATATATTGTTATTACTTATATATAAATCTTTACACATTGCTCGCTTGAACAAGATAAAACATTTTATTCTTACGAGCTTATGATGTATTTTTAAATCTTCATATATTAAAAATTTTCTAAAAATAATACACACACACACACACACACACACATATATATATATATATATATATATATATATGAAAAAATTATCACTACTGTTATTTCCGCTCAATTCTTCTAATTTCTATTTATGAATTCTTCTATTTTTATTCTTCTCATTTCTGTTACTTTTAAATGAACTTTATTGCGATATATCAGCAGTATGTATGTAACGAAAATGTTTCGTAAAAAGTTTCATGAACAGAAGGTGGGAAATTACATCGCAAACAAATATGAATTCTCCTTATTGTATTTAAATCCATTCTCAATGCATTTCAAACAAAATCTGCATGAACTATTTTAAAAATAGGTGTTATAAGTTATTCCTTTTACTGTATTACTGTATAAACTCAATTCTCCTTTATTAAGCCCTCTAGTCTGCTCCTTAGACATTTCATATATGTTAAACAAGATAATACTACTTATTTCAATTCTTAATTTATTCACATAAACAAACTCTGGAAAAGAATGTAGAATTGCTTGAAGAAGTAGGTTCGATAGAATTAAATAAAATTTTTGTAAAGGATTATTACAATGAATGTAAGAGCGTATTTTTATTATAATAAATATTATTGTAGTAAAAGGAAGGACAAATCTTCATTATTATCGAAGTAGTTATTACCTCGAATAAAAATAAGAACGAAACTTCACGCGAATCTTAATATTTAAATTAGAAATATATGATTTAACTCACAAATGAAGCTTTCTAAAGAAACATATAAAAACTTTTTTTTTACTTTTTATATTTTAGAATGACATTAAAGTAAATGTTTGGCTTATAGCGATAATATAAATATTTTGCAGCTTACATTAGCTTAAAAGCATCTCGGCTACATCCTTCGCGATGGGAGAAAATGGTGTATAATTGCTCTAAATTCTGCTCCTCCTTCTTGATAAGAATTGGGAGGAAAAGCTATATATCAGCGAATTAAAAAAACAATGCATAATTGTACCGTAAGGAGCTATGTTTTTTTTTTTTCGATACTAACGGCATAAAAAATTTAATCAGAATCTTTATACAAATGCAGTGTTTTTATATGAGATAATTAGTAATGGAATTTTTTCTGAATATTTCCTGTTACATCACACTTGCCGGGACAACTATAAATACGAGAGATGCGAAGCTTGAGCAAATTGGCCGAGTAAATCTATAGGAACAGACGAAAGCTACCGAAGACTGTTTAAAACCTTACTTTGGGAAAGAATGGTATAAAAAGAACTGTGACAATTATTACAAGTACTGCTGTGCATCTGTTTTTGTGGCTGACCTGCACAAGTGCTGTAATTGTTCTGGCTGTGTCGCTAATATGCCCAAGCTTTGTTAACTGGGTTTCGTTTTATCTTGTATATTTGTGCGTCTTGTCTTGTTTTGTATATATATCTCGTGAATAAATTGTCGTTTTAAATTATTCATCTCGTTCGATTAGTTTATTACATATGTGTTTAACTATTATTTCCAAAAAAATTTCATTTATCATAGAATAAGGGGTCAAACATTCACAAAATACAAATTTTTCAAAACTATCCACTTCACCTCAGAAAAAGACAACAATAGGAACAATAAATATACCCGCTATTTGCTTTCTCCACTGTCCAAAACATGTGCTCTGTTATACTTAACATTAGGGGGAAAGTTTAAGCAATTATCTAAAGATCTTCTTGAGGTATCATTGTTAAGAAGATGCAAAATACGAAAAGTTCTGTTTCGGATTAAGAAAACATTTGAACTAAATAATTTATTACTTTCATTTTATTGTTGTTTTTAAGACAGAAACAAAATTAATATAGGGATTGGTAAACTGAAAATAATAATAATGCGTTTTTTGAGACTATATTGAAATATCAACTTTTCAAGAAAATATGCTCAAAAGGAGATAAATACAACCTCAAACCTGGAATTGCAATTAATTTCTTTCTATAATCATTTTTTGAGCAAGAAAATGAAAGAAAAAAATTCCTGATCAACTAGTCAGCTACGTGCTAGCAAACGGTAACAAAAATATTTTCTTCTTAGAAAATTCATAATTATTTAGAAAAGTTAGATATATAAGTTAGAAAGATAAAAGTACTAATTTCAAAAGCATCGTAAATCAGATGCTTGAAATTCAAATATAAATTCAAATATATGACAAATATAGGTAAATAAAATTCTGATACATTACATACAAACGAAATTCAAACCATAATACTATTACTATTTCAAAGTAGTTGAGAGTTGGTCTTTTGAAGTCATCTATACATGTACAGGTTTTGCATAAGCTCGTTTAAATCGATTTACCTACGTTTATGAAATGTTCGCCCACGATATTATTCACCGCCTACGATAAGATTAGCTCTTTCCTGTACAAAGCATCAAAGCTAATGATATGTTGGGATTAGCTTTCACAACAACAATTCACCGATGATAACTACTTATAGTCTATTTAAAATTTATTATGGAACACATATTTATAAAAGAATAAGTTTTAAATTTCTTCAATTTCAAAAAGGGTGCATGAAATCATCGGTTTGAAATTCTAGGGATTATGTCAAAATTTTATTTGTCTTTTAAATATTACTTACTTAAACTAAACATTACATAATATTTGAAAATTGGGATAGGGGATTAATGTAAATCTTAGAACGAAATTTGTTTGATATTTTTGTCAAAATAATGCAGGTTTAACTTAGAATTATCTTTATTATTCCAAAAAATTCAAGTTCAAGAGAGGTAGAAAACTAATTTCTTTTTATTGATCGAAAAGCAATTTCTGAAATAGTAAAATGTTTTGAAACTACTAATAATAATTAAAAAGTATTCTTTTTAAACTAAAAATATTTCGAATACAAAACATTTTTTTAAATACTGTGAAAAATACTAACGAACTAAACATTCTTAAAAGTGTATCTAGACAAGCGTTTCTTAATAATTATTTCTTTTAAAAATATATTTTTTCTTTTCAAAATCTCTTTAAGGCACAGAAATGTAAACTAAAACTCATTACTGATATATATATATATATATATATATATATATATATATTTAGTGGTGGAGAAATAAGTAATAGAATAAAAGTTTTGTATTAAAAATAGATTGTACTTTGAATTGGATAAAATTCCCTCAATTATTTCAAACTCCTAAATTTCACAAAGTTCATATTAAGTTCAGAAATGTGACGAATGGTTCAAATATTTACATTCCTATACCTAAAATATTTTACAAAATAATATTGATATTTTTCATATGAATTAAATGTTTACCAAATTATTAACAATATAAATAAAAATAAATTTACTGTATTTATAGAAATAACTTTCAAGATTTGTTTAATTCCATAGATGTAGATTTTTTAATTAAGGTTATTTTTGGCTAATTCTAAGGATTTAAAAATTAAAAGGTCAATATCATTTGAAAAAATTAAATTTCTTTTTAATCTTGTACTAAAAGAAAACTATATTAGTTATTATGGTAAAAACTATAAACAAATAAATGGTATACATCAAGATGATGCAACTAGTAATAGTTAAGATATACTTATCTACATATTTTGAATATTAATTTGCAGATAGCAATAATTTCAAATTATTTAGATATATTAATGATCTTTTTGGTTTTTAAGATACTACACATGACTAATTATTTTATTACTCATGTTTGAATTTGATTAATACTAATATAAATTCTCATAAACCAGATTTCTTAGATGTTAATTTATAAACTGCTAATAATGGAATCATTGAAAATATGACTAGATTGATAAATATACTGCTTCCAAACCAATAAAGTGCCATTTTTGATAATAATTTAAGTTTAAAATATTTTTAAAAATATATTATAAAATTATTTACTGAGAAATTTCAAATTAGTTTATTTAGCTATCAATTTTAAAAAACTATTATGTTATTTCTAAATTAGCTGTTCAAATGAAGATTTTACTATTAACTTCTTAAAAAAGATATTTAAAATATAAAAATTATATAAATATGATTAAAATTACACACATACACACACTTATATATATATATATATATTCTTTCGGCATAAATATAAATAATATTACATGCAATATAATAAAAATTAATAATTAAGTATTTAGTTTTAATATTATTGGCTTGAAAAGAGATAAAAGAAAGCATTAATGCAGGTAAACTGAAAGGAAATTTGTAATGGAGTTTTTAATTCGTTTTAAAATTATATTTCTTAGTTATTTGTGTTGCAATTCTTAATACCTTCCTTCTCTAAAATATTGTTTAAAAGTATTAAAAAAAAGAAGCGTTACAATCAGCATTCTTTTGTATTTAACAATAACATGAAGAATAATATAGAAGTGTGTATGTCAATACAAATACTTTATTAAATGCGATATTAATTTTTTATGTTATAAAACCTCATATATTTTGAAACTTTGAAATAACTAATCAAAGCTTGCATTCCAAAACATAAAATTCTTTCTCCGATACTTTTATGTTAAGAAAACATTTCTTTTCTTCTTCTCTTTTCCTCAAGAGTTACATTAGGGCGTTCTTAGAATATTGAAAAAAAATCTTACAGATGTCGTAAAGTGAATGAAATTTTATTTAAAATATACTACGATTTCATTTCGGCTTTTTTCGAATATCAGCAAATTCCTACTCTCGTTCTATATATATATATATATATATATATATAACATCGCTGAACAATTTTCAAATCTTTCTTAAGCGAAATGATGGAATTTCAGAAAAATAGATATTTTTGATGAAGTGAGAACTGGATCAAATAACTAAGATGCATAAAGTTTCAGAAGCGAGAAATATTTTTGTAAATTGACATAAGGTTTCTCAGCCAATATTTTCAATATACGGAAATTGCTTCTTGAAAATAAATTGAATTTTGAAATTCTTCTTTCTTCTAGTTATTGAAAAAAGAATAAAGACAACATCTGTGAAAAAATTTCGTTCGGATGGTTTTCCGAGTCAATGCTTTACAGATTTAATAAACTTATTAAATTTTAAAAGACTGCTGACTTTTCTTGAAAAATAGGACCTCTATTGTTTAGTTATGATGAAGAATAAATCAACTCAATTAATTTGCTCTGAAAAAATTAATATTACTGATATCATTAATACTAAATAGTATCATTACTTTATGGTAAACTTCAATTATCAGTTACTATTTTAATATGTTACATTTAAGAAATGATATATTAGTCACATGAAAAGATTGCACAAAAATTGCCTGTATCTGAATCTAGATGGATTTGAACTGGAAAACTTGATGCCCTCTGCTAACAGGGGCCAAAATAAATTTCATATTGTTTCAAAAGTTAGTGTTGAATACTGCCGCGTCGATTGGTTGCCATCTAATAGTACCTCAACTCAGCCATATGACAAACATTTCCAGAACAAAGCAATAATGAAAATAATAGGCTGCTGCGATTGAATTTAAAGAATTCAATGATATTATTTTTTTGGGGGTGGGAGGAGTTCTTTTAACGGTTTTTTAGGTGTAAAGTTGTTATATTTCGGAACTTCTTAGAATAAGTAAAAAATGATCAATGAGCATTACTCTACTTATAATATCCCATTTCTAATACGGGTGTATTTTAAACATCTATTATGTAATATAAAATTAGAAAAAAATAATTTATATTCAATTACCTTATTTATAAAATACATTTGTAATCTATAAACATATAAATTATACTATACTAACATTTATTTCTTTTGTGAGGGTTTTTAAGAAATTATGCTAAAGTCCACAACAAAAGTACATAGAAACTTTATGGTGATATTATCCTAAATCAGTAGCAATTCAGCATTCTTAATGGATTGCAAATATAGTTTTATTACTATGTCAGTAATATTTATAACTGAGTATATAAAAAATACTAGGTAACCTACTCATGTAAATGTAGTAAATTAAAGAAGTTATTTCTTCATATTCAAAATCCGTTCTTTGGTAATTTAAATGGTATAATTAAAATCACTCATGCAACCGAATAGGAATCCCAAATTTTTAGTTATTGTTCAGAAATAAACGAGATATCTTAATAAAACGTACTCAGCATATTGATTGATCCTTATGTACATAATGTTATAAATTACAAGTATTGATTTTTTTGGTTTCAGGGAGCAGTAGATTGAAGTAACGTGAAATATCGTGAAGTTGTAATTATTATTCTAGGTAACCGTAAAGTTTCAATTATCATTAATATAATCGAGATAGAAACTTAATTTTTATTTGTAATTCAAGAGACTTTTATACCTATATAAGAAAAACATTTCCCCCTACCAGAGAACCTTTGACCTTACTAACTCTACTTTTCATACATCTAAATCTACCTTTACTAATCTCTACTTTTCTTTATGCGACTCGGAGACTTTTCATAGTTTGAAATCCAAGTAATTGCAATAACTTCCCAACAAAAATGAAAGATTATTAGGTAAATTAAGTAATGATAATAATTGTTGCAAATTGAATTAGAAATAGTGATATATAAGTGAGCTAGAATTGAAAGGAAAAAGAAGTAAGAAGTAAATGATATCGGCATGCTGATAAACATTTGTGAAATGGACTGAATTTTCAAAATTAATTGTTTTGTTTGGAAGGAAATCTGATATAATCTAGAAGTGATTGAAACGGAATCAGTGATTTGGTAAGCGAATACTTAATTATTAGAATATAAACTAAGATCAAATGAATTAGGGGGGTTCAAGAGATAGCGACCTCACGTATGCTATGTTGTTTGTTAATAAAGTTTTTCCTATTCTTACGTATCTTTTAAATAAAATTTTGATTTTATTAAACCATTTAATTTCAGACGGCTGTAAAGTTACTTAATGAAAAAATGCATCACAATTCAGTGTAGAAGAGATATTTTTTAGCGTTTTGATGCTTTTACGGTTGTGCTGGAAGAAGACGAGAGCTTTTTTAAAGACACGTAAATTACACTACAGTAGCTGAGAAGAAATAAAGATTAATCTGTGCGGAATATATGAAGTTAACGTATTTATTAAACATTTTATTTTTATTGTAAGAGGTACTAGAGTGCACATTACAGAATTAGTGAATTGAAAGACATGCTTTTGAGACTCTAATGTTTCGATGTTTGGTTCAAATTCTATTCTTTGCTTCATACTTAAAAATACCCACACACAAATCTAGGCGATCATAAGTAAATTGTATTTATCCGAAATGAACATATAGCTGGGAATATTTGTTTGTTAAAGAATATATAAAACCAGTTAAGAGACAACCAAACTTTTTAAAATCGAATATCATCTCGTGTCTAATGTTTTCGATTTGTAAGTGGGGTGGTAATTTGTTAAAGATAAGATTACAATAAAACAAAATAATGATTTTTTTTTTTCATAAGCCTTGAAGAGCTTTCTCAAATTCTTTAATTAAATCAAAAACTAATGCTATTTATTTTTCACTCTTTTTAAAATTCTGCATAGTCAATTTACCAAATGGATAAATAGTTCATTTAATTAGTATTACATTACAGTTACATTACAGACATATTTATAATTTCGAAATTTGGTATTAATGTGGGTAGATTTTCACCCTAAAAACACTAAAATTTTGCATTGGTATTTTGTATTAAATTTAATATACATAGTAAGTCTCTCTTTGAAACAACGTCAATCAATATTACAAGTTCCCTATGTGGTCGGGTTGTGGTAGCCTACTGGCTACATTTGTGAGTTCAGTGAAAGGCGTTTTTTTCACCGAAAAGTGGGTTCAAATCTTGATACTAGTAAAAATGCACCGTTTACTGAGGTTGATGCACGTTGAATACAAATATGTCGAGATCCTGAGTAAATGTGTTCTGGATTGATTTGTGATAGAGAAAAATGGTTTTTTGCCGAAGTCAGTGACTATGATAGCCTAGCGGCCATGGTCACGGACTCGTGGTAGGCAATTTTCATCGAGTCGTTGTTTCGAGTCTTGATGCCACTAAACAACCGAAAAATTTCAAATATTTAACGTCCATCAGCCGGGGCTGATGGACGTTAAATATTTCGAGTTTCAAACTCCCCCTGTTGATGTAATGAGGGATTTAAGAGAGGGAGTTAATAGTTCAGATGCCTTCCTCGTCACTTGAGGTTCACATTTACGAAGTCATTCGCCAATTGACCTCGTGTTGCTTCTCAGTGTGACGTTAATGAGTAATCTCAATCACAATCATTTCATTACATTATTTCTTGTTTTCTACAGGGTTGCAAATGATATGTGTAGAACATTAAAACTGAATAAATTTTGTGCATATCGGAAACTCGATAGAAGATGCATCGCCGAAATCACTTAATGGGCGTCTCGCAAGCACACTTTTGACTCTCTCGAGTTACTTGGTTCGTAAGTGTAAATCACTATCAGAGTTACTCTACAGATAGATCTGTAAAAAAGTTGGAATTATTAAGAATTATTATCTCTCCTAATTGTGAGCCAAAATCAAGTGAAGATGATTGTACTTGATGTACCACCTCCTTCTATGATCTTCTACACCATGCGATAATAATGATATTTAGTTTAATTTAGTATGTTGCAGTTAAACTACTTAGCAAGATAGTTCTTCATTGACATCAATACTAAAAGGCCTCTTGACCCTAAAATCTTCCGAACACGACTTTGTGACCATTACATTTCGTCTACTTAGTCCAATTTTTACCTTAAATACCAATTTTTTCTTCTCTTTTGAAAAATTCATCACGTTTAAGTGAATCAGAATTTCATTGTCATGTTCTGGTACAAATTTGGTTACTTATTCCATAAAAGACTTGATATCATTTTGGAAATTATAAAATACTTTTTAACATTTTACATTGACAGTACCATCTTACTTATGGAAGTAAATAACGTCTCAATAGACAGAGCACACAGAAAACTTCGAAACATTCCAGGAATTCATAATAATTTAGTAAAATTTATATACGAGTTTTATGAAATTTACAGATTTGATGACAATTGGCATGACATTCTTCATCTTTGAAGCTATTGTGAACAGATTACATTCTATACTATGCAAGAATATTTCGCAAATATGAGGTAGGATTGTAAAATAATGTCTCCATAGCTACAAATTTATTTTGTTTCACTCCAACGGGTTTCCATGCGCATTTCTTTTTAACTGCTAATTGACTATTATCTACTACATTATTTGAATCGAGCAATTTGCCTCATGAAAGGCTCTTGACTTATGTAATTTAACTTGACCGTATGAAAAGAATAGAGTATAAAATAGAGATATTGGCTGTAATAGATATTATTTGCGTGTTTTTTAAGTAAGTACTGTATAAAAATTAAATGAAAAAAAAAAAAAAAAAAAAACAAGTGCATTTTTGCTATTATTTCATTTTTATATAAAAAAAGGTTTGTAAAATAATAAACTATTCAACGTAATTCTTTTTACTACTAAGACATGTGTAACATCATACAAGTTTCTCATTTCATTTTCATTGCAATCTGCCGCTTGAAGGGCTAACAACTGCAAAACGACTATTTTGACATTATCATTGCTGTCATGGCGATGATCGCTTAAATTATTTTGCAACTAAAGGAAAAAGTTGTAGTTTCTGGGAGTTAGATCAGCACTATATTGAAGGCGATTACGTTATTCTCAGGCGTATGACGAAATGAGATCTCGAATTGAAGGAGCCACGAGTGGTCGAATATTGTCATGTAGCATAACGATCCCTTTACTGAGCATATCATGCCTTTTATTTTGGATTGCACCTCACTGTAGAGATTATTTGTCAAAATATATCTTGGATCAAAATTGTATCGCGCAAGGCTTCAAATTCCCAAGCAACACCAACTGTCTGTTGCAAAATACAGTGCATTTGATTTAGCGTGCTGAAATTATTTGCGTTTATTTCACTTTTACGGATGAATTTAAACGTCTTAATTTCATAGATCTCTATTTTATTTTTGGTGTCACAAGTCCGCACACTTCATTGATCTGCTGAAAAATTTTGGCAGATTCCAGGCATTTTACGTGCAGAAAAAGAAACGAAGTACGCATTTTACAATCGACGATATTTTCAAATTTGTGAGGCATTTTAAATGCTCTAAAACGAATGTAAACATGAACGAATGCTTCCGTATGTGATTAACCAAAAGATGTAGGTACTCAACGCACTTGCATAGAATGGTTAAAATTACCATTTAAAAACGGTACTTACTTAAAAGTATCCCTAGAAAATATAGAAGGAGATAGATGAATTAGCAAAATTAGAGGATTATTTATATGGGTGCGAACAACTGTTAAGCGATATTCTAAAAATGTTCCATTACTCTTCTCTGTTGCTAGAACTCTACAGAAATCTATACCAAGCCTACGTAAGAAGAATTAAAGCCTTCTATACGCATGAGGTAAGCTGAATTATTCATTGTAATAATTACTTAGTTAAGGAGGCGATTATATAAACGATCCACATCATTAATTTCTATTGATAATTCTTATTCTAAAAATCTGAATGAATAAGTTAATTGATTTTTAATTAACATCTCACTTAGAAACATCGGAAAGGCTATTGGTGACGGTTTTCATAGTTTTGAGTCTAGGTCAAGTATCGAGGATGACAGCAGAGTTAGCCCCTCTCTCTTCAAACATCCACACCATATTAATCGTATGACAAAGATCCCATACAAATTTTGAATTGCATCTGCTCTACGGTAAAGTGAATCAGCCATGGCCTCAGGATTTGAACGTACGACTCAACAGAAAGAACGCTGGCTGCAAGCTTGTGACCTAAACTACAGTTTTATGTATATATAAATAAATTTTATATATATATATATATATATATATATATATATATATATATATATATATATATATAACCACCACAAGTCACATGAGGGGTAAGGCTGGTACAATTAAACTAGTTTAACTCGCCTTAATCGGTCCTACAGTCCGAATATTGCTTTTTGACTTGCTGGGTTCCATATTTTCATTTATTTTTCTTTTCATTTACATTTCTTTCTGGATTTTTGTCTTTTAAATATCATTTTAAATTATTCCCCATTTCATTTTCAGGTATAATAGCATATATATATATATATATATATATATATACTATTATTTACACATCACACGCACACACACGCAATTATATATATATATATATGTGTGTAATTTTGGGGTAGATGGCTGGTAGTGATTGATATCTCATAAACAATCAATCAAACGCTTTAAGATTTATGCTCGTCGGAAAGGTGACATTTCGCACTAAAATAAATTTTTTTGCTGTTTTTTTTTTTTTTTTTTGGTTCAATCAGCTGTGAATAACAAGGTGTTAAAAATGGAAGTCAATAAAGAAAAAATTTGCTATATTTTGCTGTTTTTCTTTGATAAAAAATGTAAGCTAGGCGGCTGAGATTGTGAATGGTGTTTATGGTTCTGATACTGTAATACTCAATTAAGGGCAATTTTGGTTTCGTAGATTAATTTAATGTACTTTTGATGTTAGAGATGTACCTCACACAGGTAGGCCAGTTGTCGAAAATGTCGATAAGATCACAGAAATAATCGAAGTAAACCGGCATGTTAGCAGTCGTAGCATCGTCATCCAGGAGCTAAAGATCTACCATAAAAGAGTTTTAAACTATTTGTAAAACGCTGGATTAAAAAAAGAAGCTCGATGCTTGGATGCCATACCAATCAACAAAAAAGAGCATGATGGAACAAATTTTCATCTGTGAAGCCTTGGCCAAACGGAAAGAAATCGACTCATTTTTTAAACAGAAGGTAATGAGAAGTTGGTCACTTATGACAACATTGTGCGAAAAGAATGCGGTCAAAGCGCGTTGAAGTAAGTTAGATCCAATGTCCAGAAAGGTTCTACTGGGATTTTGGAGGGACTGGGGAGGAATCATTCATTATGAGTTGCTTCCATATGGTCCAACAACTAAATTTGGATCTCCACAGTCAACAGCTGGACTGTTTGAAGCTAGAGATTGACCAAACCCGGCCAGAATTCGTCAGCAGGAGAGATTCTATCAGGACCACGCCTTGACATACATATTTTAAGTAACTCGCAAGAAACTCCGGAAGCTTGGTTTGGAAGTTTTGATGCATCCACCACAAAGTCCGGACCTGGCACCAAGTGAGTACCAAATAAGTTTCTTCTTACATTGCAAAACTTCCTTATTAATAAAAAATTGGCTTCAAGAGAAGATTTTGAAAATCGATTACTAGATTTCTTCATCAATAAATACCAAAACTTCTATGATAGAGGCATTATGAAACTTCCTTTAAAATGGTAACAAATTATAGAATCAAACGATGCATATTTGACTCAAATCGGACAATCTAAAAGGTATTAAATAAAGTCTTAAAATTCATGTAAAAATAATGGATTTCTTTCCCCCCAACCTTATATATATATATATATATATATATATATTACTGCGTTAATGAATATTGTAAATGGCGTCAGTTCATTACAATCCAGTTTTAACAACACTTGTTGAAACAAAAAGATACATGCTGCTTTTAGTGTTTTTTTCCCAATTAAAACTAATTTTTATCTATTTCATTTCGTGTACTTGCAGGAAATTGAAATTAGTGCTTAGGTATTCTATTTCAGTCCATTTGAGCTGACGAGCAACGCCACAACGTTTTAAAAAAAGTAAATAGCTTTTTAGTGTTATGAGGGCATTTATTTGTAGCGTGATGTATCATTTTAATGTGCAAGAATGGTTACTAAACTATTCTATTGTGGATTAAAACTTTTTAGAAACTGATAATGCTTCCAAACCATCAAAACTCTCGAAACAACTTTGTGTATGATATAATTATAAGTATTATTTACACTTTTATATAAGCATTTGTATTGTTACGTTATTTTTAATTGATACTTAAAATTTTTTGAAATAAGTTACTTTATGTGTCAATATATGTGTTTTCTGTGCAATGTATTATTCACTTTACTTATAATGGTTTCGTTCCTCTCCACGCTCTTTCACCAATGCGAGATTAGTTGGACAAATATGTTCGAAAATAGTTCTGGTGGTGCTTGTCGTCACCAGTTTTCAATCGTAGGTTTCACTTTGCATCATAATGAAAGTGATTCCCCTTGTTTCACGTGAAAATCGCAAGATGCAATGATAATTCACTGCTCAAATTTCATCTCCATGTGGATAACCTTCGGTTCAGTTCTAAGCCCATCAACATCTGGGAGGGGGGAAGCAAATACATTACATAGAAAACACTTGTACCTTTCAGGTACAAGAAAAGTTGGAAAATCGGGTAACAGAAAACCGTTACAATCATAAAGACATTACTTTTCAAACAATACTCGCATATAATTTTTTGGTTGCATTTACTTCATTTTCTATTGATTTAGCAAGTCTAGCTGTCATCTATTATTAGTTTACCATCAGTATCTATTACAAGTAAGTTCACAACACACAAAGATAATCGCTTTAATTTTTTTTTACTGCTCTATATATTCTGATTTTTGCTATTTTTTCTTTTTCTCAATACATTAAATGAAAAATATTAGAAATGGGAAATGGAGTAACTCATTTTACTATAGAGTATTGATGGGTTTTCGCTTCCATTAGAAGTATCTGTATGACGCCTTTCGTTTGGGTGAATGTGTAAGTATCCGTGTAAGTGTGTGTCGTGGACGAATATCGTGAGTGAATTGCGTTAAATTCTTGCTGCACTTGTTATTTAAGTGTTCCTTCAGAAAGGATAGTGAGAAACCTCAAATAGGAAGAAAGCGCTATTTCTTCCTGAAACTACGATTCACAATTCTAAATAATTAAATGTTTAATTACGTTCTACGGGTCTTTCATATGTAAAATCAAAGTCTAGAAAGGACTATCCCAATTCAAAACCTCCTTTTTCATGATCGTGGGAACAATCACGTATATTTGAAAAAATATTGCATTAAAAACATTTCTTCCTATGTGTTTTAATAAATATAGGAAACGTTGTTTTAATACCAAGAATTATTTGTTTTGCTTGAAAAATATGTTGAATTATTTGAAAAGAAAATTGTTGGAAAGATGCAAATGTCAAAGATGTT
The DNA here is from genome assembly GCA_019974015.1 of Nephila pilipes. Taxonomy (NCBI): domain Eukaryota; kingdom Metazoa; phylum Arthropoda; class Arachnida; order Araneae; family Nephilidae; genus Nephila; species Nephila pilipes. The sequence goes on from BMAW01092946.1 coordinate 146,719, forward strand.
AAGTTGAAAAACAAAATTTGATAATCTTTCAGGAAAATTCAAAGATACATCTTTTCCGAGAATGTGTTCTTAGCTTTTTCTGTCAAATGTAAGCATTTTGGATGATTTGAAGCCACTTTAGTGAAGAGTTTTCGGCAAAATGGTGCCCTAAGGATTAGCCTGGTGAACGAATTGAAGTAGATTTCACCATAGACGTTTGACCAATTCAACCGAGTAAGGTCAGGTCCTCTGGGCTGCATTTCAAACAAGGTTAACGGAATCAGTTTGAGGCGCCTGAAAATATATTCTCCCTTTCGCGAAATAAAATAAATTTTGGTCTATCTGCAGTTAAATTTGGGAATGTCGATCAGCCTTACGAGACGAATCATTTGCGTTTAGAGTGGAAGAAAAATAGTTTTCAGAGAAAAAAAAATATTATTAGAGACAGAAATAACGATAATTTAAAAATTGGATAAAACTTTTGGATTCTTAATTGAGTGTCTAATAAGAATTGCTGTTCGAGAATGCAGACTTCCACTTATTGAAATTTATAAATTACAATAAAAGGAAACTTCGAAACCATACAAAATAGGAACGTTTCGTTATCAAGGTTGTGACAAAACGAACAGAAACATGTAGATCATAATTCAAAGTTCATTTTCATCCAAACACCACCATAAATTAATAATGCATTCAGATCTCGTTAGCTCGCGATTAACGGCCCATGGATTCTAAACCAAGAACTGAGAGAACCTTAAGATACAGTGTTTATATATATAAATTGAGTGATAATACAAATTTCAACATTTAAGCAATACATTTACACTCTTTCAACGTTTTTAGTTATTACGAAGATCACTCATTCAAGCAAAAAATCTTCACAACCATTAAAATTTAACTAATAAAAATGGTTGAACGTAAAGCTCATCTAACAGAGCACGAGATCTTGAAAATAATATTTTTACAAAAAAAATACAAACAGAAAACTTTTTCTTACCGAGAAATACTGATTTATATTCAATAGAAGCATTCCAATCCAAAAAATATAAGCAAAAAGTACTAAAATGATCGACCCTATGTTAGTTTCAAACATTCTAAGAATGTGACTCAAATCAGTCTTTTGTTCATGATTAATCGAATTTTTATCTTCTTTGTTTTGTGACGGAAGGTCACCGTCTACGATTTAGGGTTAGGAAACTTTCTGTCCTTCGTCTTCAACAACTCTTACCTAAACATTCAGTACGCACATTTTCTCCTGTTCTTTCTGTTTTTATTGTATCTTATTTTTTCTCTTCGCCACCTCTTCACTTGGATAGCAATCTGGTTTTTTGATTTGTCATCTCGTTTAAAAAGTTTTACTTCCAATTTCCAAATGTTTCTAAGGATTTCCATATTGGGAAAGGGGGGGGGGAGTTGCAGCTTTCATTTCAGGTTCCAATTCAATATCGCGTTTCTTCGAAGGTTACCGTTAGGTTTACCCAACCCTCGAATTTGACTTAGGTTACTGCTCGTCTATTTTTGAATTGCCCTCCTTCTACTTAAGGGTTCCCCTCCTGCTTCCGTTTGTTGGTTTATTCATATTTGTTCTTGAATTATACAATATTCCTACTTAAGATCTGCGTTTCTTTTTTACACTTTATAGCGAGCGATTCCCATTTGATTTACCACTTTCTCATGTTTCTAACTTCTCTCATTCAGAATGTAAGTGCTCTGTTACAATTTGGAACTCGGTGAATGTTTATCCCACGATATATAAAATAGGAAAAAAAGATTTAGAGTCTTTTCTTAACAAAAAGTCCTGACTTCTCCTGAAAATGGACTAATCTGATTCTCATAAAAAGGGAGTCATTATAAAATCGCTAGTTCATGAGCCATGAGAGTTAATAGAGTCTATTTGCACCAATCAAGAAAAGAAAAAAAAAGTATTACTTTTGATTGAAAGATTAGATATTAAATTTATATACCTCCTCAGAAATTAAAAAAAAATAATTTACACTCTTAAAGCGATACACGATAAAATGCAAAAATTCTTAATAAACAATGCATTTGTATAAAGAAAAAAATATTATTGAAGAAAAACATTTCTGACTGGTTATCTGATTCATATGTCTTAAGAGTGCTGCACCTCTTAATTTGGAAAAAGAGAGCATCTAAGTTCATTCTAGGAAGCAAACTATTTCAGAACATTTCAAGAGTAAATAATCAAGATAATGAAACGAGAATTTTAAAAGTAAGACAAAAGAGAAAGAGGAAATTTGAATTAAAATACTTTATTTACAAACGGATAGCATTTTAATTCGAAGCAACTTCAAAGGAAAGGAAAAAAAATCAAGATGAGGAAAGTTACATTACGACAAAATAGGTAATGGTATTCCGTAATTTTTTAAACATATCCTTCATTGGAAGAATTCAGCTTTCCTTCTACGGGCTGCTAGAAATAAATATATAAAAATATTAATAAGAATTATTGCTAACTTAACGTTTACTTGCATTTCTAAGTTATATATAGTTTGTTATAACTAGCAAAATCGAACACCTTTAAATCGTAAATTCATTTAACTGGCGGTTGAACCATAACTCCCATTTTATAAAATTTTGATTAATTTTTTTCAGATGACATCCGGGCCTCCTTTTAAGAGAAGTTATTAACACATTTTTTTCTATTTTATAAATCGTCAGATATACATGCCAATTAGTTCCAATAAGTAATGACAAACTTGAGATCTTAATTAGAAAAATTGTAAATGTTAGAAAGAAATAAGTCATATGGAGCTTACATACTTTAAAAAAGCAAAGAGAAAGCACAGGATTAAAGTAAGAATCTCTTACGAAACCAGAACTAAGAGAAATAAACCAATAAAAGTGATGCAGGATGGTGGAATTTTGAAAAGAGTATCCAAAAATGGACGAGCAAAACAGAACCTTGGAAGAAATGCAAAAATATATCAAAACAGGAAAAAAGATTAAAATAATCCGAGGGATCAGGTGGAATTAAAAAAAAAGAGTCCGAAATCTTAGAACAAAGAGTTTTAATATGAAGCTACGGTTGAAAAAATGTTTCGCAATCCAAGTCCAAGTGAAGAGGAAGCAAAGTAACGAAAATAACATTTAAAGAAAACAAAAAAGATCGGGAAAGAGTACGAGTTCTGAATGTCCGAGGAAGATGACGAAAGTGCGGAAGCTCCCCTATCGTAATGTGCTCACGGTGACTTCCGTTGCAGAAGAAAATAACTAAGCACAGATAAATAAAATGTTGTCTTTAAGACACATCCCTTTTATGTTTTAGGTTGAGAAAGAAAAAACCGTTTTAATGCAATTTTTATTTATCCTTTTTGGTCGTGAATATTTATGGACTGTATTAAAACAATAATTTCTTGTGAAATGTTTAAGATTTTCTTTTCCTGAATATTTATATCTTAATGTTAATTAATATCACTTATTGCTTGATTCTATTCTGTAGTAAAATCTTTACATGCTTAGAATTTTTCTGTGCTCAATAAATATACCCTTATTAATACACCCTTTATTATTGAAAAGATAAAATATTAAGAGTTTTCAACAGAACTGTACAAACGCAAAAGTATCGGATAAACCATAATAGTTAATATTTACGTAAAACTTGTTAAAAAAGGTATTATAGACCATGAACCGATAGAGAGAATTTCCTTTAATAAAATAAGTTTATAGGCACATATGTTATTGATTTATTTTATTTAAAGTTGTTTTACCTGTGCTTAGAATTTAAGTAAAATACTTTAAGTTTGTAATTTAATTTGGTGGATTAGTTAGATGACAGGAAGACATTACAAAAATTTACTTTCTATGATTAGGAATAATTTTTTGATTGATCATTAATATGGCACTCAGAAGAAACTTGAGGGCTATTAGTGGTGGTCCTCGTCATTTTGAACTTGTTTCATGTGAAGAAGATGACACTTGAGCTGGAAATTCCCTCTCATATCTTCCACACCACGCTTAAGGGAGGACATGAAGCTTAACCGGATTGAATGCGCATCAGCTTGGCTACACAGTGATTCTTAAGAAGCATAAGGACTCGAACATGCGATACGACATTAACAGCACAGGCCGAGAGTTCGCGACCCCACTATGTTATCACGGTCTATGAATAGTGAAAACATTGAAAAAAAAAAAAAAAAAAAAACCAAACAAAAAATTCTGCTGTAGTTGCAAATAAATAAAGTGAAAAATAAGTATTTCCCCCCTTGAGGTTTGTTTAGTATCCTCACTCAGCAAATAAAAAGGGTCAGAAATATAGCTGGTAATTTTGAACTCTAGTCTTATAGAAAGTAAATCTTAGAATAAAAATCAGCAATTCCCGATTTTAAGGGCAGTCACGTCTAGGGCTAATGACGTCACTCGATCAGTTAAAAGAAACCCAATGACCACTCAGTGACCGATGCTCGACCAATGACCTTGAGAAATAATCCATTTAGTAGGAATTGTTTCATTGCTGATACTGAAGCAATTCGGTTAAGCTACCTTTCCTTCAAAACCTTTTATCCGCATACATAGTATTTCTATTTTTTATTAAAACGAGATATATGCTAGATTGTGCTGTTTCTTATTACTTTTCCTTTTTACACGCAGTTCCGAAGGAGAAATGTGTTCTAGTATTTGAAAAGTTTTTTGTGAAGAATTTATAAGTATTGTTTGTTTCAGTAATATTTTAATGACATATACACTATAGAAAGGTTTGTTTCATTACTACTGATTTTCCGTTCCCCCAAATAGATTACTGAATTGAATATTTATTACATACAGAATATAATTCTTACAAGCACGCTATCAAATTAAAAAGTGGCCACGGTAGCCAAGTGTTAATGGTCGCAAACTCGTGTCCAGCTTTGTTTCCATCTAGTCTTGGAATTGAGTGTTGATACCACTAAAGACCATTTGTGCAATGAGACTAATGCACTCTTAAATTGTCAAAGCTCCAAATCCTCCAATTGGAGTAGAGTTAGAAGTATAGACAGAGAGTTTCCAACTCAGATGTTTTTTTCGTCACTTGACTAAAGTTCAGAATTACGAAGTCCGTCTCTAATAGTTTTCGTGTAATTCTAAAGTGTAGTGTGAATAAAAATAATCTCTAAGTCAATAAAAAGTTTCCTGATTGTAATGCAAATTAACTTTGTTAACTGATTTTAATGCAAAGTTATAAAATGAATTTCAACAGAGTTTGGGATGCAGCTTTCATGTTTTGCTAATGCAAACAAAAATTAAATTAGAAAAAAATAATAAAAATAAAGACAATTTCTGAAACTCGGTAAGTTACGTTACTAATTTATTTCTTAAATAAATTCGAATATATTTAATTTATATTTTATGACATTTTATATGAATATTATATTAGCATTAATTTATATAAATAAAAAAAATATATTTATTTATTTTATGTTGGTGCAGCTAAATTAGTTTTGTAAAATCATTACAGCATAATTACCCGTTTATTAAAATGAGAATTTATTTCAGCTTTCATTTATAACATGTTTCAGGTTGTAATTTTATTGAATATATCGTTATTCCATGCTGAAAATATAGTATTCTATTTTATTCGAAGTCTGTATGTTGTACAGTGGTGAATAAAGCGATTAATAATGATTCTAAATTTATTTGAAACAAATTATATCTTAGTTATAAAACTGGTTTCGAATATTTCAAGTAGTGATATAAATGTAAGTTATAACCTGAAACGTGAATGCGTTGTTATGAAAGAGAGCCAAAACTATTGCTATTATGCTAAACTTTTACAAAAAACAACTTAGCTGCACCAACAAAAAAAAGTATCTTTTTAATTTATAAGAATTGCATTTAATGTAAAATTCATAAAAATGTGACTAAATATATAAATTAAATGTAATTTTGGTCTATTCGTGTTCTTTTATAACTTAATTTTGAGACTCTTTGTAAATTCAGTTACGAAAAATAAAATCTCGACCCAATCAATTGAAACGTGATCTAAGCAAATAAGTTAGAATAAATAAATGTAATGAAGTGATAGGGAAAAACAGTTTTATGCAGATTAAAGTGGGCCTCTGAAAGAAAAGAACAGTGTATGGAATACGCTTGTGTGTGAAATCTGTATTGGGGTATTGCTAGAGCCAAGATCCGACTCTGTTCCGTAGATGTTGAACCTTTGCCATAACTACACAGCCATTTGCTCAGAACCGAGGATAGATTTAGGTAATAGGGGGATTTTTTATGTTGATCCAAAGAAACAACGTTTTTAAGGATTTTTTTTATGCTTTTGTGTAATGCAGTTATTATATATTTACTTGTCTCAACATAATACTTGAATGTTATATTATCACATTTTCAATTAATAAATCAGGGTGTGTGTTTCTTTGAAAAATATTAATCTATTTATAACCTTTCAATATTGTAAATCATTTTAAGCCTTGAGCATACCTTTTAATAAATTTAAAATAAGTTTATTTCAGAAGTAAATAAGTTCTCGGTTTCAAAGAAGTTAACTATTAAAAGTGAAAAGTTTCTTTTCAAGTAAGAATGTTAAAAAAAGAGCTACGAATTTCCGCAATGCCTTTAACAATTTATTTGTTAGCCTGTTTCCTCAGAAATATTGCCTTTTCGTATTTCCTTATCGCCATTCGGGTTTAAAAGTATTTTCTAAAATCAACTTTCAATTTTTGACATATTTATCTATTAAGAACAATCAGATTACTAATAAAGATAATAGTGTTTGTACGTAAATTTATCTCTTTGACTTCAATCAAGACAATAAATCAAAAAGAGAAAAAAAAAATATTTTCACTAAAATTTCTTTTCAGAATTCTTTATAGCAAGCAATATTTTTGTGAGATAAGAGTATAGAAGTAGCATATAAATATATTTTTTTAATATTTATGAGAGTTTTGTATAAAAAAATGAAGCAGATTCGTTGAGGATGACATTGTTAACATCTTTCAGTGAATAGCCAGTGACATGAGGAAACTTTAGTAGTATAAGTAAATCGATTTTGTCACTGGAAATTACAACCAGGACATGACATAAATTTAAAAAAGTTATGTGATAAGAATATAGTTTAATATTCTTTTGTCTTATCTGTCATCAAATATTTAATGCTGGAAAAACTTTCCAGTTTGATTTTTTAGAGTAACTATTTCTCTTAATTCTTTTTATATAATTTCTGTAAAATTATTTCTCAAAATCGAAACTTGTTTTTTTTTCTAAGCGATATAAGTTTATATTTTATTTTCCATTTTTTTTTTTTTTTATAAAATCCTCATATTAATACAATTACACATAATATGATGGAGAAATTTAGTATTTTATCAACGTCGCATAAAGAAATAACATTCCCAATCCAAACTTTTATATCATGTTACTTGGACACTCGACAAATTTAACTTGCATCAACTCTGTAACACGGCGTGTCTGCAGAGGCATCAGGATTCGAACAAATGATTCGGCGGCAACAACGCGGGCATCGGATTCTTCGCCATGACCAATAGGCTATCGCGGCTACGAGCTGTTCATTTAATTGCTTCCTTAACTAAACATTATAATGGAGAATTCAATTTATCTGAATACCTTGTAACTGTAGTGTAAATTTAGCTGTATCCGATTCCAGGGGAGTTTTTCAGACGAGATCAGAGACAAGTATATGCATTTAGAACACAACACCTTACAGTTGCTTGACCCAATATAGTAATCATTTTACTTTCGTTAGGTGTTCTGTCTAATCTCCTCTTATGTCTAATATTTCTATAACCTCCAATCTCAATATCTCGCTCACTACATTTCTTATGTAAATGTTAGAATCGGTAAATTAAGAAGAATCAAATTCATTTCAAAATTATTAGTAGTTTGTTTACGGATGAAAAAAAAAACGAACATGCATTTCTTCTCGCCTACATTTCGAGGTCTTCATGATAATCAATGTTGTATGTGGCATTGCTGTAGCACTACGGGATAGTTCCCACACTTATACAGTAATGATAATTTAAATTAGTAGCGGTTCCTTCACAAGGCAAGATTCTCCTATAGAACATCATAGCAAAATGGCTTTAGTCTTCAGTTAATGGGAAATGGTTTTATGAGAACCCATAGTTGGTTTCTGTACATATTTAATCGAAATTAAGCTATTTTTTCATTAACATTCCATTTATCATACCTTATTGGATGGATAAATAGTTACTTCTTATTTCAATTACTAGATGGTGCTTTGTCTGAGATCTTCCTAGTTTGTTTTGGAAAGAATTTTAATGCTGTTACTGCACTTCAAGTGTCATTTTCGAACAAGTGATTGTAATAGATTATCTGTGAGATACGGCACAACTACTTTTTGAAAGTGTTTTTTACTTTTATATTTTCTTGTTTTTTTTTAATTCTTGTTTTCTACATCAATAATAGTATTTCTTACATTGTTTTTAAATTTTATAATGCTTAACTTTACTATTTTAAATCATAATCTATCTCAGAGATGCAGCTCGACCATTTACGAGATTTTTTTTTCATTGGCATGTAAGCATTCGTATTTATTTAAATTTTGTGAAACTAACTATAATTTATTTTTTGATATTTTCATACAGATATAAAAAGGCTTTGAAAATAGTTTATTCTTTCTGATCAGAACGATTTAGCGGAAATTCAAAACTTATTGTTGAAGATTTTTGCAGTTAGTAGAACGATACTGATTCAATTGCTGACGAATGTAGTGATGAAAGACAGGAACAATATGTTTCTCTTAGAAAACACAAAAATAAGGTAATCGATTCTAACTATTGGATGAAAACTCCCTTCACTACCAAAAGAAAAAGAACCGATAACAACTTGCTTGTAAAACTTCCAGGTGTAATGGATAGAGCAAAAAAAGTACATGAAATCTTATATATTTGGCAGTGCTTATTCGATAATAATATCCTGGATATGATTGTAACTTATACTTGCCAGTGCATTTCCTTCTATATCCAAACAAGATTGGAGTCGATATAGTAGACAAAATCGTACTCGGTCGCCATGAACACTAAAATGTGGTCTATTGTTTTACTTTTTTCATTGCTCAATATTTCAGAAATCAAATGTCAGATTCTATTCTACGACAATGGAAATGAAGCAATTAGAAGAAGAATATTTCGAAAATGACTTAGAAAACAAGTAATTGGTGAAAAGCTTAAGAAAAAGGGTGCAATCAACTGTATGCTAATATCTACTGTTATGTGTTTGAAAAAAGTTGTATCAAAGGAAATCTACTCTAAAAAGAAAGTTAATAACAGTAATGACACTAATAATTCTTCACGAAAAAAGGTGCTAACTTTGCCAAAAACAGAAGAAAAAACGCTTAACTAGATAGATATTCATCTGGACAATGTGATAGAAATTTGTATTTGCAGCACTGTAAATTTATTTGCTCTCAGGAATGTGGAAGTGAATCAAATAGGGAAAATGAAGACTAAGTAAAAAGGAAAATTTGTTTTTCTAATTCATTAATTTAGATTTACTAATGATACTAATTGTTCAACTGTCATAAAACTTTAAACATTAAGTTTTGTATATATAACTCTCATGTGTATTTTAATACGTTAGTTCTTTTGTAAACCAAAGAATATATACGTAAAAGTAAAGAATATGATTTAATTTTATTTGTTTACATTTTAAATTGATCTTTTTATCTCTTTTATTTATTAATATTAACTTCACATACTGCTGAATCTGACATATACAGCGCGACCATGTTTGTTTGAATAAAAACACGCAACTAGCGGAATGTTAAAAGCTATTCCATTTTAAACCATTAAAACTAGAAATTCCTAAAATGGTACAGAAATGCGATAAATGATAAAAAAACAAATTTCTTGAAAGTATATGCGATTATTTATTGCAAAACTTTCATAGAAAAATACTATTTGTACGAAATTTAGAAGGATTTTCAAGATAATTATTCATCATTTATTTTAAGATGAAACTACTAAAATATATTTAAATGTAATGGATAAGAAAACACTTTAATAGAGTTTTAACGAATACACGGATTCAATCATTAAATCTAAAAATACATTAAAACTGTAAAACCTTGAGAATTGATATACTATCGTGTATTTTTGTAATAAACTCTAAAATTATATCGAGTGGTTATAATTAAAATTACACTGTTCAGAGGCCTGTAGAACCAGTTCTGCTTATTGGGTTTAGAAGCAACTTGGAATCTATGCTATATAAACCATAGGAAAAAGATTTCTGCAATAAAAAAAATAGTACAAATTTTGACCATTAAGTGTTTTTTATCGAATATTCCCTATGCAAATCCGTAAAACCTCTATATAAACTTATAATCATAGCCAGAGAATCATTCAGCATGCGTTTGTCATCGTTAATGATGCCCTTAAAAAAAAAAGAAGAAGATCCATCTTTACTGGTAAAAGTGTTTTATCAGAACAGCAGCAAACACTTAGCTGCTCTGCGTGAATATCGTCTTTTTAAGGATCAGCGAAAAGGCCCCATATCGAGGATCGGTTTGAGGATGATGATCTTGAAATTTCAGGAGACTGAAGATTTGGGTATGCTGCCGGAAGAGGACGAAAACCTGTTGGTACTGATACTGGCGAAGAAGTCGCTACTGCTGTGGTTGAAAGAGCCTCCTGTTCCATATATTCTTCAATGAGTGGTCGATCAGTGTCTCGCAAGTTGGAGATTCCATGGTCGAAAAAGTTGGAGATTCCGAAAAATTCTGCGATCCATTTTAAAATGGTATCCGTATAAGATCCAATTGATGCAAACGCTGAAACCTCAAAATCACAAAACACGCCTTGAATTTGCTTGGCGATTTTTGGCGAGAATGGAAGTTGATGACGCGTGGCCTTGGAAAATTCTATAGTCAAATGAGGCACACTTTTATTTAGATTGAGCTGTGAATAGTCAAAATGATATGAGGTACTTCAACACCCACTGCGTTCTGTTTACCTGACTGCTTGGTGTAGATTTACTGCTGATTACTGCTGAGTTCATCATCGGACCTTTTTTTCTCTAAGACTCTCACTCCTCAAAGTCCTAAAAGTTGCTCTGTCACGAGTGAACGGTACAATAAACTTCAACAGCAGGTCATTCCTGCTTTACAATAACGACAATGTTTTCAAACCATTATCTTTATGCAAGATGAAGCAACTCCTCACATTGGGCGCCAAGTCAAAGCACTGCTTTGTGCTAACTTTGGCGATAATCGTGTAATATCTAGACATTTTCCGGATGCATGGCCTTCTCGTTCTCCTGACTTAAATCCTTGTGATTTATGGTTGAGGGGAATTCTAAAAGACCGTGTTTATAGAGAAGGAATCAGGACTTTACCTGGTTTGAAAGCCAGTATTGTGCTCCAAGTGGCTGAAATCACTCTTGAAACCTACCATTGAAACCTACCTTAACTCTTGAAACCTACCTTCGTGCTACTTTGAAAACGCTACATTGCGTTTTCAACAAGTTATAGAAGTCAATGGAGCACATATTGAGCATATTCTGTAATTGAATAAATTTTAACGATTCTAACATATTTGTTGTCCTTCTTTGGGCACATTTCCTCCTAGTGGTCAAAATTTGAAATATTTTTTTTATTGCAGAAACCTTTCTCCCATGGTCATCATAGCAGATATTCCAAGTTTCATCAAAATCCGATAAGCAGAATGGTTTCTACAGGCATTTCATTTGTGTAACTTTAATTATAACCACCCGGTATTACATTTTAAAATTTACACTTATGTGGGAATCTATGATTGCATTTTAAAGGAATCTAGGATTATGCTGCATGTGGCATTACTGTAACGCAGTGGGACAACTCCCACACTAATATAGTTATGATGAAGAAATTCTTAAATAATATATTTCTCTTAATGCATGGTATATTTTCTTGATCTTACATACATAATACTTTTAATACAGCCTTATTTATAAATTTCTATAGCACTTTGAATCTTTCTCTATGTGATAAATCGAATTACGAATACTAATATAAATTTCAAATTATATTTCGTCCCGTATTGTAGAATAAAATAATCATTACTTTACCTAGTGTAAAATGGAATAAAAGAAAAAGAAATTGAAACTGGAAAAGAATAAAAAAAAAAAAAAAACATTTTAAAATAGTTAATTGTAATATCAGGTATACATTGTTCTTTTATTTGCCTTCTAAGCAAAACATTTTAACTACTTTTACTGATTTAAGCGCATCAGCAAAAATATATTAAGTATCACAAAAAATATCTGAGAATATATTTTTATTCTTATTCCTATAAGTCGCCACAAATTGCCTTCATTACGCTAAACGAGACATGAAGGCACCCTAAAAAGCTTTAACAGTAAATTTTTCAGAATCGTTTCCCCTAGGGCTTCGTCAGGAACTATTGATCTAAGGGATTATTGAATTTTTGATTTTGTTTTTTATTTATTGCTTAAGAATATCGGACTGGATCTTATTGAAGTCTACGCCTCATTGACATAACACCAAAACCGTAATAAACACACAGTAGTGGCACCTTTTATAAAAATGCATACCTTATAGAATTCGATATCATTCGATCCGATATGATTCAATCTGAAATTACAAAATCTTCGCGCATGAAAAACGCACAGATGGCACCATTTTATTTTTCATCACCAAAACGCGGCTGAAATTTGATTTTACAGAATATCGAATTGTGTGAACTACTGAGTAGTTTGAAAATTTTTAACAATTCATTTTGAATCGACTTCCCTAACTAAAAATACATTATACAAGGCTACACGAGGGTTACTAAAACGACAATACTGCTACAGGAGAGTTGTAAGAGAACTTCCTTAGTAAAGTTTTTTTTTTTTTTTTTTTTTTTTTTTGTTAATTTCATTGAGGTTTACTAAAGCAACGCGGAGTCTACTGGCGACGGACAACACAATTGTTGACCTTCATCAAGAGACGAAGTCAATATCTAAATTTTTATTTTATTCTGCTATAATTTATTCAACGAGGATTTTGGTTATGCTTAAAAATCCCCATTGTTATTCAAGGTAAGTATTGTGTAGAATGAGGACATGTAAACTTTGAGATCAATTACACTTAATTCAGTAATCGATTCATTATATCACCCTGAACTTTAATCAATGACATCTTTTAAATCCCTACAAAGCCCGAGATTGTAAAACACTGTGATATTTATTTTAAAATTTAGATTCTTTAAGATTTCTCATATACTTGATTATTTAATTTATCTAAAGTTTTCTGACTTAGTTACGGTAGCATTACAGGAATTAATAGACTTTGAATGTGAAATGATAATTGGGCGTTAGACGAATAGGATATTATATTTGGAAAATTGTTAGGGGAATTCAGCATTTTTTGATCCACACTGTCAAGAGTAGATCAAAAATAGATAATATTAGGGATTGCCTCCCACTGTGGCTCACTGACCATGTATACTTAATAACTTGGACCAGAAACGTCTGCGAAGTGTAGTTAATATTACCAGACAATACTCACTGCTTCCAGGTACAGCCACAATCAAGTTGGGTCGTACAATCGACGCATCTGAGAGGACGTTGCAGCGAAGTTTGGTATTTATGGAATATGTCAGCAAAAGACCGACTAGAAAACTTTAAATGACCACACACTATTTGTTGCAGTGACTTTGCTAAATTCGAGCATATTTGATGGATGCAGAAGGATTACAAAAAAACGTTACTGATGAGAGGAGTCGTGATACTAGTTTATAAGAGGTGACTTTAGATTTGGAATGTGATTCACAAGACCATGGATATAAGTTGTGTAAAAACACCGAAATGGAATACAGTGCCTACGTAATGGAATAAGTTGTTTTAACTGGGCATGAACTTGGTCCTCTAGTTATACTAAACCAATCAGTGATTAGGAATGCATATGTTCAGTCGCTTACAGACTATTTGCTGCCATTCACGAACTTAATTCACCTCAAGAACAATGAAATTTTCAGAATGACAATCCTACCACCGAAGTGAAGAAGACAATTCCATCGATCCCTTTTAGTCACCTGGATCAACAGATATAAATCCCATCGACATATAAGGGTAACGATCAAAAGATGAATTCGAACACAAAATTATGCAAGACATTTGCAATTATGGATGGCTGCAGAGACAACATGGTTGAATATTTAATCAGGAGACTTCAAGAGAACTGTTGAGTCGATGTCAAACAAAGTTGGTGTATTTCGCAGGATGGATATATATATATATATATATATATATATATATATATATATATATGTGTGTGTGTGTGTGTGTGTGTGTGTATAATCGGGAAATCGGCATTTGAATTCCTGTTTCAAATTTGAATTACACTGTACATAATTGTTTCAATTCTATGTTGTAGAGTTCTTCACATACTTCTTCAAATTTGGAAAGTAAATGGAATCTTTATTTAGCAATTGATTTTCTCTTAGAATTAATTAAGCCCAATTGATTTTCATAATATAACATTTATTAATTTTTCAAAATACTGTCTTTCTCAAATCTATATACTGTAATGAACTTATTGAATGTTAAATGTTACATATAATTATAAATGAATAAAGTTTAATGTGTGCTCAGAAATATACTAGAAAATACAATAGAACATGTATCGAAATTGGGCTCGAATTACTATTTTTGTGTTGAGTCATCATAGTTATTGAACTAAATGAAGCAACTGATGGTAGGTCTTGCAGTTTTATATGGCAATCATGGGATAAGGACTAAACTTTCAATAACATTTCTTTCTCTGTACCTCCACATCATATTAGGCGAGAATTTATAACTCCAGTTCTATTAGATGAGTAGTAATACCTTTAATTCTACTTAAATATCTTCAGCTGTAATTAATCATCAGAAATCTAATCAAGAGTCGTACATTTATTTCTTTGCCAACCACGAAGCTCGCGGCCATTGCAACTGGAATACCCAAGACCATTATCAATGGAAAACGGTTTTCCAAACCTTGAACTGTTGATAGATTTCAGATTGAAGAAAGTTTGAAACATGCAGCATTAAGGAATATAGCGATGGATAATTTTCTATAAGAATTAATATCCACTCTTTTACTTTAAAATCAGAGAATTTAATAATCCTTATTTTCTTGAAATTAAAATCGAATCACATAGAAAAAAATCACATAGAAAAAAATGAAAATCATATTTTAACAATGAGATACCTATATACTTATGTATCTGTTTGTATGTTTGATTACAATTTCAAAACTCTTCAAGCGGCAGGGGTAGGCTAGTGGTAATGGTCATGAATTTGTGGCCGACATTGTTTCGTCAAATAAATGTTCGAGTACTGAAATCACTAAAAAACCTTAGCGTAGGAGATCTGATCCACGTTAAATCTGTCGAGGCTCCTAGTCCTTCCATTGGTGTGGTAGTTTGGAGAGGGAGTTACTAGCTCAGATGACACCCTACTGACTTGGCACAAGCTCAAAATTTCGAGATCCGTCTCATTTTGCCATCATGTTAATTCTGAGTTTGTTACGTTGTAAAACGAATTGAAAGGGGATAAATTCCTGGAATTGTTGTATGAACACACGATGTGTGTGTGTGGCAATGGTCTATTATATGTTAAATATTCTTAGGATCCCCATAATTTAAATCTGTTGTGAATAGTAGTATTGTATATATCTTATTTTATACAGTGATTAAATATATTTATTACTAATCTACATTTTTCTTTGGATCCAAAAAACCCTAGGATTAGACAAACGAGCTACTGAAGCACACCATTGGTAAAGAATATTACATTTGTATCAAATACAAATTATACTATTCCTATAAATTTCGTAACAAATGTGGTTTCATCTCAATGAAATAAGTTACGGTACATTTGCATTTAGTCAATTAACGGCATAATATTCCACTGCAAAAAGCGGCTTTCGTATCGGAAATATAAATGTAAAAAATATTTATGAGCATCGAGGATCTGTTTCCTATTTTTAGCTGTTCTCGGTATTTCTTTGCTGCTAATAAATATTCAACAGCAATCCTTTCAGTGAAATTTTATGCTCATTATTATGGGAACTAATATTGATAAATTTATTGTGAAAGCGATGTTGATGCTTTTGTAATCATAAACTTCAGATGTGTTACAGATTACATGCTTGAAAATTATTGTAAGTATATAGACTACTTTATTGAAGTTTTTGAGCGATATGCTGTAAAATGGAAATTCGAATAAAAAAACTTAAACTGTTGTATTCTTTGTATAGATAATTGTTTTGTTTTGGAGTGAGAAAAAAGAATATTCAATTTTAGATGAAATGATGTGTATCTAATTGCTTATTTGGGAGATGTTTACTTCTACTCTTTATACATATAAAAAGACAACAATTATTAACTCTCATGAAATAGTTGAATTTTCTTTTATTCATTTTCTTCTTTATAAATATAAGCCCATTACTTATTTATATGATAATCTTACTCATAACTCAGCAACTGCACTTAACAAATTATTTAGTGGCTCCCATAACATCAGAACAAAATCTTCAATAAAGGTTCGTGTAGGGGCTCAAGCAACATTTCTGCTTCCCATGAACTTTACCCGTGTAGAGTTAGATATCTTGGGAATCAAAAGCACCCTTCATCAAATGCTACAGTTTGCGGGCACGATTTTTATTTTTAGTTAAGACTCTCAGTGACCAATAGAGGAAATATTAATTTAGCTATCCACCAAAAATAAATAAATAAATAAGAAAATGTCTTGGAAGAGGCGTGAAAAATTTCATTCAATACAAAATTTTCAGAAAGAAGGAACATCAGAGATCTACTGAACGTACGAATAGAACAACTTGTTCTAGGAAAATGTACTACTCTTATCTTGTCATATGTTAAAAAATGTCATACTGCATAGCAAAAAAACATTAGGTCAACAAGTCATGTATCTCCTTGAAAAAAATCATCATAAATATTTAATTTTTTCAAAAAACTATGAAATTAGTACTTTCGGGATAATTTACCATTTCATGCAACGTGCGCAAATCCAGAAGCCGAAGAGGTGACACGTACAAAGGTTTACTAAAAACTGTTGATACCTAAAGCAACAAAGGTTTTCGTACATCTGATGAAGTTTTCAAATTATTAAACACAATAGTGATTCATGGACAATCTATTTGGTTTACATCCCACAACAAAATTAAAATATTGAAGATCTTTGAACAGTACATTAATACTAATTTAATCCTCATTTATTTCAAAAAACTTTGTAATTGTATTGATGTTTTCACAATTCCCGAAAGCAGTGTCATCGAATAATATTTAAAAACTTCTTCATAAAAAGACTGAAAACCAATCTTATTTACTGATAATCTTCTACTGCTTTTAATTATTTTTACATATAAATTAAGTGATGAAGATGACTGTGGGTTTGTATGCAAGTGTATAACCAGACAAATAACTGTAATGAACTACAAAAGAAAGGATTGTACCCCATCGGAAATACCCATTCTCACCATAAGGTCCATTATTAAAAATGCTATTTTTTTTTATTTATAACCATTTTAAATTGGTTGGTTAGATGTGAACGAATCACTGACCATTTACTCTCTTAGTTATTTCTTCTTCAGAGTGCCGAAATGTAGCAAAATTTTGCTTTGTGGCAAAAGCTAGAAGACTTCAACCTAAAGTGTTTAAAGATACAAAGAAATATTTGGAATATATGATAGACCAAGGTATTTGTCGGCCTTCTAAAAGCAACTGTTAAGCCCTTTACATGTTGTAAGTAAAACATCTATTGACATACTATAAGTTGGGGATTATAAAGCATTAAAAGCTGTTACGATTTTCCTTCCTATTCTATTCTCCATTTTGAAAACTAAAGACAATTTCTCCATGGTTCAAAAAAAATTAGATATCATCATATATCAATTAAAAAAATGATATACCTAAGACTGTATTAATTACTCCATTTGACTTGTTTTAATTTCCATATTTAAATTTTGTAATAACAAATGTAATTCAATCACTTCAAAGGCTTATACATAAAGTTCGAAGAAATTTCTATTTATTACTCTTATCTAGACAAAATTCTATTTTTATTTGTTAACGAGATAACTCATAAGTAACATCTGTCAAAAGTGTTAACTAAACTGAATTATGATAATCTTAAGCTTAATGTTTCTAAAAGCAAATTTGGTGAAAAATTTTGAAATCGAATTTTTAGTACATCTTACTTCTAAAGTTG
The DNA here is from genome assembly GCA_019974015.1 of Nephila pilipes. NCBI lineage: Eukaryota > Metazoa > Arthropoda > Arachnida > Araneae > Nephilidae > Nephila > Nephila pilipes. Next base: position 164,875 of record BMAW01092946.1, read on the forward strand.
GTACGAAACCCTTTCCAGAAAAAGTTGAAGCAAAAATAAATTACAAAAAACTAGAAACTATAAGAAATATTCAGACAGTGCTTAGGAATGCTAAATTTCTATTGCAGACTCCTACCCCATGCAGATCATATCTAAGAGATTACTAGCAAATCTTTGAAAGGTTCAAAGAGAAATGACAAAAGAAAAGTTCCATGGTCCGATCAAACGAGAGCAGCTTTCCAAAAATCAAAACAAAATTTAGCAAACGCTTCAATGCTAGCACATACAAACCCAAATCGCATAAATTCTTGCAGAAGATGAAATAAATGATATATATTAAGTCGATATATTATTCTAAATGGGATAATAGCCTCTTTTGCTCAAATCAACCGAAATGAATTAGTCTCTCTCTATCTTTCAATCTCTCTCCCTTATATATATATATATATATATATATATATATATATATATATATATATATATATATATATATATATATAAAGTAAATATTAAAATGAAACACTCATTACTTACACACATTAAATGAGTATTCAATAATTATGTTACAAAGAATTGGCATAAATGGATCAAATAGGGCCCTTGTGTAAATAAAATATTTCCAATGATCAATTAACCAAAATACTTACTTCATCGGTTTCAGAGGCCAGTATTGAATCTGTACAAAGCTATAGAGACAGTCTACTCTCAATATTTATATAACCGATCATCTTTATAAGATACTTAGTAAATAATTTATTTTACAAATATTCATCACTTCATGAGTTTGAATAACTTTTTATCTCTTTAATGTCTATACTCCATTTGTATTATTGAACTTCCATTTAAGAGAACCATCCTATCCAAGGTTTGATATTACTGATACTTCAAAAACTAAATTTTAAAAATGTACTAAGCACATCATGATATTTTTAGATAACATTAATATATAAGATTTAAAAGCGTAATGAAAACTAAATCAGATGAAAAAACAAATTTATGTAAAATTCTGAAAATACAAAGATTTTCTATAAGAATCAAATATTTGTTTTAAATATTAAATTCGATAAAAGTATATCCTTCCTAATCTTATATATTCATATTTCGAGTTTTTGTTTGTTTTTCAGAATAATTAAACATTTACACCAAACAGATAGAACGAACAGTCTGTTCTATTTTATTTTACAACAGTTGCAAAAATTATTCTTTAGAATAGTTTTTAAAACAGTTTCTTTAGAATAAAATTATTCTTTAGAATATAGTTAAGCGGTTTTGAAAAGCAACTCTGGAATCGGGACTCAATCGAATATATCAAGTACCTTCTATGAAGTATTAGAAGAGTCAATGACTTTCGAATTCCCCCGACAGAATCTAGATACCTATAAACAAAGAAAATGTATAAAGTTTTAAATATTCTTAAAATATTTTATCTTATGTAATTTTCTTAAAAAAATATAACTTGTGAATATTTTATTATTTTTGAGAAACTTACTTTATTTTTAATTCATAATTAAAAATATGATTTAATAATGCAATTATCACATGCATTTTTGAGCACATGTCCTTTTTATTAAGAAATTACATAATATGAGTAAATGATGGTGAATGTCTAATGGAGCAACTGTAATTTAGATGCTTCTGGAAAATGGAAAAAAGAAAAAAAAAAGTTGACTAGAAGGAATGTCAGAAATAGAAAGGAATCGGTAGGTTATAATAGGGACGCCTTCCCCGGGTTTTCAAAAGAAAGTAATTCCCACGGGAAAGAAAGAGATCACTAGGAGTCACTGATTCATGATTTCAGTACCTATTTAGAGAATGTAATGTAACTTAAGGAGATCGTCTTAATACATTGTTTTATTTCTTTATAATTGACAAATTTCTACTTGAGGTATGGTTTTGTGGCATCTAGGTGATCCTTCTACTCTACCACACAAAATATGAGCCGGAAGTTATGGGTAAGCAAACCGGTCAAGTATGAACAAACAGTTGTAAAAAAAGAAATTCAATTCCTTCCACATAAATCTATAAATATTATCTTCACAATCAATTTCCATTTTTGACTCCAGTTTCCACCTTTTTCTTTTAGCTGATCAGCTTTATTAATAATTTTTGTTTTAAATGCTGTTGATACTTAATTCTTATTTATATTGAGAGGTGCATAACTTATAATTATAAACCTTCTGATATAATTATCGTGGGTAACACATAGCATTGGTGACCCGCCTCAAAGTAAAGTATTGTAGTAGCGAGCTAGGATCGCACAACAGCTCAATTTTAAACACATCTTACATGAAAATTAAACAGTAAGGAGTATAAACATAACTTGAACATTGTAAAAAATGAAACTCTGTAGGTTTTTGCTAATGTGAGTAAGAGACGAAATAAATGTACTTTTAGTAAACTTTATAGATAAAAATGATATTTAAATCAATGAATTAAGAGAATGGATTAAAAAAAGAACTAATTAACAGTTCTTTGTAATATGTTTCTATAGGAAATAAAGCACACACATTTTACAAAATTTTGAAACAACGCGAAACTTCATAAGCTTTGAAATCTGAGGTACATTTGAAAATACCACCTTTAAAACTAACTGGGAGTGCTCAGGTAGATTGTGAGTGAACAGCTGTAAAGAAACGAAACTAAATCCTTCAGCAATAAGCATATAAAGAGCAACTTCATCTTAAAATTGCATTTTTGACACCATTTCTCTTTGAATTAGATGCCTGTTGAGATAACGTGATCTAACAAGGCGTCTTGTGGAAATACCGGCATACAAGATGGTCTTATGTGCAAGAAACGATCCAAATGAACAGTTAGGATTATACTAGATCCTCCAGTTTGAAAAGAAATGAAAATGTATGAAAATAAATTCCCCATAAAATGAAATCAATATTTATAAATATATCTGATTCAATATCAACCAGTAATATTTGATACAGAAACACAATATAAACCATAGATTCATATGTATTGATTAAAATGGTTTTCAATTTAATTTTTCATATAGAAAATTCATTTCAATACAAGACAAAAAAAAATGAGTTCTCCTTTCCCCAAGAAGAAGAAATAAACATGAAAAAGTATGATATAGACCAAGAAAGTTTTATTTTCTACCAGAGTTTGAAAATATTTCCAGCTTTTAAAACTTTATGTGCCTTAGTTATTTGATCTATCTCCTATTTCACGAGAAACATCTTCCTCCGCAAAATATCTAGGATCGTGATTATAAAATCTGTGAAATCCTTTAAAAAATCATTTTCTTACCTTCTTTTTTCAAGAACAGAATATGTTTTCAGAAGTTCGAGATAAAGCTAAATGAAACAAATGAACATTTTGAATAAATTTGGCATATTTCATACTGATTCCACACATATAATTTTTTGTAAGTTTAAAATAGCTTATATTGAGAAAAGTTTGCAAAAATAAGAAGATAGATATATTTAAAAATATTATTTTAAAATATAGAGATATTATGAAATTTATATACTTTTTGTTTATAGTAAAGATAAAAAACAAATTTTTGATTCAAGTTCTTAACAACATGTTTATTCATGATTTCATTTATTACTCTAATAAATAGAAAAAAAAAATTAAATTCTAGTATATTTTGGCATTGCATTTCTAACAGTGGAAATAATCATTAGTAAACTCAAATAATATTCATGATATTTAAAGATTTGAACCAAATTTCAGTTGTAAAATTCTGTAAAGCAAGATAAAGAAGTAAAACATTCCGAAATTAAAGTTACAAATGTCTGATAAAAAAAAAACATTTTTTCAAAAGAATTACATTGTTATATATACTTTAAGATTTATGATGGCGTTTAAGTTATCATAACTAATGATTTTTATCTGCTACATAAAGCGCACACATTCTCATTTTCACCACTCTCGTTCTCTCATACGAAATATAAGAATTTACATTTCATGCACAATTTTATTCCTCTTTCCAATGTTTTTAACCTTGTAACACATTATGCATATCTGAAAGATTTTTGCTTAGATAATTTGAAAAAAAAATTACAGAAAAATCAAAATATCAAAATCTTATCTAGATTTACAATGCATATTTTAAGGAAAAGGAATTAAGAAATTTATTTTAAAAATGGAGATAAATTAAATCTGAAACAGTCACAAGTTTAGAAACGAATAAGTTAACAAAATAATTTGCAGTAATATAACTTGTGAAAAATTTATTATAATTAATATTTTAGTTCAAAATTTTTTTTCTTAATAATTGTTTATAATAATGTAATTAAATGTAATGTTTCTAGAAATAGTAAAATGTAAGCAACTACTACACAAAAATTAATTTGAGGTTTGCAGCTCTTTCTCTTGTCTTAAATTTTATGAATAACTTTTTACCGATAATTTAAAATTATAAATCAAAATATTCAGTTTCATATTTACTATCAATAATTTCAATTATATTTAATTGAAATAGATTAAAATGTAAGTTATATTTTTCTTCTGAAAACTTATTATAATTCAAAACAAGTAGATACATTTTTATCTATAAATAATAATTTATTCTTATCAGTATAATAATGTTCAAAATAATATAAGTAAATATTCGCAAAACTATTACTCTCCAGTCCTCTTTGTGGAATACTATTAATTTGTTCAAATTTCATATCGTCATATTTAATAAAGTTCTGTTTATATACGATATAAACTGAAGATTAAAATTTATCAAAATAAATAAATAAATAAATTTATTATCATTATAAATCTGATAAATAGTTAATAGTATGTGCACTAAAAGAGGGCCTCAAAATCATAAATATGTATAGCAAATAAATAAACTTCTCTCTCAGTGTATATATATAATTTTGTGTAATTTGTTAGTGTGTGTATAGTTTTTAAAACAAAAATTAAGACTAATGATTTTTTTTATATTGCAGTCTTCTATCAAAAATTGTTTGAATTTCAGATTCAGTTTTAGTCACCTTTGCAATGTGAATTATTTAAGTATGTGCAAAAAAAAACCAATAAGTTAATTTTATTTTTCGTTATCATCTGTAATAGGATTTTCTTCCATTGAAATTAAAACTGCAAAAACTTTCGAAATCTCTAAGAAAGCAATAACATTTTACTTTAAAATAAATGGAAGTAAACATATAATTTTATAGATATAGAAAAGGAGGTTTCTTGGTTAGTTAACGCTAACTCTCTAATATTTGGTTTTAATTTCTATTCGGAGCTGAGTTTTTTCAAAATTCGTAATTTAATTATTTAATTACCTTTTCTCGAATTTTTTTCCTCACATCCCTTTCACAAATTCGTTTTTTCATTCTCTCATTTTCTTTCGCAGAGAGATATATTTATGATGCTAGAATTTTCTTTATTTCAACGTGTCTGAGTAATAACGTTAGGTATTCAATTTCCGGAGTGCCCATTTTCAATTAATTATAACCGCGTCGTTAATGACGTCACTTCCTCTTCTTCAGGATGTCTCGGCTTTAGATTCTTTTAAGTAATTATTACGTCATTACCACTGCACGAATCGGTGATTCGTTTAAAGGGAAGAGATTTTTGAAATATTTTAGTTTTCAGTGAGCGGAAACAAATAATATTTAATTATAATTTTGTAAAAATCTATAACGTAAATGTTTAAATATTTGCTGATATCTGCAATAATTTTTCATTCCGGCAAAATTTTAAAAATTACACAAGAAAAATAGGAATTTACTGTAATTAGTTTAGTTCAGTTTAGTTTTTATTAACGTTGCACTAGAAGCAAAACGAGGGCTATTGGCCACGGACCTCGTCATTTTGAACCACGGTCAAGTGAAGAGGACAACACCTGAGCTGGTACCCCCTCTCCTAACATCCACACTATGCCAACGGGTTTATATATATATATATATATATATATATATATATATATATATATACAGTTATATATATATTATGACTGAAAACAAAGAAAGTTTAGCAAACTTAAATGATATCGAAAAATAGAAATATTCAATTTATGAATTTTCATTTATTTACATTGGTATTTTCAAATATTATCCTTTTAATGAATCATTTGTAATTATCATAATATTGTTTAAAAATTGGTATTTATATAATGCATTATTCATTTAATTTATATAATTATACATTATTCATTCAAATAATGCAAGTAATCCATTTATTCTAGAGATCCTAAGTTATTTCTGAATCTTTATAAAATTATTTCAGTAACGTATAATTTTTTTACCCTCTATATAAATAATTTTTTTTCATCCCGTGAACTACTAAAATTGGTTTTTATCGGAATACACTTCTGTAAAAAATAGAATGATGAAAATATCCTTGTGTAGTAATTATAATTCGATTTGCATATCATGTGTACATTGGGAAATTAATTTTATGAAATGGTAACATAAAATGTAAGTGATGAATAGAAAATCAATTTTTCTTACGTCTTATTAACAGTAGTTTTTTATGACATTTACGAAAGCCTAGCCTTTGCTTTTGAAATTAATGTAGTTAAATTTTCTAGTATAGATGTAAAAATGTTAGAATTTTACTAAATTGAAATTTAAGATTCAGAGAAAAATTATTTATATAATGAAATTAAAATTGAATTGAAATTACATTAATGACCAGTTGCTTAGGAAAAGAAATTTTCACCGTTTCCGCGAAAACTTTTTGATGGAATTTTATATGATGTAGATTACTTATCATTAATGAAATATTAGATAATTAAAAAAAAAATTCGACCATTAACTTGATTACTGATTTCCCCCTACGAATTATTTTTAATTTTTTAAATGACATTGGTTTTCCTCTATACATATAATTTTATTAAAAACTACTCTTTGTATTACATTTTATTAGATGCAATTTTAATTTTATTTGACTTTTTGAAATATATTAAATTTTGTTTGGTATATTATGGCTCAAGAGAACTCAGTGCCACAAATTTGACCGTCTAACCAGTATAATAATTTATCATGCACCGATGACACTTGGCTTAATTATCACTATCTGAAAAAAATGTTAGATAAAATGTTGCAGAATTTTTAAACACATATTTGAAATACTCTGCAGAAGTCCATGTTAAAAAGAACTGATTAATCTTGAGTATTTTGTAACTTAAAACAAATCAATAGTTCTAAAATTAAATTGGTTTTTAATTATTAAAATATTTAATGGTAGAAGATAATCACGAAAATATGTGCTTGATAATAAAATACATTTCACTGAAATATTCATTTTAAGCCATTTTAATCCCAGTACATCATAACAAATTTGTTAGTAAATAAGTTAAAAGTGTAGTAATTATACATTAATTAACTATTTTTGGTCAAAGTTTTCATCACTCTAAAAGAAAAAATAATCAATGAATTTTTTCTTCAGTTTTAATCAGCTTCATTTTTCTTTAAAATTCAAACAAGTTGGAAATTTTTATATGAATTTTATGTGAATTTTCCCTTAAATAAAGGAAAATATGATAAGATATTGTGAAATCACTAGTTACTCATTTATTTGAAGGTGATAATTAAGTACTACGCTTTAAATGTAATATTAAAATTCAATCATCTATTTTCTTATGGAAAACATATTAAAATAAATCACATTCTCTTAAAATAATTCAAATTTAAATATTATTGAGCATGTATTTCAAGCTACTTGAGCACCAGTGAAATTTTAAATTCTCGATTTAATCTATGAAATTACAAAAATTTCATATTTTAAATTTAACTATTCATATTCTGAACAGATATGAAACCGCAGTTAAAAATAAAGGTAATTATTATTTCCTTGCTCTGATTGATGAAATGATACAAAATATTAAATATTACAATTGAATATAAGAATAAAAGTAGTTATATTATGGGCAATAATTTATTTCATGCATGCGTTTATTCATATGCTATCAAAGTAAAATTTAATCTTATTGTAGTGGAAAACGATTACTGCGAACTTCTATTTTTTCAGTTACATTTAGACATTTTAAGACTGTACAGTTAAGATAAAGTTTATATTTGGTTGTCTTGCAAGTGAAAGAATTGGAAAACCAGAAAAGGTATCCAACAGACAATGTTCAAATACATAATTAATGCTGCATCAATCAATATGATCTTGGCGATAAAAATGTTTACCAAATGTGACCAAGTCGATCAGTTTGTCGACAAAATAAGATACTCTTGGATTATTTCAGTACATTCTATTATGGGTTCTTACAGTCACTGTGTGTACGGTATGTATACTGGTGTCCAAAAGATAAGCATAATTCATAAATTGCAAAAGACTTACTGTAAATATTGGTAAATTTGTTCGAAATGATTTCTGGAGAATCATCATTTGAACAAGATACTTTTTTTTCTATGCAAAACATATCAGATCAGCCGACAACTTCATGCTCAAAACACCTGTACAGGTTGGGACATGGATGAATCTGATCACTCATGCTTCAGTTTCGTGAAATTAGAGTCAGATAGAACATTGTTTGTAATAAAGGAGAAATAAGGATGAACCAAAAACGACAAATGAACAAATTTGCGAAAAGAAAAATCGTATGCAATCTCAAATAGGACTATCCCACTCTAATGTGTCTATAACTCTTTATGTGCTTCAGTGTGTAATTTCAAGATTGTGGTAGTGGCTCCAAGGTTTGGGAAATGTTAAAGGACACCCAGTACCATGTTGGCTAAGGTCATAATTGTTCACCAAGATTGAAATATCGGGAAATAATAGCCCAACGTCAGAAGGAAAATATTGCTAGTTTCCAGATTTCGGCATTCAGAGCTTCTAAAGGAGTACGAGTTTTCAGACATATTTTTTACATGAGACTCAATCATGTTTTTTGTCGATGTTGTTAATCCCTTGTAATGAATGAACTTTGAAACGTTACTGAAAATTATGATATAAAGATTATTGAAGAAGAATTTTCGTAATGCTCTAAATAGAAACAAAATGGAATGTTTAGTTTGCTAATTAAATATTAATAAATTGATTGACCAGTGCTTTTGATTACTTACAAAAGAATTTTTTATATGGAAGAAAATGAAACCCATGTCATTTACTCTTTCTTTTTTTATTTTAGCTAATCGAAATTCTGTTTTTCAATATAAAAATTGAAGAAAAATATTAAAACAAATATTCCATAAAAATATAGCATATATATATATAGATAATAAATGGTTTTTAATACTAAGCTTCATTAATATATTAAGATATTCATGTAGGCATATATTGCTTATTGATAATTTTTAAAAAAATTTAATTGGTGATAAACAATGTAATAAATAGTTTGAACCCAAGGGAAAGTTATTAGTATAGCGTCGTAATTACTTGGTCATCGCAACCTAACTTGAGAGGAGAAAGAAAAAAAATGGGAAGAGTTATGAAGCGTGAAATGAGAATACTTAAAATAAATTTTAAAAAAGCTCATATTAAAGCAACATTTAACTTAGAGGTTGATAGGTTGTAGCAGATTTCCATCTTTTGTACCCACTTCCAAGAATTATAAATATATATATATATATATATATATATATATATATATATATATATATAGTGAGCTAATACACGGCGTTTAGCCTTTAGTCTATTTTTTAATAAAACTCGTTAATTTTATCATAGGTTCACGTATACATTATTTGTATAAATTAATAATTTAGTGTTTCTTTTGAAAACCATACTAAGTAGTTAATAGTTAAATCATTTTTGTTTGAACGTGACGCGCGCTTCCCTAACTTTAAGAGTGTCATTTATCAGAATGGCTTACACAGTGCAGGAAAGGTTCACAAAGTTAAGTTAATATGTAAGTTTTACGGAGTAATTCAAAATTTTTATTCTGATTCTCTCTATTAAATACAGTTAATTCTATTTGACAGGAAACAATTAAAGCAAACACATAAATTCCCTAAAGGACAAATTCATGGTTCTCAAAATCCAATGCAGTACTTCTAAGTACGTAATCACAATGCCGCTTGAGTCGTGTATACTCGATATTCAGCAATTGAAATACAATCTCTCATTTATACATCCTATAAACATTGTTCTGGAATCGAAGTAAATTAAAATTGTTATTCTCTGAGACTATCTATTAAATACGCAATATAATTTACTTTAATAGGAAGCAATTAATAAGTAAACATATAATTACACGATAGTACAAATTCAAATTACGGACAATCATCGAATGCGGTAATTCAAAACACGTAACCATAATATCTTATTCTAGCAAATTATCTGCATACTATAATTGATACGTACAGTTGCATGTAAATATGGCTTTCAAACATTGTTCGATGAACTTCTATTTTTGACTATGGACCACTAGTTTTATCGCCAAATTTAGTGGTTGGCGACAATTGATAACCATGTTATTCACCAAGCCTCTTTCCAAGGTCAACTTTGTATAGCCAGCATTTCTGCTTTTTGTACACTCATCTTATACGCAAAATTGTCTTTCCAATCACACTAGTCGTTTTACAGGGAAGTCAACTAAATTCAAACTTTCCGCTTCACAATTGGATACAGACGTTTATATGGCTTAAAAATAAGAATTTTATCTCCTCAAGTTTCGTTAATTCTTATTGCGTCCACAAGTTATACGTATTCTTTAGTTATGCACTTATCTACTTTTTGATATAACATTTACTCTTTTATACGCACTAGTAGAAATGTGTGATTCAACGGGGAAACCCGCAGGATTACGGTGGTTCTTGTCAAAATTAGTCCTTACTGGAAGCTTTCGATTCGTAATCAGTGTAATCTCTTATTCTAGTTACTTCCTTTTCTTTGGGAAGAGATGAAAGTCGCGAGATGCACGAATTCGCTGTTTCAACCTAGAGAAATGACGTATCACTATTTCAATCTCATCATCATGTGAAGCACAATTGTTTTCAATTCTTAGCCCCGGAACGGCACTGAACTACAAAAAAAAAAAAAAAAAAATACAATACATTGACGACGTATATGTCTTAGGTAAAGCTATAAATTTGGTAATAATAGAAACAATGAAACGTGTGACTAATAATCAATGTATTATTTTTCAAAAACACTCATACTATCTTCCCCTTTAGTAGATAACGAATTTCTAAAGAAATACAATTATGAAAAAAGTTACTTATAAAACTCTTTCCACTATGGTATTTTACATTTATCATAGGGGGATACTGTCCACAGGTTTTTAATATCAAATATATTTCTCATTCCCATTGCTGTTCATAGAATTGATTTCAACAGAAAACCGTTTTAAAAAAGACAACGAATCGTTAATTCTCTTCTTATGAAAAAACATAATATGTATATATATATATATATATATATATATATAATTTCATGAAAAACTGCGATGAAAAAGAACGGAAATTCTTATCTTTCATTGTATGAAAAGAAAAATCATTAATTAAAAATATTTTTCCTCCTTTTTCTTGGATAGGAATTTCTAGACACAGATAAAATATAATTAAAGTATCGATGAAAACTTTATATTACAATTGCTTAAAAAGACTTCATTTGTGCTTTTTTGAGAAGTGATAGTAATATTTTCTGATTCGACTATTTCTTTTTCATCTTTTAATATCCGTTGCAACATATTAGAGACCTCTCTTATTTCCCCGTTCGTGCTGCACTTCAGATCAAAGCAATCTCTTTCGTTGCGTGGATGAAACATATCGTTTACTTCTCACGGTACGTTCAAAATTTGTCAATACATACGGCGACTCTGAGAAATCGAACTACGTAAGATTCATTTTTTTTCACGCAGGGAGTTGTTTTTAGACACTAGGGAGTTTTGAAGTTCTTCGTCACTCATTGAAGACAATTTTAATGCAGTAAATTATTAGCTATTTTAATAACTATTATGAAATATAACTTAATTATATTTCTATAAAAATGCATGCCTTACGAAATTTGGCAAATACTAAGGCATTTGTATTCTTGTTATAAGACTAAAATATAATCAAAAACAAGGAAGATTAAAAAACTATTAAACTGATAACATTTGTGTCGTTCTGCTTTATGGGAATTAGAATGAACTACTAGTACCTGTCTAAACATTCGTCTCCAATCAAATTGCATTACTTTATACAGGTTAGGACGGAATCAGTTGTAACACCATTTGCTTCTACGTCCAATGCCTGCAACTATATGTGCTCGCCTGTTTGGAGACTTTTGGGTACGGGCGCAGATTTTTGTAACACTTAACATTTGTTTCCTTTAGTAATGCAAGTCATATTAACAAATGTTTTATTAGAACATCATTTATTATATTTTAAAAAAAAATAAATTTTCTTTTTTTTTTTTTTTTTTTTTTTTTTTTTTTGTAATTAGGGATCCTACAGTGAGGTAAATATTAATATTGTTACACTAAAGAACCTGGAAATTCAGATATAACAGAAATCTTACTGCAACACTTTATTATTTTATATTTCTATTTTTCATAAGTTTAAGCGTAAAAACACTAGTACATTTTGAAGTCATACTCATGAATGATATTTTTTTCCATTCAGAAAAATTGTAAGAATTGATGTTTATTGTGTTTCTGTTTCATAAAAATTCAAAAAATTCCTAATATATTAAGATTTATTCAATGTAATTGAAAATTAGATTAATATTTCAATTTTTTTTTAAATGCATTAAAAAATTCCCCATTATATTTGCGTTTACAAAATATCTTTTAATTAGAAATATGCTCTTGAGTGCTAATTTTGAAAAATATTGCAAAAATTAAAATATAAAAAAAATTATATATTAGATTTAAAAGAAAATGTTGGAGCTGTATAATTTTACACTTGATTTGGAGAATTACAAGCAATTTAGTGGAAGTCTTCTATAGAGAATTCAAAAATGATGAGTTTAACTGCACAGCATTTACATCTCATTACCATTTCATTTACTTACATCCTGTGGATATATATTTTGAATTCCCTTAATTATGCAGACATTGCATTGGTGCTGTTTTGTATTTATATATTTAGAAAAGGAAATACATTTATGCATAGGAGAGTCTTCTAATAATATTTAGATTTACTCCGAGAGAAAAACATATTTTTTTGTCAATCAACCACGTAACAAATTGTTAAATTAATGAATTAATCAGTGTGTTATTTAAAATTTTAACAGCTCCGTATTATATGTGTGTCAAAATCAAACAAAATGTGTTGATAAAGTTTTAGATTTTTGTTCCCAAATGATAGAGTTGACGTTGCTACGTTTATCTATTCTCTAATTTTCTCTTTGCTGACCGTAGAGACATATTTTTTGAAACAATTTGAATTGCATAAATTAAAATCTCGACCCAAATGCTACTTTCTCAAATAAAATGATCTTAAAAAATGAAGTAGGTGAAGTAGAAGAAAAATATAAACTTCCGAAGAAAAACTGAATATAAGAGTTGAGAATAAGGAAATGAGATTTGTGGTTAGAGAATTTTTGTAATCCAAAAGCACATAGTTGACTTGAATGGACCTACATAGATTGTTGTGAAATATGGATCCAAGTACTCTCAGAATGATTTAAAACTAAATGAATACTCGAATATTTTATCATTACAATATTTGTCAATGTGTAATAAAAATATTTGAAAATTGCTTTACAATAAGCTAAATAAAGGAATTTTGATATTAAATTCTAATCACACCTCGTGTGACAAATTTGAATCATAAATGGAATTATAGGAACTGCTTTTAAGTATGGAGAAAGATGTATTGTGATCTGAGGTGAATGGGTTAAGATGTTTTAGGCAGAATAATCGTCTGTGATGCAACAATGAAGACTAATAGGTGAGTAAATGTACCCTAAACGTCATTTCAACTGGTCATATATTTCTTATATTTTCAGAACTCATACATGAACATTACAAGATAATACTATTAACCACAAATATACTACAACTAAAGAGTGCCTCAGAGCCAATGGTGTAGATCTCTTAGAGATGTCTCTATAAACTTGGGTTCACAACAGCATAGTTTTCTTTTGGAGTATTCTCTACTGCAATGTTGGGGAATGTCCAATTACTACAAAGGAGACATTAAAAATGCCCTACAGCATAAAAATAACAAAATACCGAAAAACAAATGTTGTGAGATAGTGAGCATTTACCAGAAATAATGACATAATTAAGGCTAAAAGAGTCAATATGTGGTTGAGCCTCGTTTAGTCTTGTTTGCGCCACACAATAGGTTTGTTGATCGTCTTGATAAAAAAAGTACATGACAAATTCGCAATGAAGGAAATAGATAAATAATATTATAAAATTGCTTCTCACTTACCGGGCATTTGCATTTACAAAGCTATTGTTTTATTCCAAAAATGAATGGTAAAACAGAAAACCATTTAAGCATTGGAGCTTCTTTAATAGAATGCCTAATAGGAGAAAACCATTCTGAGTCCGTGACCACAACGAATGATCTCAAAAATATCCCGGACACTTGAGACATTTCTCAACGTTTGTGGGACTAACAGAAAAAAATGGGTTGTGACAACAAGTTATTGTCCAGTATACTATTTAAGATACTCTAGTGAAAAGATAAAAGGTACCAGTTACTGAATGTCAGATTGAGAACATAACCTTGTTTTACATCATGTGATAGGAAAAGTAGTTTTTAAATATTTTTATGTTAAATAAATCCTAATTTTATTTCCTGTGCAGCTAGGTTTGTGTATATATATTAAAAAGTGTTAGAATAAAAAAAATTATTTTGTACCTATTCTCCGGCAAAATTGGCACTCGCAAACTTTTGTTCAAATATCAATCAGCTTTAATTTAAAAAAATTGATTACTTTGGGTAGTTTTTAGAAAAAAATGAGAGGTAAAGAAATATTTTATATGAATTTAAAAATAATACTGTTATTTAATGCGCTGCATTTTTTTACGTGTACAACTTTTTTATAAATATACATTTGGGGGTTCCAGAAAAAAAATGGTTTAATTTTTTTAAGTAATGGAAGTGAAAAACAAAAGCGAAAAAATCAGTGTTGGACAAAAAATCAATTTTTAACGCAAGCATGCTTCAGAAAACCGCGTTTCTTGTTTTTGTTTCACTAAAGGCTGGAGAAGGGTGATTGAGATTCTGCCCTGTTTAAAACACACGGAAGAGTGAGCAAGCTATCGACTATTCCAACTTCTGTCTCGGGAGACAAATATTTTTACTGCAATGTTACGAGTCTCTCTTTATTCAATACCAGAAACCAATCCAGTTTCATTGCGCGTAGAATACTGATTCAGAAATAAAAATATGGCTTGTTCAATGTATGTAGAGCATCGTTTGAATCGAACCTTAGCCAAAATAGGTTGGGTATCAAACAACGCATGCAACAAAATGTTCCTTCGCCAAGAATTTTACTTTCTTAAGACAGTGGAACATATCTTTCCATATCAATATTTCTCTACCATGTAGGAGGGATAGGATTTACTGAATTTTCAAATGCATCCGTATATGGTCCCATAGAAAGAAAATATAGACATATTTTATGAAACTACCAACAAAGATCAGAATTTAGATGATAATGCCAAATTATATATTTTACCCTTTTCTTTGTGAGCTTTTAAAGAACTAGGTTTTAAGCTATTTGCATAATTTCAATACAGAGCCTAATAGATGCAAAGCAGAGTCTGGTACACAGTAAACCTCTGGGGCATTAAATCTACCCTAAAATATTTAAACCGAAGTTAACTGAGATACTTGAATGCTTCGCATTTGCATTTCTTGGATTTTCTGTTAAGGTACAGGGCGCATTTCCTATATTTTAGATATAATATGTATGAGAATTTGATGAATGGAATGTTTCAAATTTTAATTTTAAGGAACGTAAGCAGACTTGTCAAACAATACAGAAAAAATTGTATTTTTTTGCGTATCTCTCAAAATGATTTCTTAGGATTATGGTACA
This sequence comes from Nephila pilipes, assembly GCA_019974015.1. NCBI lineage: Eukaryota > Metazoa > Arthropoda > Arachnida > Araneae > Nephilidae > Nephila > Nephila pilipes. The sequence goes on from BMAW01092946.1 coordinate 180,697, forward strand.
CTTTCCACTAAATCTCTTTCATCGATAGTGCTGATATTTTCCGCATAATAAAATTGGCGCATTTCCATTCCTCTCGTGCGCGCTCTATACGCTGAGCATGATCTTAAATTTTACTTAATACATAATTATTTATGATTTATGCTTATACAATAATATTCTTTGTATAAACAAATATTCATATATATATATATATATATATATATATATATATATATATATATATCAATGTTGAAGTATGATCTATTGCCGTTGATTTAATAAAAATGTTGATTACGTAACTTGTCGTAAAAAGCAAGAAATTTCTTTCTCTATTTTTTAATGCGATTTACTGCATTAAACTTTAATTCACAACCGAAAAAAAAACGAAGTAAACTAAAAAGACTTATCATTTGGCATAATTTTATTCTTTCAATTGTTTTCTGTCTTTAGGAGCCTGAAACATAGGAAATAGCAAACTAAAGGTGAAACATGTGAACTAAAGTCAAAACCTGGTCATCTGCTGGAAATGATCAGACTACTGCATATTTTGCTATTCACAGTGCATTTGGTACATTAAATTGCCTTCATGAATGACACTTAATTCTTTGCAATATACTATTGTGAACTTTCAAAGAAGTTTAAAACAGCATATCGGACTGAAATACATTTCATTATGATTAATCAAGCTCTCTTTTTTCAGGACAATGCAAGACGACACACAGCAATCGTAACTCAAGAAAAAGAAACTTCACTAAGAAACTTTTGAACATCCTTCCATCAGTCTGGACTCAGCATTCTTAAAACAAATTTGGTTTGTATTTCTCTAAGAAGCATTAAGAGAAGAAATAATTTCAACCATTGAAGAAGTAGAATTAGTGCTCATTTGTGCTTTTGTACTAGTTCGACTGCTTTTTATCTTATCGAAATAAAATTAAAAAAATCCTGAAAACGTCGGGAAAAAAATAAATATCTTAAAGGATGACTATAACTCTGTTAAAAGTTTAGTATGTAGAAAGATAAAGTTTTTTTTTCATAAAAAGTCTCATTTTATACCTCATCAACCTTGTATTATTTTATAATAAATGAATACATAAAATTAAAATAAAAGCATTTTATATTACTAAATTCGTCACATAAGCTAATAACAATTTACAAAGATGAAGACAATGCTAACGAAATAAAATTCCCAGAAATGCATGTAAATTGCTTCAGTGCAACGCATATTTAATGTAATTATTATTACTTGCGCTTAAAATGGAAACAATTGAAAGACTAAGAGATATATTATGGGCCTAATTCGATTGTAATAGTCTTATAAATATTGGTGCTTTAAGTAATTTTCTTAATTGGACAATGCAAAGTTTTAAGAGGGTTATTGATTTCATTATTTAGCCTGAGTGAGTTCCAGAAAAATGGAACAAATTAAATTATTCCTGACCTAGAATAAGACTTATTCTAAATTAATCTAAATATTAAAAGGAAGAACCCAGCTGTGCTGTTCACCCACATCAAGTGAATGTTTATTTCTTTGTCTTGCGGAGCTAAGTTAGGTTAAGTAATTCAACAACCTGCCTTATTTGCAATAAGACTTTTACGGAAACCATTATTTTCACAATATTTAAATTCAAATTTTATCTTTGTGTTTTACTTTAATCTGAGGAAACTGATATTTGCACTCTCACTGCACTCTTAATAAGAATCTTCTTAGGTATTCTTATTTTTAAATAGTGCTTTGCTTCCTCTATTGTAAAAGAGTTTATTTAAATGCAAATCTTACATTTTGAAGAGTAGTTTAGAATGGTCCAAAATAGGAAGTGTATTGTGGAAAATTTCTATTCACAACTATTTTTAATTCCATTCCTTTTCAAAATTGTTGACTTGTTCGTCATTAGAATTTGCGTAAATCTAATTGGATGTTAACAGGGTAAACTGAGACAAATTCATTTCATTTCACTTTCTCTTACAAAGTCAATTTAGATAAGTGTCTTGCTAAACAATGGGTCTTTCAGGTATTTGTTAGAAATGTTTTTGAATTTAATTTTTGCAGTCGTTTTTTGAAGTATATTTAACACATTTAATAACTCTTGATATTATTTTATTGTTCACATTCTTATTCACTCATTCTGAAAAAAAAAAAAAATTTGTATTAGATAAGATTCCCTGTAATAGGTAAACTCTTCTCGTGAGAAATTTTAGTCAGCATTGCAAAAATTTAATCACATTCTTTCATTAGTTCTTTTCTACAAGTTCATAATGGATTTTGCAAATTGTGAGTATTACTTTCCATATTTCTAATGAATGAGACACATTATACTGAAATAATAATAGGAATTTATTACACACTTTTAATTATTTTTTTTCCTTATCATTAAAAAATTACTGAAGAATTGAGAATTGAATCAAATATTGTACTTTATTACCTCTATGCAAAGATATTAATATACGTCATATCAGAATTTGACGTTTATAAACCTTATATTGTATAAGCTAAGTTAATGTCTGCTCGGACCTAAGAAGTTCCATAAGGTGGTGCCAACCTCCGCTTCAGTAGTGTTCGGCTTTGACGCCACTAATTACTAGCTAGTGTCCACACCAAGTGGCAAGTCGAATGCTGGACTCCCCAGCTAACATCCGAAGATAACTTAGTACTCTTTTATAGATCCGAAGCGGATGAAAGGTTGAGTAGTTGATCAGCAATCCAATCTGATTCACCAGGAATTGGGTAAGCAGTGCTCACTGGCATACTAACCACTAAACCATTGCGGTTGCTAGATTTCTTGAATTATATTAGGAATCTTTATTCATAAAATTAAATAAAATTTCTTTTTAATAATTTACATTTTTTTAAATGGTAACACATGCAACTATTTGCATCAAATAAATGCGAATAAACCCTTTTGAAGCCTTACAAGTTAAATATCCAAAAATGATACATTTTAAGTGCTTAACAATAAAAATCACTAGTGCCTTACTTTCTGTAGTAAAACAACTCCGAGGTGTCAGAATGATATTTTTATTCTGCTGTGTGATTTTCCACTTCTGTTAAATACGCAAGATGTCCCTGAGAGATTCATTAGCGTTCTCTCTCAATTTTCGGCCATTTTCTTTGTCAATAAAACTTTTTTCCATTTCTTCACATTACACCTATATATTGGATATAAATTTAATAATTATTTTCATAACAAACTTGGTTACAAGTGATGATAGCATTTTCGCTTTTCATAGTTCATTCTTCCCGCAGAAGTATTACTTTTTGTGGTTTGCTTAGTATAACAGAGTTTATATTGTTCATGAGGACATCTTATGTTATTTAGCATCAATACACTCATAAAATTATTACATATCAAGTAGATTTGGGTACATTATTAAATGTCACAGTAAAATACTCCAATTTTCCTTTTTCTTGGAACTAGTGATGCTCATCTGAAATGTTTCGTTTAATTTTTGTAACACTTGGTTCCAACAAGGGTCTAAAATAGATATAAATTATAGAAATAAATAATTAAAAAGCTTAGTAGGAATTAATATTTTTGTCCAAGTCTTCCTTATCAGGAAAAATATAAGTGCACAAATGTATAGATCACCTTATATAAACTTATATTTCTTGTTTTTCGGAAGTGGAATATTTGAAGTTAGGCCCAGCAAACAGGAATGTCGTGTGATAGATTAGTAACATCAGAACCAACAAGTAGACTATTGGTGACGGACCTCGTAATTTTTAGTCCGAGTTAAGTGACGAGGATGAATTTTGAATTAGAATCTCACTTTCCAAATTCCCCACAATGCCAATGGAAAAATGGGAGACACGATGAAATTTAACGGGCATTAGTCCGTCTATCTGGTAGCTCATTACAGAAATCAGGGCTAGAACTCGCGACACGCGGAAACAACGACGAGTGTCCGTGAGCATGATCATTCGGTTACTGCGGCAACCAACATGTAGGGAAACAGAAACTAATGCGATGTGGCAGTTATTATTTTATTTTATTCCACAAAATATTCGCTTTAATGTTTAAGAAAATGACTTGCCATTTCCATATAATTTGTCGTAATTCATGGAAATGCTGTACATAGTAATGCGTATATATATATATATATATATATATATATATATATATATATATACGCATTATTAGAAACTAAACGTCTTCATTTTTAGTTATATTTTAGTTACATGCTGTGTTGTTGGAAAGACTGCAAATATATTCGTTGATGGCTTCATAAAGATCAGGCCCTGAATTCAACATGTCTGTAGTAGAAAGTTACTTGATATAAAAATCTCTAATCGATGTATCACCTAGAAATCTAAGACTAAATCATTCATAAATTCCTGAAAATGCAGATTTACTTTTCTCTCGCGATCTTATAAGTCTTTGTAACTACCGAATAAACATCAAGATAATGTTTTCCGAAATATACTTATTTGTAAAAAAATCTAAGAATGAAAATATATCAGGGTTTTATTAGAATGGAAAACTTTAATTTTTGAGCTTACAGTCCATTTATGTAATCATATTTGAAATATCCAGGCAGAAAAGTGAATGAAAATTATATTTTTAGAATAATTCTATGTTGTGTAGAATTCACTATTCTGTTTTATTAACCTGACCCTCAGAAAACTTTCCGGAATGCAAAAAATTCGCTTTCCGTTTCGAATCTTTCTTTCAAAAAGTTAAGTCACAAACATTTGGTTTCTTAAAGTGACTACTGCCAAGAACAGTACAACTGTTCTGATAATTAAACATTTCTAAATATTTTCTCCATATACTTACTGTTCAGTTTTTTATAGCTTTACCACAACATAATAATTTTCCTTTGTTTTTTCATCTAATGTTTCTTATTTTATGAATAATGAAAATATTTTAAAACTGTAGACTAAGTAAAAAAATTGTATTTGTATATATATATATATATATATATATATATATATATATATATATATATCATATTTATTTGTAACGACTGTCATTCATTACTCTGCACACTTCTCTTTCACGAATCTTAAGTTAACTTATCAATTCCAACTTAATATCAACGATTAAATAAATAGCTTACTAATTCGATTAAACGTTTCATTCACCTCTGATAAGCACCTGATTCTTATCTTAATACTGATAATAAAAAATCCGTTTCCATCCATGAAACTAATAGAAAGTTTCAATTCAAAAGACTGTTTTTTGTAAGCAAGTCATTATCCCCCTCTTCCATTAATTGTATTTCTCTCATACATATATCATCAACTCTAATTAAATTCACTTCCCTCCTATCGTCATCTAATTTACCTAATAATGTTTCATTTTGTTCGAAAAGAAATCGTAATTTTATGTAATTCAAACTGATATAAAATGACCGAGGTTAGTAACAAAAAAATTGCGAATAGTATAGTGTCACATACTTACAAATGTAAATGCTAATTGTGATGGAAATTTGTAAAAAAGAAGATAAAATACTGGTTTAAATTTAGTTATAATTTTAAAAAAGCTTCTTACGTTTAATTACACCTCTAAGCAATCAATGGAATTAATGCAATGGATTTCACTCATTGTTGATCATTGTTGTTTAAATGTTTGTCATTTTTTTCAGAGATTGAATAAATTTCAACTGATTTGTTGATTAGATATGTATATCTTTATAATCAAAAAGTATTTTGCAAATTTTAAATTAATAATAACTAAATAAATAGGGAAAATTACCAAATAAAGTATATTATTTTTCTTCACAATTTATTATTTCACTTCGTTAACATCTTTTATTAAAACAAATGTTTACAAAAATTATTTTCACATTTTGTTTAATATTTAAGCATTCAACTAAATTACTTGGTTTACTAAGAAATATTTTAGGTACATTTCACTGAAATACACTATATCTATGAACATTTCCGTGTATGATATTGATATATTAAAATAATTTGAGTCCATGTTATATGCATGTTAAATTTCAAAAATCATTGTAAAAGGTTTTAAGAGTGTCAGATTAATTTTAACCTGGTTCCACCAAAAGATTGCAGATGGTTGAATCTATTAAGAATTAACATAATTATCTCCTTTGTAAATAATTAGATTTCCTATATTAAAGTTAGTTTAATATCTTCAATTATATTACTTGCATAATTATTACCACAAAGCTGTAAATCAATTATCAATAATAATCTTTTAAATTCCCAGATATGTAATGAGAAAATTATTGCATACAGAAGCATTACAAAAACAGTCTAAGGTGTTTCAGGAAGTAACCAATTGACTTACAATTGAATTCATAAGTTATAAAGGATCAATTAAAATAACCTAACAGTAGACTAATGTAAGTTTTTTTCTAGCTAAAAAGAAGGACATTTATACCTTCCTCTGCTGAAATGTTCAGATAATTGAACTAATGAATGCTTCAAATTTTGAATTTTTTTGCTTTAATCTCTTTTTTTAAAAAAATAGTATATACTTTTTCTGATTTCATTTATGCATTATGTATGAACATTTGACAAATGGAAAAATGAATTTTAAAATTATTAACAGACGTGTCACTTTCTTGGATAAAAATGTATATTTGTATTTTTTTTTTATAAAATGAGCTTTTAGGATTCTGGTGCATTTTTCTCAAAATTATATTTTTCCATAGTCCGATACTTTCTATATTATAAACTGCGGTTATTTCTTACACACTGTGAGTTTAATTTCTTCTTACAAATACATATGGGGTTCAGTAATAACAAAATATTTGCACAAAAATTAAAGAAAATATGTGTGTGTGAGAATGGCAAAGCTTAAATTATTAAAAATTTTATTATATTAAAATTTTGAAATTATAATTATAATAGTATAAATAATGTTATGTTTACAAGCAAGTTCTTAAAATTATAAATGCTATGGATTTTACGCAAGATATTCCTCAGGGTAGTTTGTTTTGGTTACATTAAGGTCGAACTAGAAGGTAACACGTAGGTTATGGACAACGGGCCTCGTAATTTGGAGCCTTGGTCAAGTGACAAGGATGACATCTGAGATGGCACATTCCTCTCCTAACTTCCACATCATGCTATTGGTATGACTTTGAGCCGACAGATTGAAATGCATCAGACCCAGAAACATTGCAAGTCTTTAGAGGCATTAGGACTCCAACACACGACTCGATGAAACGAACCTGCCGTGAATCCTCGACCGTGACCATTGGGCTAAATGGCCACATCCTTCAGGGTAAGAAAAGACTTCAAAATCTTTAGTAAATCTATTAATTATTAATTGATCATAAGTTATTACTTATGTTATTATATGAATGCGATTTTTAATACTTAATTGGATGCATTAGTATACAAATATACCAGTGTTAAATTAGAATTTCTTTCGCTTTTAATTTCAAGAAGAAATAATTTTATACTTACTTCGCATGAAATAAGCCCAGTTGTCTTCATAGAAGACACCCTAGTTGCCTAATTACAAGTTTTTGTTATTCCTCAGATCCTTGCCGAAGATTGAGATTCAGGTTAAAACATTTGTAAATAGAATTGAATTACATATTAACGTAATCTTTATTTCAATGATTGAATAAAAGTCCAATGGTTTGGTGTATTTAATTATTTAGTTTTCCCGCATGGCATATTTAGCTCTAGGATAAATATGTAGCAAATAAGGATTCATCTTTTGCTAAATAAATATGTGGGATAACATAATAAATCAATATTATACAAGATAGCTCATTTATTTGATACAATTATGCATTATTTGTGAAATCATACACGTAAATATAATGATGTTATTTAATGACTTTCATAGTCAATTATTTTCTTAACCAAGATAATATCTCCTAATAATTATGAATATTAAGTACTTTTTATAAGTCTGAGTGAACACTTTTGTTTTCAGTATTTGCTAGCATCCAACTCGAATTTCTAGAATTGTTTTAATGAATTAAGTTATAAGGATTTCTTTCATTTTCCTAGAATTCGAATATTGATCAATAAGCAGTGCTAATCATAATCCATAATTAGGACAGAATTCTTAGTTTCCTTAAATTATCTGGCAAAAAATCGTAGTTATTTTTGGAAATAGGAAACAAGTTAAAAGAAAGACGCAGTGTAAATGCTACGGTATTTTCATTTAGTAAGCAAAATTATTTATGTATTATGAGACTTTATGAACTTAAATTATTTGTTTTAGTCTTCCCTTAATGAAAAATATCTTTTTTTTTTTCTTGGAAAGTCCATCCTTTTTTTTCCTTAATTTTATCTCTCGAAAGATAGCATTCGTAAATTTCCGTTTTTTATCCAGCTTTTTCACATTTCTCCTAAATCTAGGTACCTGGTCTTATAAACAATATTCCTCTTTCCTAATTCATTCCTCTTTATCTGAGAATTTATTGTTCTACTACACGTAACTAAACTTTCAAACCATCTCTAGAAAAGTCAGGAAAATATTGGAAAGGAACTGATTTCCCCGAATTTTCTATCTCCTACCACTGTTTTCGTATCCATATGAGCGTTTAGGAGTAAACATATATTTTCTCATTCATTAACAATAAAAAATCTCATAAGTTTCTTGAAAGGTTTCGGTAAAGAAGACAAATTCTTCTACGAAAAGGAAAGCATTCTTGAAGGTGGATAAAATAAAAATGAAGAAGATAGGATACATAAATAAGAAGGTGAATCTATCAATCCGCGATATTCAAGGAAATTCACTGATCAAAATCTACAGTAACCAACATTTGAAAAAATTGCAATGTGTTCACTAAAAAAAGGTGAATGGTGCAAAGAAGTTAGACTCTGTTGATGTAATCGATAATGATCAATTCTTCTTAAAAGTTTATTTTATTTAAAAGTTTTCGACCTATTCATACAAATATATTTTTATATTGTGACGCAAAATTTTAAAATAGCGCAAAGTGGCAGGTATCACATGGAAAGAAGCAAAGAAAAAAGAGAGCGTCTACTGTCTAGCATTGGCTTTCACATGCGGAAACGGGAAACCCCAGAAATTCCTCTAAGCTTTTAATTTGTGGAGGTTTATGATTCTAACACTGAGTTTATGACTTTATAAATCGAAGATGACAACAACAGTTCATGAGCGCATGAAAGTTGTTTGGTAAATTCAGTTGGGTATTTAATACAGTATGTTGAAGAGGTTAAAATGAAGAAATTCTGAGCTACATTCTTTGCAAATGTTATTTTTTAAAACAAACTTAATACTAGTTTGCTTTGATTTACAAAAGAGAAAGGTTATGTTCGCTATACATTTCTTTAAAAAAATATTCTTTTTTTAAATTCCTACTATTAGCTCACACTCTCTCTATATATATCTTGTTCAAATTTTCAATCGTTAATAAAATGATTTTTATTCCTCCACTCAAATTCAAATACATTTTTTAAACTTGTAGCGGATGACACTTGATGTTAATAGAGTTTTTTCAAATATTAATTCATTAATTAAATTAAAATTGGTGAAAATGCAATTGAGTCTAACCACTTGGCGCTATTTCAGAAATTAACAAACTTGGCGATTTTTTTGGCTGAAAGTTAAGTCTACGAATATTTGGCAAAATACCACTAAATAATTCCTGTCGCCAAGGGTGGTTGGGCTAAACTACATTCCAACCAATTAATTTATCGTATGGATTAAGAAACAAGCCAGTACTTTTGCTATGTCATTTGTCTTTTAATGACAAGCTTGTTAGAGCGTAGGAGTAGAATCTTCATGCCTTCGGATCAAATCTCGTCGAAGCATACAATTTTTTTCCTTTGTAATTCAAATAATTTATTTTAGTTTAATAAGGAAGAAAAAAAATTTCTGTTACATAAGATATTTAGCAGGTCATAAATTTAGGAATAAATACCGTCAGTGACGAAACGTGTAGATCGCTGGAAAAAATTTCTTTTGCCACTTGATATTAGGATTTTGTCATATGTATATACATATTGATATTAATTGTAATTATTTAATAAAAAGTAACTAAAATAAAAAATGTTCTTTCTTGACCTAAGTAGAAATTGACTTTAATTTTGTTTTTAATATATTACTTGTTTAAAACAATGAATTAATACTTAACAGATTAATTAAATGTTAGATAGATATTTTTGTTAAAAAAGATCCTACTTAACATTTCTGAAATAATCTGAATATAAATGCGAAGAAGAAGCAGGACATTTATGAAAGCAAGATATTTTTATAATTCAGATTTACTTCTTAAATACTATATTATTGTAATTTAATAGAAATTCAAAATTTTTCTTACTCTTTTAAAGTTTTTAGGTAATTACCTTATTGCTGTTTTAACACGAATATGAGTACTGCTTTTGAGATTTTCTCAATACAAAAAATGTTTATGTAAATTATTATTAATTTAATACCTTCCGTACAGTAATAAAATGCATGTTAATTAGAACATACGTATTAAGAATTTTTAAAATATTTATTTTAATTTTAATCAGACAGAAACTTATCCTCTCTGAAGCAATTTATTATTCAACGATTTTGTTAATAGCAAATATTTTAGCAGTTCTTTATTACGCAGGCAAATTTCTTCTTTTTATCGAAATTTAACCTTAAAATAGTTTGAAAAGATTTTCAAATGCTCATTGATTTTACAAACAATGGTAACACAAATGCCAAAGGATGTATTTTTCTTAAAAACTTCTTAACCTAAATCTTTGAAACTATTTCAGGAAGGTCGTGTTTCTTTATACTCCTTCCTGATCAAAATGGCAAAATTACATCACCACTCACAATGATGAGACGTTAAAATACTTTTTTCATCTGTTCTCTGGGAAAAATTCCTCTTCTTCTCTTTAGTGCCATTTTAGCATAAAAATTCGCTTTGATTTAATAATTTCTATTTTTTTTTATTGTTCCAATATTTTGTATTTTGTTACAGATTTCCCTATATGCTTAATTTTTCCCGATGTTGCAAAATATCTGACTCATTGCAAAGCTGGCTTATATTAAATTAGTCTTGAATCAACTTTCAAATTGGGATGGTGTAGAAGTTTGTAGATTTGGTGCCTGTTCTTATTCATCCTTGTCACTTGACAGAATCGAGATCCATCACAAATAGGTCTTGTATTGCTCCTGTGTCATTTTTCTTATAATAGTGTATCACAACTAAGAACAAACATATCAAAAAGCAGAAATAATTTATTGTTTAGATTTTAAAAATGTACATTCGCCAAGAATGATGCTTGTAAATGAAGAAATATATAATATGAAAATGATAAAAAATATAACAACACGTGCAAGTTTTAGTATTAATGTTTCAGTTTTGTATGTGTTACAGAGTTTGAAATATTTAGTTATAAGTAAAATATTTTCTAAGAAATGATGAATTAGGGCATTGTAAAACGGATTGTAATTTATAAAGCATTTGAATCATGATACATAAATTAAGAAATTTCGATTATTTTGGGGTGATGCTTGTTTTTAAAATAAGAAATTAATTTAATGATTCATATAAAATTCAATTATTTATATATATATATATATATATATATATATATATATATATATATATATATATATATATTACATGCAAGTTGCAAGAAAAACATTTCATGATGCACTCATACCTTGATTAACAAGAAAGATATTTTCTTTGAAAAATACGTGCAAACAGGGACCATACTAAATGAATAAGGATTTAATGAAATAAATGGGATTGTCTCATTTTTTTTGGAAAAGTTTAATGCTCGTATGCTTTTAATTTACTTTTGAAGTGAAAACCATATAACGCAATTTAACAATATTCGGTACTAAAAATAGGCATTTATTGACTATGTCCCTTACAAAAAAATTAAAATAAATATTTTTTAAAAAAATTGAAATTGGTTTTGATAATTTCATTTTAATAGCGTTAACGATATTTTTTCCTGTTAATTTCTCGAAAAGTAGAATTATTCCTCATGAATATTAATTATCGTAAGGTAGCGTATTCTTCCCCCCCTGAGGCACGGCAGAGGCAATTACTATCAAGAAAAAATTGCCTTCTTTTACTACTAATGAACTTTTATATTCACAAGTAAAACATTCCGAAGTACAAAATTGCTGTCAGTTATAACAAAAAAAAAAAAAAAAAAAAAAACAGATGATTTGACCATAAAAATCAAAAATGAAATTAACTATTAACATAAGAACCCACGACAAATTATTAAAGCAGTCAATAATATTGAGTTCCGATAATTAAATAAAAGCAGTGAGTAAAATATTTATTTAGCTATATTTTAGTAATGAAAATATTCCTGAAAGCAAACTAAATAAATTATTATAATCATAATTTTTAAAATATCAATCAATTTAACCAAACACCTTGCATTCTTTATTTTACTCCCACGCATTTTTCCTAACTGCATTTTCTCAAAACAACAACAGTTTATCACATGTTGAATAAGTAAAAACAATAAAATAGTTCGAATGAAATAACCTTCATAGTAACTATTACTTTCAAAAAACAGAAGTAAAATGCAGCTTTATTCTTCAAAACTTTGAAAAGATAAAACTCTCCTTTTCCTAAGGTGTGTAGGTTTAATGTCATATGTATCGACATAAATTGAGCCTCAACATGCAACTGCTCTGTAATGTAATTTTAATTTATATACTGCTGACTATAAATCAAATGTTTATTCTATATTATGTAAATAAATTCTATGCATTTATCACGGAAGCGAACATAAAGGAAAAATCGTTTGGAAAGATATTTTTTTCATTTTCCATATAAATTGTAATTAATTATGTTTTGTGTGAAGAAATAAGACTGCAGATTTAATCTAAATTAATTATTTGAATCTGAAATTCTATATTTTCGGAAATAAAATACACAAAATGATAATTAACATATAAATGCAATCTAAAATTTAGATATATTCTTTATGAAACATAGATGTCTTTCTTCCCAAAGCTATTTCTTGAAAAGTGTTTTAGATGCGTTCACGCAATTGGATCGGTTGCAATGTAGCAAAGAACTTAATGTTATACGGCTGGCCACCTAAGTAATCTGATATAGCCTCAGGAAATTTCTTCCTTTGGAGTTTTGTAAGAAAATTAAAGTGTATATGCTACCATTACTCACAAATTTAAACAAACTTAAACATTGGATTTCCGTTGCTGCACATTCAATTAGCATTGAGACGTCACAACATGTGTAACAGAAATTTTCATATAGAATGGACATTACATGTGCAATGGAAGGCAGGTATTTTAAACACTTGTAAGAAACTTCCATATTTTCCCTTTACATTCATGTATTACATATCATTCTGTGTCTTTTATTTATGAAATCAGAGCATTTTAAAATTGAATGATTCATTTGGAATAACCTTGTATATCTGTGTTGTTTGTTTCGGTAACCTTGTGTATATCCTTGTATAAGATGATTTAGTTTATGCATATAAATTATTCTAAATTTTTGATGAAAAATTGAAGTTTAAGCATTTGATTTTTAATTCTAATTCTATTTGCATTTCTTCGCATCTATACACTATACGAGATGCTAACAGAAAATTCATCAACGTTTATTGTAGGTTTTGCTTCACTAATTCATATGATGTCTACATTTTCCACTTCGTTAATTATAGTTGATTTGAGTTAATCATTGTAGTGATGGAACTAGAAATATCGGATTTATAAATACTTAATTAATATGATTCTCATTCAATTTATAATTTGTATATATATAATCTAGAAAACAATAAGAAAAACCCGAATTCTAAGATAATGTAAATGTTAAAATGTGTAAATAAATTTACTTCGAAAGACGAGGGATTATTTGAGTAAAAAACAACAATTACTTGAAAATTATAATTAATTTAAAAGTTTTCCTGGTATATTTTAGAACTTTCAAAGTATAAAAGTATTGAGTAAGGTTTAGAAATATCTATAGGTATGATATAAAACAGCAAAATTTTCTTCAGATGCATGACTTAAAATAGTTGTAATTTTCAAATAATTGTATAATTATAACATATATGAATCAATAATAATTATAGCGCAAAATTCGTTAAAATGTAATAATTCATTAAATATATACAGATATTTATGTTTCTATATGAAAAGTGCAGGAATATTTTGTAATCAAGGTAAATCGAAGCGTTGAAAATACTTTCGAGTAAGTCGGGTAATCAGTTTGGTTACCAATTGAAAAGGTTTCGCGAAATTAAGATGTTTTATACAGAGAAAAATCCTTTAAGTAAAGAAAAGTTTACAAAATGAATGAAATTAAAGAGGTTACACTTATTTTTGTAAATATATGGAAAATAAATAGTATAGGAAAATACATAATTCTTTTGTTACAGAGCCCCATAGTTGTTGTTCGTAACAACCCGTTGCCCTTAAGAAAATATGCTAATAATTTAGAGACGAACCCATTGATCATCCGGTGGATATCGAATCTAACAAAATATTACTTCTTTGCCCAAGCGTTTTAAGAAGGCAATAGTCTCAATTATAGTAATATTTAGATTCTTATAGCACTAAGAGCAATTACAAATTCAATTTATAATAAAGTACGAATATATTATATTTCAGATGATTATCGATTAGAAGCATGCATTATTCTGCCTGCTAAAATTAGCTTCTAAGTTTTTACGTGGTGTGGTGTGGAAGCTTGGGGAGTCATATGTTTGTTCAAATACTGTACTAGGTCAAAATATCTCATATTATTTTCATTATCCATTTTGTACCTTGTAATATGTTGACGACATTCCGAGATCTGTTTTGCTACCGTTCCTTTTGTAGCACCCTGGCCTTATTTCTCAGCAAGATAATGTCATATTACATACGGCAGGTGTTACTATCATCTATCTTACAGCTTTTCAAACACTTCCATGGTCCAGCAGATCTCTCTCCAATTGAGCATGTCTGGAATATAATGGGAAGTCTACTGCATCTACCAGGGAATATTGATGACCTATCCTGACAATTGAAGAAATACCACGCAAGAAATTTGGCAAGAAATACCACGGGAGACCATCAGGGAGCTTTATCACTCTAAGCCACGTCGTATGGAAGCTTGCATCCAGGCAAGTGGAGGGTCAACACCTTATTGAGTTCGTTATTTTGTAACTATGTAACACTAAAATAAATCATTTAAATTTTCTGCAATCTTAATAATTTTCTATTCTGTACATAATTTTCCTATAAGCCAATTTTTGTCTCCATCTGACAGTTCCTTCCTGGAGCTTCGTTTTTTTTGTTATTGAGTGTATATAATAATGTGTGTTATAAGTATGCATATATATATATATATATATATATATATATATATATGGATTAAGCTGGGAAGCGAGTGCAGACGGACACCAGGAGTCCAAGTGGAGCGAGACTTGGCTTGGAAAACCACAAGGAATTTGAAAGACTTGAATGGAAATATTGGCATAGAAACCAGACGGGAAAGAGATATGCAGGAAGGTAGACCTTATTGTAGGATCATAATTGCATTTGTCATCTGACGAAATTAAACTGCCCTTATGTGAATAATTACACTTCATCATTCATACCCCTAGAACACCGAACTTCTTTTACAAAATCCCATATATATATATATATATATATATATATATATATATATAAGTATGATTTTCCAGCTAATTATCAAACAATTAGTTTTATTTTCCAATGTACTGTAAAACCAGTTCCTCAGATACTCATTAGATAGCACCACGAATCTACCATGTGATAACTCATGCAGCTCCACATATTCCAGAACAAAACTGAGCGAACTTTCGTCCTTGCCCTCTTTCCTCCATTTTCCGCTTCTCTTCTCCTTCACATTACACGCGTATTCAGCACTTCTACTTCGCATTCAGCACCCTTCGCCGATATGAGGCATCCATCTATTTTGCTCGATGAACTGGTCAATTCGTCCTCTCCTTTTGTAAATATACCCACTCTTCATCATATATTCTAATAAAAGAAGTACAACAAGTTGAGCCTCAACATTGGTTTTCTACGAGAACACCATAAAATCCAGTAAATATCCCCCTAGACAACCAGCCCTTTGCGTAAGAGCAAGCTAACGTGGATTCCGGATGAACTATCTCCTCACCCCATCGTCTACATACACACATGTATATATATATATATATAAGTGTGTGTAGTTGATGGGGAATTCCTACTAATCTACTCTCATAAAAGTATCAATTACAACTTTCACTCAAGTTACAAAATTTTAATTTCGCAGAATCGTACGTGTAATACGAATATCAAGAATACTTTTTACTTGATATTCGTATTACACCTAGGATTGAAATCGAAATTCTATTTGAAAAATATCCTCAAAAAATTCCAAATTATTAGTTTTCAATGTTTATTAAAGGAATTTATATTGACGAACAAAAATATGTTTTACCTGAATCACTGAGTCGTTACATTTATTTAATTATGCATATCGATATTGTTTTTTTTTTCAGATAAATAAATTATCTACATCATAATCATCTCTATAAATTATTTAACCCATCATTGCAACTTCCAGTTCTCACTTCTTTCATTTAATTTTCTAATCACTAGTTAACAATGTGCAATATGCACGTAAATAGTCAGGCAATGAAGGAAATCAACTTTTTCTTTTGAATTTTCGAATATTTATAATTAAATATTTGTATCTTTGTATGTGAAACATATCTCAAACAAGTATTCCATAATTAAGATGAATGCGACAAATATCTTATCTGTGTGACATTTCCTAACTGGATTCGAATTAGTACTTAAATTGTAATCTCCACATCCTACTGCACTTTCGTTAATAGGTAATTACTCCTTACTAATATCGAATCATCTGACCCTTATTAATCTTACAAGTGTGAATATGTGTCAATTATTGATGAACTAATCTTCCCAAATCTTTGTATCTGTTTATATCTGTTACAACACTTCTGCTATTAAACTCTCCGCAGTTTATTAATTTTCCACATCAATCTTATTTATTACAATGTTTCTAATCTAATTTACAAATGTTCATGGTTTATTCACAAGAGTACTTTATCAAATCAAATGACGTTCTTAAGACAAAAAGGTTAGTTGAAGGGAAGTATACTAGAGAACCCTGTTGTAACCTGAAGCAGTTTTCCTAGAGACAAATTCAAGAATAACAAAGATTTCCAAATGATTCTCAGTTCCTACATTATATATAAGTGGGTAAAAATAGCTGTTTCAATAGTGGAGACGGTATTTTCTTATTACAGTTAATAATGATATTGAATTAATGATCCTGCGTCTGAATTTTACATTCAGAGAATCAAAGAACTGATTTGAAAGGGTTTTGAAACATCAGCAGAAATAACGTGTACCATGAAAATTCAGCTAAAATCCTCCGATCTCTTAATATCACCATAAATTGGCTTCGTTTAGTGACAGTGCCTCAAGGAATTCGGGAATGTATCGATGATTCCAAAATGTCTACCTTCGTAGTATTTGCTGCTAGACCAGGGCTCAAGAAACCACGTCCATCTTTAATAATCTAGCTCGAGGGATAGTATTGCGTGTACATGAAGAATTAAAAAAGGAAAAAATTGCAACAGCATTTTTTCAATCGTTATGTAGTTGCAAAAGTCATTACTATATTTCAAAATCTATTTAACTAAGCAATTGAGGAACTTTCACAGATATTTGTAAAGAGTATTAGTGTCGTTAGCCTAGTAGTCAGTGTCGAGTACTTTCAGTCGCGGGTGTTAATGACGTTTCGTGGGCTTGAGGTCTGTTGAAACTAAAGACTAGCTGTGTTGTTGAATGATGCACGTAAAATCAGAAGTGGTCTATATCCTCCCTGGTGTGTGGTGTCAAGACTTTGAGAGAGAGATTTGTTAACTCAGGTGTCGTCCTCGTCATTGAACTGAAGTTCAAAGTCCATCACCAATAGCCCTTATGTTACTTCTTAGATTGACATAAATTAACATTCTATCTAAAATTATTTACAAGTGATTGATTAGCAAAATGATGTTATTTGAAAATGGTATTTAAAGAAATGGATCCAAACCAATTCTATAATTTTCTCTCTGAAGATAAATATGTCCAATCAAAATAATGTGCTCCAGGAGATATATTTAAATTTGGAAGTACTTGCATATGTGAAAGAGTATTTTTGAAAAAGAAATATATAAAATTTTAATACATTCCATTATTTTAGCAAATGACCATTTGGAAACATCATTAGTAATAGGATGTACTTATTTCGACTATCAGCATTTTGAAATATTACCTCAGAAAAATGTATTAAAAACATTCACAGTAGTAGAACAAAATTTATCAATTTTTTAAATCGTTTATTAATAAATAAGCACGTATATACAAATATTGCGTGTAAAAATATCATTTCCCAATAAAAACATTCATCCAAAATATAATGATTTGGAGACTTCTAAGAAACCATTAGCCAACCTCTGAGCAAGATTGTGATTTGAAATGATTATCAAAATTAATAATTTTATCATTTTTTTGCTAGGCCCTATTTCATATTTATTTGATTGGTTCCATCGAATACCAAGTAAAATTGCAAGAGTGTCGTAATGAAACAACTAGATATTTCTTAAACGCATTACTATCATGGACTTTAGATTTTATGATCAAATCGCTGAATGTGAATGTGATTTTTTCTGAATAAATTCCAAATAAAAACGTATAAATAGATTTTGAATTTCTAAGACATTTTTTTCGCATTTTTTAAATACTTGCTTAGAATTAAATATAGCTGAATACTACTTAGTAAATGTTTGTCAATAATTTTGGATTTGACTTCATAGATTTATTTCGTTCAAAGTTTATTTGAACATAATCTTAATAATGAAAGAGAGGACGTATTCACGTTATAAAGTACTAGTATATTTATTGATGTTTTCTAATCTCCTTTATTAATTATCATATCTATATTTTACATTTCAAAACAAAATGAAAAACAAAGTTTTCAAAATGTGTTTAAACCATCATTCCTTATATCGAGAGTGAAAAAAGAATCACTTTAATTGAACTATCTGTTTAAAAAGTTTCTATATTTCAGAAGACGTTATTAAAACCAAAGAAAATTTCACGTTTCATGAGATAAATATTAAATGTTAGAATTTTTGTAGAGTTAAATTGTTTATGAAACAAAATGAAGTCAAGGGTTATGAAAGCTTTTAAGCAAGGGATTTTAATTTCAGTTAACATTATAAATAAAGTATTATTTACTGTCGGTATCAATCATCACATATTTATATTACATACTGAATGAAAAAGAATCAATGCACAAGTAGTAAAACCTCTGTGTGTTTTATATCTATATAAGTTACCATAAAAAATTTATAGAAATCTCAGGAATTTAGATGATAGAAATATAAAGGAATTTTATGTGTGTAATTTATAATATATTCATTTTCCTGATACATAGCAGTAATTCTTTCCCTATCATTAATATTCATTGCAATGAGAAAATTATGTATGTATGTGAGAAAATTATGTATGTATGTGAGAAAATTATTATGTATATATATATTTATAATATTTTTTTGGTGTATAGGTAAATTAAAATATTCATTGATTTATGGATAATGATTCAAAACTAAAGTGCAGTACTATATATCTGTTTGTGAATAATGTGGGTCATTACGTATACTAATCACGTTAATTACAATAAACCGACGCTGTGAAGTGTAATAAATTCATTTGGTTAGAATCATCTAACAAGCCTTATGCAATATATTTGATGTTTTGTAAAAAATATTCTCTTTTTTTAATTCGTGCAACTACTCACCAAAATACACTTTTGAAATTTTGTATAGTTAACAAAAACTACATTTTTTGCAACTTTATTTTTAAGAAATGTTTCTGAATGTTAAATAATTTACATTTAATAATATGAATATTTTAAGTAACTTTAGGAATGAATGCAATAAAACGTAAATATAAACATAATATTTCGTTTGCAAATTTTTGATATTCAGTGAAAAGCGATAAATCTTATTACTACCTTTAATGGTGATCTTATTATCATAAAAGGTCTTCTTAGTTATATGAAAATTCCTCTTATTCGTTTTTGAAAGATAAAATAAAATTATTTTGTCTGGTATTCATAAGAAAACAAACAGTTCTATTTAAAACTTTTTTGTGTTTTAATATATATAAATCAATCAAATCATTAAATTTAATGTAATTTTAATGTAACGTCAGTATATTTACCAAACTCAAGTAATTTGAAACAAAAGTGATTCAGATTTATCTATTAAAATATATATAGAATTATAATAACAAACAACGTTTACAAAGGTATTTGTAACTTTATACTTGTCTCAGTGGTAATTTTATGTCACACACTAATAGTAATTTAATAATGTACATACATTGAAATTTAAATTTATTTTTGTCGGGAAAATGGAAATAAGAGACTTATGAAAAATTAAACTAATTATTACGTCTACCAGCCATTTCATTATGTGAACGTAATGTAAATTCCATGGGATTTCCAATTTTCCTCTCAAATATAAACTGTTTTATCGATTTGAATGAAAAGGCATGAATCCGAAAGAGCAAAAAAATATTGAAAATTTCATTAGAATTATATTTTCTCTTAGTAGTCCAAAATATTTTTATTTCTATTTTAAATATGCAAATGTGATTTTTCCGATCTTTAAAAATATTTTCAAGAGTTGTGGAAAAATGTTTTTCTGTAAGAAACTTCATAATTATTTCCCTTTCGTGAGCACTTTTATGCATTCGAATAGGTAAAGTAGTTTAGATTTGACAAAGAAAGTGGTCATTCCACAAGATTAACGTAACGTTCATGAAATCAACTGTTTCGGGTAGATGATGGTCTTCAGTATGAAAAGTAATTTTCAAATTTTCCTCAGTTCTCAAATGAAACTAGTCTCATTAATCTTTTATCTGACTCGTACGAATAGCTTCGGAAACGTATTTATGATTCCTCTCGACGTCGAACTGAGAAAAGCATGATGGGTTTTGACGTTGTACCTCGTAATTTTGAAGTTTGGTCAAGTAACAAGGATGACACCTCAACTCTCAACTCCCTCACCAATCTTCTACAGCACGTCTATGGAAGGACTTAAGATCTCCATCAAATTTAACGTGCATCAGCTCCGCTACATGGCAGGTCTTAAATTCATTCGCGCTGGAACCCACGATTTGACAAAAACAAGGTCGGCCACGGGTGCGTAACCCTTATCACTAGGCTACCACAAGCAGCCGTGAAGTTATATGTATTAGTATATTATCTGTTATAAGCTTTTTTACGGAGAAAAGGGTTTTGTGTATATTAAATCTAATGTTATCTAATTCTTAAATTAGTACATATATAATGAATATAAATCACCTTGAATAAAGTAAAATTCCATTACAAACAACTCGATTTTCTAGAGAAAATTTAAGGTTCCTCAGTAATCTTATTTACACGTTACACAAATGAAATATTGAAAAATATATATATTTATCGGAGTTTTAACTTATTCAAAAGAGTTTTCTAAACATGACAGGAGGAAAATAATCCTCACGTAAAGAATCAAACTTTCATGCTAGTTATTAGTTGGCAGTAGTTTTATAGAAACATAAAAATGATACTTTACAGGAAAAGTCGTCTTAAGACTTTTCTAGATCTAGTTACTTCTATATCTAATGACAGCACTTAATAAGTTAAGAAAACACCAAAGATTACTTGGTTATCAAAGTTGGACGGACGTCCTTGAAATCTACTCCCATTTGGAGAAAATAAGAAGCGGTGCTGATGTTGAAGTAATTCAGTTAAGATTCGTTTCAAGTCGTCAGACATTTTTTTTATTTATGTAACTTTGTTACTTTTATTGAAAAAGTCTGGCGGTCTGCTTAGCTAAGGGGATTGAATTGATTATTTACGTGTTTTTATCAGATTGCAATCTCACAAGAAAAGTATTCTTCGTTTTTTGTAACAATTGCAATTTGTTAAGTATTGCGTTAGTTTATACAAGCTATAAAACTATGAACTAAGAAGTGTTGCAGAATATTTCTTTGATTATATTTAAAATTTTGTTAGGTTTTGAGTTAATTTGTGTCAAAAATGGAACTGGAAAAAACAATAATTGTAACAAAATGCTTATTCTTAGTAAACCAAACTACACAGACTTGTATTAATATTACAGAAAACGATCTTTAGAAGTTATGTTGCACAATTTATCTTTTTAAATACTTTATCTGAGGGTTTGTTTGTGTGTTTAATATGTTTAAAATTAAAAAGCTTCAAAACCTACAGGAATTTAAAATTTTATTTTATGATTTCTAAATAGCTTTAAATTAACATATAAATAAATTATTTGATTTAAAATTTCCGGGTTCATTTAATAAGACATTCTATAACTTAATAGTCTTAAAAGTTCTTATACTGATGATTGTTTAATTTGTTACACAAAACCAATGCATTTTGATACAATTTGTCATGCCAAGTATAAAAGGCATTTCTAATACAACGTAGAAATAGATGTGAGTCTATATTTGAAAAAAATGCTCGAAATATTTAAATTAAATGTTTGCTCCTTTTTAGTAGGCAAACCTGGACTCTTTTGCACATATTTCTAGATATTGGGAGTGGCTATTTCTACCTTTTGAGTAATATGGCAATATTCAGACAGTCTGCTGTTTGGGGATAATTTTTATTTAATTACATATATCCCCTTAGAATAAGGCTTTCTCCTCAGACCAATAAAACGAGGTGGGATCAATTCAATTTTTTTCAATTCAATTCAATCTTCACAATTTTTTTAAACCAAGTACCTAGTTTCCTTACTATGAGCATTCTATGACTTTTTCTAAAGGTATATATAAAGATCAAAGTTAATGAAAATAATCCGCAAACATCAAATTATCTGAAAATTGCCATATTACTCAATTGATACAAGAAATCAATTCCAGCATCTTAAAGTACATTTAACAAAATATACGAAAATAAATTCAGTTTTTCTACCAGGAAAAGGGCGAATAGTATGAATATTTGTAGTGAATTAAGGTTAAAAACAGTTTTCTTACGTGTTATGTTAGAAATACTTTTCACCATTAGTATAAATATAAATGTTTTAAAGTTTATTGTTATAATATTCTTTTTTTTCTTGCAAAATTGGGAATTTATGGACACCTGTCATAATAATATGTGCAAGCATTTAAAAAAATCTCAAAATTATTAGTTAATTTAAAAATGAAATGAATCTCTTCTTGAATGTGTTATAGAAATGTATGATATTACTAGAAGCAGTTTTAAAATGTTTTATAATAGTCAAGGCTTCAAATACTGAAAACTCAATCAAATATATCTCTGATTTATTTAAAAAAAAGAGTAATCAAGTTTTTTTTATTTATATTTAGAAATATATTGTACCTATTACATTTAGTAAAGTGTTCAAAATTTGTGTGAACTCCAGTAAACTTAAACTTGGTAATTTTTTTTAAATAAATTATAGTTAGAATAATTAAATAATTGTGAATTTAATCCCAGAATTGATACTGAAGTACCATCATACACCAAATTCAAGAATTAAAATTAGCAGAAAATACGAAAGGTTGATTTAAAGGTTTAATGTTTACTGAGAAAAAATTTAAAATATCTGAATAAAATTTATTCCACAATGTAATTTTTCTTTATATGCATAATCTTTCAAAATATAAGTATTAATGTTATGTTGTTTGGTTTCGGAAAGCCATGGATTAAATTAACCCATAGTGTAGACAAGATGAGTTTAATACGTTATTATTAGTTAAAAATGTCAGGTTTCGAAAAGTCAAGAAAAACCGGGAGAAATGTGTAACCTTGGAGAACGGCTAGTTAGAAAATTTTTCAAAATAATAAATAAAAATTAAGTTTCTACTTCGATTACTGTTTTGTAATAATTAAATCTTTATGATACCTTGAGATAACATTAGACACTTAGCAGTAATGTGGATTACTTCAAACTGTTTTTTCCTGAAATCTACCAAATCAATGATAATAGTTGTAATTTGCAACATTATGTTCAAAAGGATCAATTAACGCCCTGAATAAATTATCCCTATATCTCAGTTATTTCTTACACGAAATTTATAATAATCTTTCTTAACTACAACTTTATAATAAAATCGAATATTGTACATATGTACCTCATTTTCTATATCAATAAACTTAGATATCTAACAAAACATTCCTACTGCGAGTTAAAAAACATAAAGATAAAATATTTAATTGATTTCCTTTTCATAATTAAAATCCGAAAATGAATTCATCCTTCAAATTCCGAAATAGGTAAAAAAAAAATTTCGTTTTCTATCATCACTTTTTAAAAATCATTTCAGCGTTGTAAGAAGAGATGGTTGGTTGATTTATAATGGTTAAGAAATTAATTGGAATTACAGAGATTATTCATGAGAAATATTATTTTATTTATTCTCTAAAAGTATTAATATATTGCATCGTAAAAGTCACATTCATTATTGTATCCGAAGCTTTGATAAGAACTGGATGATCCAAAAATAAATAAATTTTCTTAAAGAAATGTGGTAACGATTTCCAAAAGGGCATTGTAGAAAGTCGTTTCTGTCGTTGCTTAATTCGAATCGGGGGTTCAAATCTTGATGTCACTAAGGATCCAGTGAAAAGGAGAGGATGCATGAAAAATCTGTCCAGCTTCGAAGGTCCACCGATTGACGTGGTATTTGATTCGGTTGGAGAGCATTTTTTAGTCCTTGTCATTTGCCCAAGGTTTGAAATTACTAGATCCACCATTAATAGCCTTCTTACTTCTAAGTGCGACGCTCAATCAACCATTTTTAGCCATGTTTTACTGTCTCTATTCTCATCCAAATGATAATTTAGTTAATGCTTTTCCAAAAAGACTATGAAGTTCTAGAAAATCCCAGAGGATCATATATTAATTAACTGTTTATTAACGTCGCACTTGAAAGCGTCATGAGGTCCATTGACGACGGACCTCTTAATTTTGAACCTCAGTCAAATGATGAAGACGACATTTGAGTTGATACCTCCTTTTCCAAGCTTCAACATCATGTCAATGGTAGGGCATGAAACCTCGCCAGATTTAACGAGCAACAATTCCACTTAACAATGTGCTTTTACTGGTATCAGGCTTCTAATCCATGACGACAGGAGCAACGAGTCTTCGAGTTCGCGATTATGACCACTAAGCTTCCAGGCACAACAGAGAGTCATTTATTATTTTGTAAATATTTTTGTCCAAAATATTGTATTTTAAAATCGGCAAAAATACCTTACCTATTTGAGAAAGTAGCAATATGTTATAAGCATGTTACTTATCAAATGTTAAAAATCACGTAAAATAACTTAAGCAAAATTTTTGATTTGGCATGATTCAATTTCAATGTTTCGTGTTGATTTCAATGCTTTATACCATAACACAAAGTTCGAAAAATTCTACTCACTGAACAAGCCAATTTCCTCTCTTCGAATTATTATTCTTTACAGTCCGGAAATCGATCGGTTTTTATCATAGTGGAGAAACCAAGCCGTCATCCTGGACTAAAAATATTTGTCTCTTGAGATAGAGTTCTGTAACTTCAAAGCTTTATCCTCCACTCTTCAGCATCGCCAACAAACTGCATCACATCCCTCTTTCCTCTGTTCTATTTCCGCGTGGGTGGACACAACAGCCCATTGTTTAAGATGGGACATTGGAATACTACGCGTATAGTCGTTCTACACCCAGTGGGAAAATTGTTCTATCCATATTGTCAGTATAGAGGCGTTTCTTTCATGGATGGTACCAAAACAACATTAAGGCTACATCACGTGACTGACATTTCAAATGATGCAATATATTGTTTATATACTCTCATACCTATTTTTTTGAGAGGGGTAGGATCACATAAATGAAAATACATAACAAAATTATCCTGAAACTTTACAAGGAACTATAAAAATATTGATTATAACATATTAAAAAAATATGTTGCAAATAAAGGCCACATAAAATATTACATATATAGAAAATGTTAATCAAAACTTCACTATACAATTAGAAACTGATTTTCAAAAAAAGTTAATTTGCCATTGGAATAATTTTGAAATGTTTTATTTGCCTGAACATAAAATATTATTTGTAAAAAATGTCTCAAAATGTATGCATAAAAATTATTCTTCCTTTTCAAAGGAATTCTTACCGACTATTCTATTCTTACCGACAACTTGTTCAAAATCATTATCGTCACTTGAAGAGGCTATCTCGCACTCATTTAGAGTTGAAATTTTTGGTGATGCAATAAAGTCAAGGATCATTTTTTGCAATGGCAGTTCTTTTGTTTGTCGCTTATATATGTGACGGTAACCAGATGTACAAGATCGAACTAATTCCAGCATTCTAAAGCTCAGTCAGAATTCATATCGTTTGGAAGAAAATTCATTTAAAACCCACAAAATGTTAATCGAAGAGAAAAACGTGATAATAGCTCAGCTATAAAATAATTAAAGTGGTGATGCAATGTGAACTTATTTTTTTATCGTATGATGCTGCATTAACTAACGGTCCAAATATTATTTTCTTTTTAAATCATTTTTTATTATTTTTATATCATGCATTTTGGTAACTTTTATATATACTGCATTACAAAGATCCCGTATAAAAATATGTACAAAAATTCACACCCCAAATAATGTTCATATTAAATCAAATTTAACTGTACAATTATCGTTTAATCCGCTGACTGCTAATCAGGTGATTTCCTCCTGCATCTAAAATTAATTTTCTTTAAAATTTTAAACTGAGTTTTCTTAACATCTCCTAGGATCTAAATAAAAATCTGATCCAATCTCAGAGCTATGTTATACATTTAAACTGCCGAATATATGCATACTTCAAATTTGTTACTAAAAATACTAAATGTTTGAACTGATACTGCTAATCTGCTAAAAAATTTCAGATAAGAGGGTTAAATGTCATTAAAATTCTCATTAAATACTTAGATGTTCAACAGTGAACATGTATAAAGAGATAATTCTTAATAGGTAGCAATAAATATAAATGTAATGAAGTAATTTGGAACAATATTCATTCTCTTTTTTTTTTAGTTTCTGTTTAGGCCCTGTCTTAACATTCGCAAAAAATTATTTAAAATCAAAAAATGTAGACATATTTTACGAAGACGTTTGCATTTACCGTTTCTAGCTAAATATAAATAAATGATTATAAACGATTGAAAAATATAAAAACAAATTAAATCTCGATTAAGTTTCATAAATTACTGAATTAAATTAAATGAAATTTATTATTTCTGTCAATGTTCCTTAAAATCAATTATACTTTCAAAAGTTTTAAAAAATATCAATAAAAAAATCAGAACCTTAACTTTTGTACCTCGGAAGGCAGAGGGAGGTTTAGCGAATTTTTATCAGTCGGGATATATATTATTTATTTTCACATCAGCCGTTAGACATAATCATCTGAAATCTAATCTATGGTTAGTGGCAATGTATTAGTAATGTTACTCGATTACCAGAGTAGATATCCTGTAATGTTTGCTTCGAAGGTTCTTTGTAGCTTATTGATGTTAGAAATGACTACATTGTTATTAAGAATAGAGTATAAAAACTGTACGTATAAAAAAAAAGTTTATTCATGGAAATAAAAATTATTTTCAGTATTTTGTTTAAAATTGTAAGAAATATTTTTTAATATATGTTTTGTAAAAATAATGCATGTCAAAAACACTTTATGTAGATATGTATCTTTAAAATTCAATGTTTTTAAATATTATTATTAATTAATTGATTGAAATTAAAATGAAGTTCATAGGTTTTTAATATTATAATAGTAACTGACACATTAACAGCAACTTCTAAGATAAAAGAACAAATTTTAAAACAATTCTTTAAGTAATCACAAAAAAGTCGTAAATCAGTTAAAAAGTGCATGATTTTTAAATATCATTTTCGTGTATAAATTTCCGTCGTTCTTAAATGCGGGAAAATTGTGAAATAATTTTCTAAGCAATCGTTTAAGTTTTTTAAATTCTTGCATTTCATCAGAAATGTCATACAAATTGTTTTGGTAAAATACAGTTACTTTTGAAACATTAAATAATTAGCGCATATATTATTCGATACTGAATTAGAAGTATACGAACTTTCAGAAATTTCTGTAATGAAAAAATATTACAAGAATTTTTTTTTATGAATTTTTGTTATATCCGAATGCAAAATATTCATATGTTTTCAATAAATTTTTCATTATGGTTGTATGTATGTGTGTATATGAATATATGTGGATAGGTAAGCAATTATGTATATTTCTTTTTTTTACTCTCTGTGAGTATGTGTGTCTCTCACTATATGTGTATATGTCACTCTTACCGCTTTCCCTGCATATATGTACGTTTCTCTGTATGTATGTAAGCATATGAATGTGTATGTGTGTGCATGCATATGCGAATGTGTGGCCTTAATGCAGATCCTTTTTTTAAAAAAAAAAAAAAAAGAACAGAAAAAAATAGCAATAAGATGGAGTTTCAAAAGTATGAAATTCTTTTTAACCTTAGCATAATGTGTATTTTCGCCAAATACATAAGAACTACTTTTAAGCTGCTATAATAATTATTTTTCAAGAAGCTATTTAATTCTTACTTATTCTAAAT
Source organism: Nephila pilipes (assembly GCA_019974015.1). Taxonomy (NCBI): domain Eukaryota; kingdom Metazoa; phylum Arthropoda; class Arachnida; order Araneae; family Nephilidae; genus Nephila; species Nephila pilipes. The sequence continues at coordinate 209,220 of BMAW01092946.1, forward strand.
TAAGTAAAAATTAGAAAAATGAACATATTGACTGTTGAAAGAAGTATTCGTAAGTTTTTAAATTTCATATTACATTTTCTGTACTATGTTTCTCTTTAAGTATCACTATTTGTAACGGCGTTATTAAAATAAAAAAATTTGGCCTAATACTATCTAATCAAACATATTTTTAAAATAGAAAGCTTGTCTGTATAAATTAAATTATTGGGGCAGAAGTAACCAAATGGTCAATGTCGTGGACATGCAACCGGCGTTGTTTCGATCATGTCGTGAGTTAGTCGTGGAAGTTTGTAAGGGGATGGTCTAGATCAAGTGTCATCCTCGTCACTTGACATAGATTTAAAACTACGAGGTCCGTTGTGAAAAGCCATCCTTTTGCTACTAAGTGCGACTTAAAGAAATATTCAATCAAACATGATAAATTACTGATGTATCTTGAAACAATGCAATTTGTTTTGTGATATATTTTAGAGTATTGTAAATACCATAATCAGGACAAAGGAGTAAATTAGCAATTTGGAAACTTCTTAATTTTATTTGCATTTCTTAATCAGCTAAAACTAAAATTTGCTATCCTTTTTGTCAATATCATACTTCAATTTCAATTACTTGTTGAGAAATAATATCTCATATCAGAAATGCGGTTTCTTATGTGTTAATTTTGTAACCTTAGCTTTCAGATTTTTAATTGTAATGTTGAATGAAATTTCACATTTGTATTTGTTATTATTTTTTATTCATCATATTTTTTTTTATAAAAATGTAGTATGAATTTTAATTTTTCACTTGAGAACATTAACTAAAATTACTGTATTTTAAACCTAAGGAAATTTAATCATTCAAACTGTTAAAAATTTAAAGAGTCTTATTAAATTAATTTAAAAATTTAAAGAGAGCAACCTAATATCTGAGTGTCAGTTAATAATATCTCAGACATAATATCTCTCACCAGTCATTATATTTAATTAAGACCAAGAGGAGTTTCAAAAGTTTTTATTTAATTTGCTATGTTCATTTGTATTTATATATAATTTTCTCTTTCAAATTTCATGTTCAAACTTGTACATATTACCCATCATCCCTTCGAGTTAAAACTCGCATTCAAGTAAAACTCTCTTTCCCTTTGTGCGTCACTGTTTGAGCATACAATTATTACTGTATACTCAAACTATAATAGCACATAGAGAATAAGAAACTGCATCCCCCAGACTTGAATATTTTACTCAAAGTTTAACCCACTACCTATCATCTGAACGAGCAGAAAGTTTGCACACGTGTATAACTATGATTACTATACAATACTTACAATTTTTGAAATCAACTACGGACATAAAGGAAATTTTGAGCCATGGGTCTTACAGTTAACGATGTCAAAATGAGGTGATGTTTTGCACACACGTGTAGCATGCGTATTTGTTTTTTAAGTCTTAAATATCCAGACTAAATAAATATAAATAACAAATATTTTTAATCACTCTATTATTTAAAAATAAACTTAAAGGTATAAAAATAATATGTAATGAAAATTATACATTTATATAAGTGTAAGGCATTGATAATTCTTTTGATCTCATTTATAAGTAAATAGCTATGCTACTCAATTTAATAGTAATTACCTAGAAATCTTAGATAGGTAATTCAAGCTTTTATAAATTATATATTAATTTATATTAAAAAAAATTTGTATACCTCTTAACATATATTTAAATAAAAGTTTGATTAACACTTTTTACTTATATTTGTTATATAGTACATTTCGAAGATTGACATAACTTTTAATGATAGGTTTTATCTTCAGAGAAATTATTCTTTCATTCACTTATACTGAGAAAGTTTCAGATTAATACAATATTGATATTTTTCCATTATGAGGTTACTTCTAGTTTTCTTACTTCTTATTAGGTTTATCTTTTGAGTATCAAAATATTCAATTTGACATTCAAAAATCTCATAAAAATATTTTGAAATAGATTTTGAAAAATGCACATATTATACAGGATTATCTTATAAAATTTTAGGAATTCAGTTATGTTAAATTCTTGCGGAACAAATGAATGAATTATCTTATATTTAAATATAAAATTTACTTCCGAAGTTAAAAATCGCAGATAATTATGAATTGAATATTACTTTCATCTATCTTTTCTATTAAATCATCGTTAGCTACTGGTACAGCAAAGCGTGTTTTCTTAAAATTTATTTAGAAATTATTTTAATTTTAAAAATATATATAATTACGTATTATTCTGATAATAAATATTTTATTTTAAGTAATGTAATATTTTAAGTAGGAATATGCATGCTTGAACAGTCTGACTTAATGAAACAACAAAGCAATAAAGTTATGTAACATTTGATGTAAAGTTTAATGTGTATATTCACGTATACCGCATTGTATAAACAAAAGCTACATTATGCCCTTGAGACTAATTTTTTTAATAAATCGTTTACGAGATGAAATGAAGTAATTATATCTTCTCTGTCAAGCTCCATAGAATTTAAAGATGCTTGAGACCGAGTGGGTAAGAGTTACGATTGGTGCAGGTTAGACAAGCGTTCTGGCCGTTGTCGAAATTGAGTCTCCTAGTGCAAATCTTTAAATGTTAATTTGGATGCTTTTCCCTCCCTTAATAATAAGAGTACTACCAGACTTACAACAATACCATGATTGAATTAGAGATGTCGTCTATAACTGCTGGATTGAGAGTTTTATTTTTGAATAGATTTCATAGAAGCTGAGAGAAGTAATTCCGCCTGTAAGAATATTGGCTCCTTTCTTTGCTAAATTATAATTACAACTATTGAATAATCTTAATTTGAGAACAAACTTTTTAGAAGTAAATTTAATTTGGTGTAAAAATAATTGTGGATTTCGAGAATAGAAACAGGAACGCTATCACCAAACTTTGTCTATACCTCAAATGTTGTTGGTCACTGAATAATATGTCGACGATTGAAGTTACAGTTTTAATAGCGTATCATTAAAATACCTATTTTACATCATTATGCTTTGCTCTGAAAACTGATAAGATCCTGGATTCATAATCTTGAGTTCAATATAGAATGTAGGGTTCTTAATGAAGGTACTACTGCCACAGATGTAGTTTTCATATTTGCTGCCATCGGTTTAAATTTCAATTATAGAATTAATAATATGATTAATTTTAAGATGGAGTTAGTGGAGCTATACATGCAAATCATAATTTTTCTATCTTAGGTCCGGTTTAGAAGTTAATTCTAGGTTAGTGTATTCGAGGGCTTATAATTGGCTTCAAGAAATGCCTCTCAATACGATTTTCTAACTAGCCAATCAAATACATCAGAGAAAATGGATTATCTATTTTCCGACTCTAATTATTTGACAAATTCTAAGAAAGATGTGTTCTAGATTATGGCCAAAGAATCTGTAAAGCTAGTTAAAATGCACACACACACACAAATGCAAGTTCCATATTTTTTTCTCAAATTAGAGGGGCAATTTCATAAACGTAAATAGTTATTTAGCAAATGGTTTTTACATGATTGAAGTTAGCGCAAACAAAACGTGTATTATGTTAGCGTTTCAATCTTTCGTTTAGTTAAAACTAAAGTGTTGATTTTTCTCAATCCATAATTCTGATGTAAATTGTATGTTTTTCACTTGAGATAGAAATAATGCTAGTATGACTTTATATTTATTCGATAAAAGTGGTTAGAATACTTTGAAAATACCATTTCAATGACAAGTTACAAAAATAGCGTTATGTCTTTGGAATATTCAAAACCATTTTTGCTTTTAAACTTTTTTCCAAGCTCTAGCTTTAAATATTAGCATTCTAGTCTATAGCACTGTATATTTAAATATTCGAGTTATAATACGTGTTCCTAGATTTAGATATTCGAGGCATAATACATATTTTGAAAGATACAATTTAAGGTGGAGGAATTTTTTTTATTTCTGCAACAGATTTTAAAATTAACTTTATGATATTTATACTTTTATCCTTATTAACCACAAATTTACATCACATATAATGTTAGATGAGTGTTAATTCATATAGTGATAAAGTTTATCTATATAATGTATTTATATCGATAAAACTTCTAACTATTCAACTAATAAACAAATAAATCGTTCAAATGTACAAATAATAACATTTTTTTTTATCAATAAAATAAGTTATTCTATCTTCAGCTGTTTACTTTAGGACTGATTATGAACAATGATCAATACTCAATGACTGTAGTAAAGAGAAATTAATTTAGTTTAAATATTCGAAATCACTTGGGGATGTATTATTTAGGTTTCTTGAGAAGAAGAGTCGTTTATTTAAGACATCTTCCACAAAGTTTCCGCGAGTAAAACCAAAATAAATAAAGAGTTTAGTAATTAGATAGAGAAAGTTCATGTTTTACAAGATTATTTTTTTCCAGAAAAATACGAATTTGATCTTTATTCGTAAATGTGATTTTGTTATATTAATTAATTAAGAATAATTATCCACCTAATGCATTCTTATAACTAAAATAAAAATTATTACATTTTTACGCATTGTAAATAGGCATTTTAACTTATTTTAATTATTTAGAATTTCTTAGGAAAATGCATATTTATAACACCTTTTGACATTAAATAATATTTACTTAATGTCAAAGGGCGAATGAACTTTTTATGAATTATTTATTTGTACATTTGAACCTTCAATTATTATCCACCCAATGCATTTATTATATTATACACTATCAAATGTTATCTATACAATGCATATATTAGTAGGTAATGACATTCTTAATGGTTAAATAATATTTTAATGTTCATCTTTATAACTGAAACTTATTTAAAATTGATTACATTCATTAAAAGAATAATATAGATTTTTTTTAAAACGAAAAGAATAATCAATTATCATATTATTTATAACTGTGAAAATTCTCTTCATGAAAATCCCATTTTTCAATTATCTCTCTTGTACAAAGTATAAACAATTTCAGTCATTAAATAAATTGTTATATAATAATTGCTCAGTAAAATATTGATTTTCATAATTTTGAAAAAATGTCCAATTTGTATTTCCATACAATTTTTAAAATTTTTTAAAGAAAACCTCGGAATTTATGGGTATATATGTGTGTGTGTGTGTTATGTGTGTGAAAATTGTGAGGTAAAAATGTCAAATTTCGAATTGTTTAATTGATAAGCTATACCAGTTTGAAATATATTTTATTCTCGTATACACGTTATAGTTAAGCGTCCCGAGTCTTTTAATTGGAATTTAATGCTAAAAAATGTAATTGAAATTATATTACTGAGACTTATTAACCTTTTTTTAGAAATTAGTAGACGTAATTTCGGTATGGTAAAAACTGTGTAATAAAAAATGCAAAAGTGATTTAAAGAAGTCTCTAGGAAATGTGTCATGGAATGACAGTTGAGTAAATCGCTGTAGCTTTGTCCATTGAGTGTTCTTCCTTATTCCTAGAAGTACATGAGTATTATGTTATTTTTCTATAATTTCATCGCAATAACCTTCGCGGCTAATAAGAGTGTCCTTGTTCACTTTGTTGTAGACTCAATGGGAAGGGCCCATTCTTGACTGTTGCTTTGTTTCTGGTACAAGTTAATGAAGGGAGACCTCATTGACGGATCAAATTTGATTCAAATTGACGAATGCAACTCGATGACGTAGCAACAAGATTTCGATGTGTCAGGAAATAGCTAAGAAAGCAAAACTAACCTTTGAATTAGTTTAACCGTTTAAAAATGGCAGCACGCAATAGTAACACCAACTTGTCTTAGAACACCGCCTGTAGAAAAGTACATTTTCAGTGATCCAGTTGTAGATATTATTAATTTTTGTTTAACAAATAATTCTGCAAACCTCCAAATTTATACTGATTATTTTTTCAGTCATGTTATCAGGTATTAAATTTAATCTGACTTTTAATTGTAATATGAAATCAAACACATTTCTAGGTAAGCATGGCACATTATAAGTACTGACATTCCTAGAAGTCTTTCTATTTAATTAGACTCCTTTTATTCATAATCAGGTCTAATTACCAGTGTTCGTAAATCTAGTCTGGCATCTACCAAAGAGTCTGTTTAAATTAATTCCTCCTTTCTTTCAAGTGACAAGCACAGATCCTATTTCAGGGTTCAGAGGCTACGCAGCTTGCCGCGAAGAATTGCCTCGACTTTATTAAATCCAGGATATGCTGCTAATGATGATGTCTGTCTATTCGCTTTACAGAGCTTCCTAGATATCTTTTAAGAACAGCTCTAAGAATGGAGTTTAATTTAATAAGCAATTACGATTCATTTTGGATTCAAGTATTGTGAAAGAATGAATGAAAAATAATTTTATTTATCGAAAATTTCATTTTTTCTCTCGTTAAAATACAGTCTTTGTATTAAGGCATTGGAACATGATTCAGATAATGATTGAATTAACTAAATAAGAGGGATGTAAAATGTTGCTGCTTTAACAATAACATCGAATCTAATTAAAATCAAATTCGTGTAGTCGAGACTTGGAAGAATGAGCTTAGATGAAATAATTTATTTGAAACATTTTCGAGTGATATTTCGATCTAGTTAAAAGTTCATATTATTTAGATATTTAGTGAAATAAGAAATTATCGTTAACTAAGCTAAAATAATCATTTTGGGGTTCTTGATGAATTTATTGAAATTGTGTTGGCGCTTGCGTAGGAGTAGAAATGACTGAGATGTAATATTAAGAGATAAATTACTACGGAAAAAGAAATTTAGGTGTGCAAGAAACAATATAACACCAGATGCTTTTTTCAAATGTTAATTAATATCATTAGTTTATTTTTTCACAAAAGATGTGAACAAATGTTTTGTCAAGTATTTGAATTCAAAATGAAATTGACATCCTGCTCAAATTAATGTAATTTTTCGAAGAATTTTAGGATAGTAATAATTAGAATAAACTAATGTCTATTAAATTTTGAACAATGGGGACACATTTGTATTTGATTCATCATTAGCCTTTAAGAATAATTACTATTTAAGAAAATGAAAAATATTAATCACCTGTTTCTTGGAGTTTTGATTACTATGTACAATTATGAAAGGTATTGTTCAGATTGTAATGATATCTTAAGAAATATGTAGGACTTAAAAAAAAAATACTTTCATCACTGCAACGCATTTCCGGAGGAATTTTAATGGAGAATTTCTTCTATAAATCTTACCAGTTAGTTTAACGTGAGCTTACAAACAGGAATCGGTCCTTAAATAGAAAAAGGGAATAATGAATTAATAATTTAAGAGAATAAAGAGAATATTGTTACATTTACTTTTTTTTTAAAACCACGACTCATATATCATGCATCTTAAGGAAAATCACAATGGTATTTATCGTAAACCATCGATCATGTATGCATGTAT
>BMAW01092953.1:181-62214 GCA_019974015.1 Nephila pilipes
CTTGGTGTGTAAATGTACCTTAGACTGCTGACAATCGATGCAGGTTTTGCACCACATGCCTATATCCCTATTCATACCTGGCCAAACATATTTAGATCCTATGAGGTGTTTAGTAGCGCGCATCCCTGGGTGTGACAAACTATGCAACTCATTAAAAACTTTGCGTCTTAACTGATGAGGAACATAGAACCTGTTTACGCCTGTAGAACTATCCGCGTATAGCGATTTAGCACCGTCAGGCATTTGTATTTTTATCAGCTTACCACTGAATTCCATGTTACCTTCTAAAATTGATTTCAACTCCTTGTCTTTTTCTTGAAACTTCGACCATAACTCCAAATCAGACAGTGAGGCAAACTGTATTTCATTAATCCTTGATAAAGTGTCAGCTACAACATTACACTTACCTGGTCAGTACCGAATGTCTGTAGTGAATTGCGAAATAAAATCTAGCTGTCTCAATCGTCTGGGAGGGGCCTTTTCATGTTTCTGTGAAAACGCGAAGATTAGACGTTTATGGTCTACGTATAAAGTAAAAATACAAGCTTCCAACAGATGCCGAAAGTGTTGTATAGCACTATAAGCTGCCAATAATTCACGGTCGTAAATGGAATATTTGCATTGTGCAGATGATAACTTTTTCGAAAAGAATCCAAGAGGTCTAGGGCCATCAGAAGAAGTTTCTTGGAGGACTCCTCCCATAGCAAAATCACTGCAGTCTGTAACTAACGCTAATTTTGCATCTACTGAAGGATAGTATAAAAGCGTTGTATTCGCCATAGCTGTATTAATCTCTTCAAAGCTTTTCTCCCTTTCCGGATTCCACTGAACTTCCCTTTTGTCACGTTTTTTTGCACCGATTAACAGCTGATTCAAAGGTGACAAAATAGATGCAATATTTGGAATAAACCTATGGTAATAATTTACCATACCTAAAAACCGACGCAAGTCAGAAATAGTAAAGGGTTTTGAGAAATTTACAATTGCTTGAACCTTTTCACTGTGAGGAGTACATCCTTTGTCATTAATTGTATGCCCAAGAAAATATATTGTGTCTTTCCCAAAGTCACATTTGGACTCGTTCAACACGATACCATAATTTTTAAATCGCGTGAAAACTTCTTCCAAATGCATTTTGTGCTCCATATGGTTTTCACTGGCAATTAGGATGTCATCCAAGTAAGGGAAACAATTGTTATATACTACACTAATAACTACTACTAAAACTAGCTACTAACTAATCATCATCACCTCAGATTTCAGTTCACGGTTGTCCTTAGACAAAAAACACATCGGGTTAATATTTATTCTTCTTACTACCGCTCGTTTACAACAGCTCCTCTCGGAGATTCGGTCAGGTCCCGTCTGAGGGGATCGTGTGACATCACACTCTCTCCCTTTACAAATGAACGCCCTCTAGAGGCAGGCTCTAAGTAGGAAAGTTAACAGTTCGGCCATCCTGATATACAATTGTCCCAATTGTGCAGTTCCAATTAACACAAAAATCATTAATAACTGATACACTTTAAAACCATTAATTATCATACACAAAATATCAATGTTTAAATTCCTCAAATACTTAAAATAGCAAATATCAATAATTACACACAAACATCATTACTTAAATTCCTCAAATACTTAAAATATCGAATATCAATAATCATACACAAAATATCAATGTTTAAATTCCTCAATTGCCTAAAATAGGAAATATCAATAATTATACACAAACATCAATACTAAAATTCTTCAAATGCTTAAAATAGCAAATATCGATAATTGTACACAAACATCAATACTTAAATTCCTCAATTACCTAAAATAGCAAATATCAATTACCGTATACAGATAAAATATCAATAATCATGCACAAATCATTTTACATAATCACCCTTATATCTACATTTCACAACAAATTATCTTTCATTCCACAACGCACATATAAAGAAAATCTTTTTTTTTTCTCTTAAGTAATAATTCTAATTTAAGGCTTCAAAACAAAAATCTTAGTTATCATACAGTTCAAATATTATTTCTCTTTCATAACAAAATACTAAAATTACCAAAACACTTTAAAATACTACTTCTCAACATCTTTTAGCGTGCTTACATACACATCACCTTCTCTTTTTTTTTTCTTTAAAAAAATTACATAAACACATTCATATATTCATATCGAGATATCAACACAAAATTCATATTTCAAAATATTGAACTCATACACATATTTTTCTTATCAAATATAATTTCAAGCATCGATTACCACATAAACAAATTTAAAAAGTACTCATCTCTAACAAATTACTATTTTCATACTTCAAAACATCGAATATCTGTATCCTCATAAAGGTTAATTCATACAGTTGTAAATATTAAATTTTCTTCTTCCTCCCTTTTTTTTTTTTAATTTTTTACATATTTAAAATATTAATTCTCCTTTCGATATTCTCATTTTCATAGAATATGCTTAACTCTTATAGACTCAAAAAGGTTCACACATGAAACAAAGAAATTCTTTAACATAACACAATCTTCAAAACACAAATCTAAGAATTCTTACAAAAAGATCATTCCTAAATCATTACAAAATCACATTCTTATATCCTTACAAAAGCACATTCCTAAAGAAATCCGTACAAAATTATATTCCTAAATATTCACAAAATTTTAATCCTAATCATTACAAAATATAATAAAACATTCCTAAATCATTGCAAAATAAAAATTTGTCGAGCATATTACCTTGAAATTTTAATTATTCTTCTCATCATAAAAGATCACAAAGTCAGAAATAGTTTACGCAGAAAATCACAAGAAAATCCTTATAATAACACTATAATTAATCAGTTATAAGATGCTAACCGAGACACTTTACATGTTTACGCAAAACTGACTTCAAATAAAGTTTCATAACAATAACCAATCCAAAGTTATCAACTCAATCCTTATTTAACTCTAATTATTTACTCTTTATAAGTCTCCGAATACTCATTTAATATTTATTCTACTAATTATTCAATAATGTTCACCAGATACTTTAAATTGAACATTCCTTAAATACACAGTTTTATATATATTCAAAATTGAATCAATAATTCAATTCCTAGTAAAATTGCTACAAAAATACAAAACTTATAAAAGAAACTTCCATGATAAATCACACACAAAAGATAGTTTTAGAGTCTCTATTATTGGTATTCAGTCCTTTATCTTTTTTTTTTTTAGTGTCCTGTTTAAATAACAAAGCAATAAAAAAAAAAAGGATTTCTCTCACCCAAGCATGGGAACAGGGGGGTGGGTCTACAGGTTCCCTCTTTCTTTATTTTCGCCGATTAACGCTAACTGTCCGAGTCGCATTTTTCGCTGCACGTGGGGGTTCTGCATCTGCGGGAAACCAAACCGCAAGGGTCTTCAATTTATCCATGGAGGGCAAAATATCCCCAAATTCACTGCATCCTTCTTTCTGCAACTCTTTCCACAGCTGTGGTCATAAACCAAATTTCCTTTCCTTGGTCTGGGGGCGACTGCGCTCCAGAACATCTTTTCTCCTCATTGTAGGGGAAGGCACTTTTTCTTGAGCTGTGAATATTCACACCCGCCGGGGTCAAATGGGGTTTGGGGGTAAGCGATTCCAGCGGCGTAGATTTCACCGGCCGTAAACTGTATCGCGTTTCCTTGATATCCGTGGACATGTCTCCTCGGGAGTTCAATGACTCTTGTCTTTCTATTTCCCTTATCTTGTGGAATTTTGCTTCTTTCTTTCAGATGGAGGACTTTCAGAAGAGGTCTGTTTTCAACCATTTCTTGAAGTAATACTTCTTCCAATTTTCTCAGTTTGTTTTGATCTGCTTTTTCTTTCTCATCATTTAAAACATCTTTTTGATCTCCTAGTTTCTCCAATTAATTAGGTAGATTTGAACCAACGTCTTCACTGGCCTCTTTAAATTCTGATCCTCTTTTTTCTCCAATAAAAATATCTTCTCTTGAAAGATCCTTTAAATGCAATTTGTCGGTCTTCTGAAGTTCAGTTAATTTCTTTCCTTCTAAATGTGTGAATGCTTCTTGACATCGTTGCTGTCTTTTTTTTCTGTTCTCTTTATTTCCTGTCTGTATTTTCCGTTGCACATCTCTTTGCACTTTTTCTTTATCATTCAGTAGCATCGCTGGTGCTAATAACGCTTCTTCTTTTCCTCTGTTAATGACATTTTGTTCCCGTATGGCTTGCGTTAACTTTTCATTATGTTCCTGGATTATAGATAATTTCTGTTCTTTATTCTTCGGTTCAGAATCAAACTTTTCCTGTTGAGACTGAAGTCGTCTTCCATCAACAAGCACTTTTTCTTCAATACTGGTATCCTGTAACCCTATAGCTTCGGGTAATTTTTCATTCTCCTTCTGAATTTCGGTAAACTTCTCGTCCCTTTCTTTCAATTCAGATTCAAACTTTTCCTGCTGAGGCTTAAATCGTTTTTCATAGTACTCTTGGATTTTTCTTTGTTTTCTTCTATTGTTTTCAATTATTAATTTTTCTAATCTTAATTTTTCTAGTTCAAATTCCCTTTCTAACCTTTGTTCTTTTTCAATCCTCTCCCTTTCTAACCTTTGTTCTTTTTCAATCCTCTCCCTTTCTAACCTTTGTTTTTTTTCAATCCTATCTTCAATTATCCTCTCGAGACATCCTCTCGCGAAAACTTCTTCATAGAATTGGTTTCTTATGATGATGTCCCTTATTGCCACATAGGTAGCATCCGAAGGGACAATTTCGTCAAATTCAAGCGCAAGCTCGATTAAATCACTTTTACGTCCTTTTGAGAGGAACGACATTTTTAACTCTATTTCAATACTCTTCAAAATAAATCACTTCTTAGCACATTTTCTTTCACAGTTCCGGTAGGTTAGAGTCCTACAACGTACTTTTTTTCTTACAGTTCTCTCAGAGAAATGTCAGTCTGACCGTGGGCTTCAACACACATCCCGCTTCTGAATGTTATAATACTACACTAATAACTACTACTAAAACTAGCTACTAACTAATCATCATCACCTCAGATTTCAGTTCACGGTTGTCCTTAGACAAAAAACACATCGGGTTGTATAACAACAACAATATTTATTCTTCTTACTACCACTCGTTTACAACAGCTCCTCTCGGAGATTCGGTCAGGTCCCATCTGAGGGGATCGTGTGACATCACACTCTCTCCCTTTACAAATGAACGCCCTCTAGAGGCAGGCTCTAAGTAGGAAAGTTAACACAATAGTCTAGTCCTCTAAAATTCTCATTAATGAACCTTTGGAAAGTTTGCGCGGTAGAACAAAGACTAAAGTTTAAAAACGGAAATTCGAAAAGTCCGAAAGGAGTAATAATGGCAGTTTTGGGTATATCTGGAGAGTGCACAGGTATTTAGTGATAAGCACGTACCAAATCTATTTTTGAAAATACCTTCTTTCCTTTTAACATATACATGCAATCTTGAATGTGAGGAATAGGGTATTTATCGGGTATTGTGATACGGTTTAAAGCCCTGTAATCTCCCGTAGGTCTCCAATCTAATGATTCTTTGGGAACCGTATGCAAGGGACTTGACCAATTACTTTTCGATGATCTGCAAATACCTCTCTCCATCATATACTCGAATTCTTGTTTTGCGATTTTCAATTGAGCAGGATTTAACCGACGAGCTCTTGCACAAACGGGGGATCCCACTATAGGGAAGAAATGTACAGTATATTGCTTAATTGTATTCTTTCGGGAAACATTCAACTGTGTAATCTCCTTAAACTTACGCAAAAGATCCAAGTATTCGGAATTCCTGACAATGGTTTTTACTACTGGGACATTACTTAAAGTAGTTTTGCCTCTAGCTTTAAAATCAGTTAAAGGATCAACCACACAGCATTTTTTCAAATCAACCAGCAAACCAAAATGTTCTAAAAAGTCCGCACCAATAATAGGCTTAGTAACCTCAGCGACAATGAAAGGCCATTGAAAATTACGTCTTAAACCTAAATCAAGTGTCAGTAACTTAGAACCGAAAGTTGCAATTTTAGAACCATTATCTGCGTATAAAAAGAAATCAGTTTTCCCATTACCTTTAGTTACATACGATTTAGGATAACAGGAAACATCATTACGGGGATGCATGTCTTGAACCCGACCTACCCAATCTCGAGAGTTCATCTAACTGTTGTTGCATATTAAACAATTGCTCATCTCGACGACTAACGTGATCAGTACTTGAATTACCATCAGAAACGGAGTTTATACTGCCCTGTAAAAACTCAATGATTTTGTCAGCCATTTCCGCTACCTTGTTTAGGTTCTCTGAACTAACAGCTAGAACGGCTTGAACTTGCGGTGGCAAACGCCTCATCCAGATGTTCTTAAGAAAAGATTCGTCTACATTGTTTTCACTCAATTCTCGCATTTGTCTAAGCAATAAAGACGGGTATCTATCACCTAATTCCAAATCCTCAATAAGAGTTTTAACTTTCAGGTTTTGCGATACTTCAAACTGCTCTAGTAAACGGTTTTTTAGAGCCGTATATGGACACGGGGTGGTTCACACACTATATCCGTAGCATGTGAAAGAGTTTCAGGGTCCAATGAAGCAACCAAATGGTCAAATTTGGTTTGCTCGGCCGTAATGCCAGCTAACCTAAAACTAGCTTCAAGCTGCATAAAAAATAGCTTTACATTACGAGGCCAAAAACTAGGAACCTTAACAGTAACTCTTTCACAACCATTATTTGGACCTACATCTCCTTCACTTTTAGTATCATTACCTTCAAGCGACATCTCAATCTAAGCGAGTGGGATAATGAGTGACTGATCGTGAAGTTTATTGGCGCAAGAGGAGTTAGTGAGAATGTAAAGCGCACTGGTGTAGGAGCCAGATGTAGCTAAATCGACATCTCAAAGCGACAGTAAAAAAATAAAAAAAATTACCGACCAAATCCCTGCCTCAGAGATTCGAACCATAGATAGGGACGTTACCAATTCACAGGTCTCAGAGAGTTTCCGACGGTTAACATATCTTTACAGCTTGCTTCCTAGTTTGATGGTAAGTTCCTCAGCATCCAATTAGCCTTTCCAGGAGTCATCAACACTTTTTCTTTGACCGGGTCACCAGCTTATGGGGAAGGGAAGTTGATAAAACTTTCCGTTCCCATAAAATCCTTTTGGAAGGTGTAGGTTAAATAAACAACTGTGAAAGACCAAAAGACACAAAGAACTAACCATTTATTTCAAACTTAACAATAACAACTTTAAAACGTGACCTTCACAGGTCTGGAATCTGCGAAGCAAGTGTGCCGAGAAAAGATCGCTCCCTCCTTTTCTTTAAATCGGCTTGCAACTCCGCAGTCAAAAATGATGTCGGAAAATGATGTAGGAAGCCGCCACAGTTTTTTATGCTAAAATAAATTTGAAATGCTATGTTTAAAAATTAACTATTCCGAAAAAAAAAAAGTCTGTATGAGAATTTTTAACTCAAATGTGACTTTGAAAATGAATTGTGAAATGTAAAAAAGACTATTGCTAGACTTTGTTAATTCAGTATTTATTAATTCTGTTAAAATGAAAGTTAGTTTTTCAAAATTCGAATTATGTTAATTAGTGTTTCTCGACCAAGCTATACACTAATATAAAAATAATATGCAATGCTCAAAAAACTGATAAAAATATCAACACTTTTGATATTCGATAGAAAAATAAATGATTTCCAATGCTTGAACGAATTTTTTGTTATATATGTAAACATAATTGTGACTTATTTCTTTTAAAAGGAAGTTGGAATAAAATTAAAGGTTGTCAACATTACATATACCTGTATATAACATTCCATAACATAAAAAAAAAAAAAAAAAAAAAAAAATTATAACTCCTTTGCAATCCATACCCCATTTAAAAATATTAATCTTTTATATAATTTTAATAGACATAGATATTTTGATCTACATAAAGAAATAATAAATTACATGAAAATTCTTTAAAAAATAATATTAATTAGTATTTTTTGCTTTTTATTTTAAATATAAATGGTCTCATATAGAACAACCGATAAAATTACTTATCAACACATGTAGAGTAAATTATTAAAATTGCATTGTTATAAAAAAAAATCTATATAATTATATATAGTGAAGGTACCTGAAATTATTTTTGTAAGAGGAATTCATTCTTTGCTTCGAGCAAACAACAAATGTAACAAATACATATGATTATATTTAAAATGAAAAATGAGACATTTATTTAATTTAAAATTAAATAGATAGAATTGTGTGCTTAAATAAAGTGCATTACATTAAAATTTTGTGAAATATTTAAACTTAAAATGGCGTTTTTCTCTCTTTTGAAAATTAAATAAATAAATTTTGAAATACCAATTTATTAATATTTGTAATACTAGGTGCCGCCACGATCAAGCGTTTATCACTCTTCCTCTAGATTCAACAAAATTTTATTTTTTCTCCTAAATTTCATTTAAACCTTAACAGATCTTTATTAGGGGCTAACTTTCAGTATTCCAGGCAAGTTTAATTGACTTGAATCATCTTACTAAAGAAAAAGGATACAACATTCCTATATGCCCGAAAGCCACATATGATATATATATATATATATATATATATTCTTGTTATGTGCTTATCAAACGAAACAATGAATTATGATAAAAAGGAAGTCATAGATTCCAAAAATTAAAGAACATTATTGAATAAATTATTAATTAGGAGAATTATATAAATGTAAGGAACTACTTTCATTAAAAGTATTTTATATCAAGATGTGATAAAATATTAGTAAAGTGATAAAGTACAAATACATTCATAATTACTTTTAATAATAAAAACTTATTCTGAAAATGAACAGAAAATTTGTTATTTTAACTATTGTCGCTATAAAAAATATATTCAGATGATATTTAATTATTTAATAAAAACTTATACAGAAATATTTATTTTAAATATTTCATTTAAGAACATTATCAAATGTTTTATAAAAATTTCTTCGTACGACAAATTTTGCCATAAAATCTATTAAAATTTCTATCTTGGTATTTTTTTGTATTGAAACATTTTGACTAAGATATGACTAAAGTTATCACAGAATCTTTCATAAGAATTTTGCAAATAAAAGCAAATAATAGAAGTACTATTTTTAAGTTTAAAAAAACCACGTACCGGTATTTTAATCATACCACACAGATATTAATTGCTTGAACAATAGTTCCTAACATTCCAAGTTCTTTTTTTTATATCTATACTGTGCTATCTTCGGTTGAATTTTTGATAGTGATCATTTCGGGACGAATCTCTGAAGCCTAAAAAAGAATAATCTCGTCTTGTCTTCCAAGACAAAAAATAGATTGAGATGACAGTATTCCAATGAGAAATTCGTTTACGCCATTCTTTCACGCACTTGTAAGAAAAGTTACTTGCAAATTAACTCCTTTTCAAACAAAGACGCTGACGTGTGTCGATAGGTTAAGAATATACTATATTAAAATTAACTTTGGGAAAAAAAAACTGAATGTAAAGTAAAAAAAATTGTTTATTAATATGTGGTTCAGATTGCTATGAACATGTCGTTCATTTTATCATCATTACACATACACGTATTAAAATCAGACTTAATTATAAAATAAAATAAAAAGCAAAAGTTTAATTATATTAAAGGTGACAATTGTCAAAATTAATTATAATATTAAAAGTGACTTAATTTTGAAAATCTATTAAAGTATTCTAAGAAATTAATCAGCATATGTAAAACTGGTCCAATCCAGCTCCTCAATTAAATCTAAAAATGTATTGAAAGCATCAATTTTTTTCTCCTCGCAAGAAGTCAGAAAAAAACATTCAGCTAAATAAAATTTGAAATTGTATTTTCAAAGTATCAAGTTTCAGTGTATCAAGTTTCAATTAATATGTAGTCATAGAAGCCTTAATATGACGCCACATACTCTCAATGGTATTAGTGTGGCATTGCGTTTCTGGGTCAACAAAATGATACGAGGGGTTCATCTTCAAATGTTGATAGTCTTCATCTGCTAAGCAATCATACGATTTCCAAGAATCTGAATAAATGGTGGTTCCGGGCTTAATCCACTCTTTTATAAGACTCAAGAGAGTTTCTTTCGTTCTAGCTTGAACAACAACAAGAAACAATTTCCCTCTTTCTACATCTCCAAATACCCACTGACCTTTCTACTCGATGGCCTCTGTTATATTTCCTTTCTTCAAATTTTAATCTATCTCAGCCATTTTTCCTACACCTTCTATTGTCTTGGCTGTTTCCTCAATATAATCCACTATTAATTTCATTTATATACTGTCTCCATTCAGCCATTGTACTGGATGAGAAGGAATATTCAGATATAATATCCATTGTTGCATATTTCTTGACAATGAGATAGGTCAAAAAAAAAATATCTCACCCATTGTTAATTTACTAAAGCTAAGCCAAGATCCCAACCTAATAGATTTCTGTAAACCACACTCTTTCTCATTTATCCTATTTCTACATGTCCAAACAGCACCATCATGAATATCTTTGAATCTTAGTTCCATTGGACTATTGCCTTTTGCACAAGCTAAGTCCTTTTTTATTAAACTCGCTTTTCTTAAAAATTCTTGCAACAGTTCAGGGGTTTCACATAACTCGTTTACAAAAGTTATCTTTGCAACTCCTGGTTCTCCCATAAGAGATCCATCTTTTCTACAGCTGGAATAAGCTCTTGGGACTGATACCTTTTGCCATACATTTTGCTGATATTCCTTGACCAATTGAGTCATAGGAATATTGTTAACATAATTCATTTCTAATAATAAGAATTTAAGTAAGAATAAGAAGCCTAAGAATTTAAGTTCTATACTAATGAATTATAACTAAGACATTTAAGTAATAATAAGAGGCCTAAAAATTTATGTCCTTTTATGAAGAATTATAACTAAGAAATATAAGAGATTGAGAGGCCTAAGAATTTAAATTCTTTTCGAATGATTATTTAAATAAAAAATTAATTCATATTTAATAAAAATATTTAAATCAGGTAATATAGAAGTAATAATAAGAATGAATAAGTAATAAGATTAAGGGGGTCACTTCACGCAGCCTTTTCCCGATCTCTGTAATGTTAAAAATGACCAATTTTAAGGAACATTTTTAAAAACTTGACTGGTTGTAGAGTTACCAATTTTTTTGTGTTCATTTATTGAATAGTTATTATTATTTTAATGAGAGCTTTTTTTGAAATTTTGATTAGTTTTTTTTTAAAAAATTATTATGTGTTTTAACACGTGAAAAGTTAAAAAACAAAGAAAATTTGTGTACATTTCAACCTCTAAATTTTTTTAAAAACTTTTTTTGACAAAAGCTCTCATTAAAATATTCCTTTATGTACTAGTAATACATGCACCAAATTTCAAAGCTATAAGATGAGTAGGTTTTTCAAAAATGTTCCTTTTGTGTTGAAATTTACAGTTTTGAGATAATGCAATTTAAAGTACAAACTTACCATTCACTAATAGATATCAACACCAAAGCTTGAATTGCTTGGGTAATCTGCTAGACCATCTTCTTATCTACATTTTAATAGTCTGTTTTTAATTCTAGCTTTATTGGTTCTTTGTAAAACTGCCTTTTTTGCTTTCTTTATGTGAACACGATCTGCTTCTTGTAATGCTCGACATATATAATATCCAGATTGAACATTTAATAAACTTAAAACTTTTAATTTTGTAATAAATCCTTGATTAAATAGAGATATTGCTTCATACTTTCCAGCTTTTAATGTTCCTAATTCTACATATACATTTATTGAGATTATGTACCAGATGATGCTATTTAAATTTGAATTTTGCCATGTAGGCATTTAGAAAGTAGTTCAGGACATAAAAAATATCTAACTATTGCTTAATACAATTTATAATAACATCAGGTAAGTTATGTTTGTGTTTGTATTGTTTTCCTTTAATTATGGACCTATTATATGCACACCACTTGTCGTCACCAGTGGGGCAAAGACTGAAATACTGAGTATATCGCAGCTCGTGCAATGACTCTGAGTGATTGAAGATCCAGAGTGCCCCTTCAACTTCCAGTTCTCCACTATTTCCAAAGTAATTTGCGAAATACTTCTCTCTGTGTGCATTTCCATTCCTCAAATTACACGAATATCTGGAAAATACTTCGGCATTAACAATCTTTCCAGTTTCGACACTAACTGCTGTCACGACACCATTTAGTGAATCAAGCCCTCCTTTTGCCAGGTGCCATCAATAGCCCAAGTACATTTGGACTTCCATCCTTTTTAAATATTATATGTTAGCAGCTATTACCATAGAAGCTTTTGCGACTTCCTCTGTCGCATCATTTAATGTGTGGGATAACTAATAAAAGCGCTTAGTAATGGGAGGTAAATTCATCACTCCGCAAAACCATTTCGCAGCAGCATACTCTTTCCCAATTGATCTCATAGCATATCAAAGTCTCGTATTAACTTCATGCACATTAGTATATCATTTATTAGTTACACTCTGAGTGACTCTAATATTCAGGACTGGTTGTTCGAAACCACAACTGACACAACATATAAATAGTTCTGTAGCCAAACCTTGGATTTGATGACCAAGATTAATATGGATACCATGTTTTTTATATTTTATGCATAACATACATAATTTTAAGCAATAAGAAAACAGAGAAATGTCAATTATTTCCTTAAATTGATCAGAGGAATTTAAAAAAAGCTTCATACTCACCAGCATACTTACTTAACGTTGATACTTACCATAACAGCATACTTACCATATTTATAAACATTTTGTTTATATGAAACTTATATAACTTCAAAAGAACTTGTATTTAATATAATAACATCTCTCTCAAACTTCTATTTCTTAAATGTTTGAGCATTAAACCGAGACATAATGAAAAATATAAATGAAAAAAGTTTTCGAAAAGAACAGATTGTCTACATTAGGCGAGTCTAAAATAGCACGTTGCATTCGATAACAAACGTTGAAATGTAAACAAACTGCTATTACTATTCACTTCAATTCTTTCCTCAACAAGTTGCTGATCGATGAAAATTGTTTTCGTGAATTTAAAATAATTTGATAAGGCTGGAAAGAAGCATGTTTAATAAGTTTTGGTTTAAAAGTGGGCGTGGCATTCAGCTGTTTTGGGTCTTGACACATGTAAACAACTTTTTAAAAAAAAATTTAAAATACTTCTAATTTAGCTAGAACAAAAATTTAAATTGAATTTGACGCAGAAAGATTTGTAGTTTCTTTTTCAAAAAAAATTGAAAAAATCGATTTTTTGACCGATTTGCGTGAAGTGACCCCCTTAAAAGGGATGGAATATTACAACCTGCGTTTCTCCAACAGAATACTTGAATCTTTACAACGACACTATCAGCTCCAATTCATGCAGAGAATTGGTTAAAATTTTTGAATCACGCGGTAAATCACAAGGTTTGGTTAATGTTGCCAGGTTTAAAGAAATACAAGATTTTCATTTATTATTTTAATTATACTGAATAAATTAATCCAATTAGCATAATTAAAAACTAATTAACATAAGTAGACTAATTAATTAGATTAATTAATATAAATAAGCAAACTAATTAAAAATGTAATTAGAATTAATTAATCTAAAAATTATTTTAATTGTGCTGAAAAAATTAATCTGTTTAGCATAATTAAAAAGCAATTAATAAAGTTAAATAAGTAATTAGTTAGATTAATTAATGCAATTTGGTAAACTAATATAAAATGTAATTAGAATTAATTAATCTAAAAATCTGGAAAAGTTTAGATATCGAGAAAATCTAGGGTTGCCATAAACATCGTAGCAAGTATTAGAAATGTTAGATCACCACTAAAAAACAATAATTGCTCGATTTGGTGAAAAAAAAACACCAAAGGTTGGAAGTCGGGCATATAAGAAAGTTGGCCAATATGTAGAATCTCTGCAATAAAAGGTTTCTCCAAAAAGTTTTCCATCATTTTTCATAGCTCGGAATTGGAACACATCCACTGAGCAAATCAACAGGTCACACAGAGACGAGATCGCCGAAGAAAGTTTCGGGTCGCCATCTATTAGTATTTATCTGAACTAAAAGGAAGGAGAGGTTTTATTTCAAATAGTAAAAATAGAGTTTTGGATTCGTTAAAAAAAATAAGATTAAACAATTTTTAAGAAAATGAGAAGGGTGATTGTACAGCCAAAACGAAGTTTAATGTAACTTTGGAATAGGAACTGGGTGAGAACGAAATCGTAGGAATTAAATTAATAGATCGAATCTATTGAGATGGATTGGAACAGGAGTAAGTTTCATTTTACTCACTTTATTTATGCAACCCAGAGAAAAAAAAAATAATAAAACAGAATAACCACACCAAGAAAACTTTAATACTATACAGTTCCTATTATCATGCAGATGGTTTTTTTGGAACTGAGGGTACGGTAGGATTGGTAAGGTTACCAACCGTTAACGACATATTGCATCCAATAAACAAAAATTGGATTACAATAGCATATTGCATCCAATAAACAAAAATTGGATTACAAGAGGTTAGCCACTGCTAAAAAAAAATAATAATTGTTAGCCACCCTTTTCCCTTAAGAGTTTTTTTAGGTTGGGTGTTTTGGCGTACCAGATCACTTATCCATTTTTTATTTATTGCTTCAAATTTAATTCCTTTTAACTTAAATATATTCAATTTAATAATTAATTGGGTTGGATCTTAAATTAGCGTACTTCTTGGCAACTAAGAAAAATTCAAAAAAGCGATAAATTGCCAATTTGGCAACCCATTCAAAAAACTCCAAAAAAGTCGTAAAATCGTAAAAATATTGTTTTTGTGATAACCCTACAATGAAAGGGGATCTCGTTTCTATTCTGACGATTTATTCTATTTCTACATATTCTAATTCTTATTTATATTATATTATAATATATATATTTTAATTCTTATTTATATTATATTATAATATATATATTTTAATTCTTATTTATATTATATTATAATATATATTTTTTAATTCTTATTTATATTATAATATATATATTTTAATTCTTATTTATATTATAATATATAAACTGCTGTTTGTAGAAAATGCAACACCATGAAGGAATCATCAGAATCAAATGAAATTCGCAGCAAATGTCAATTATAGGATATTATGCAAATTAATAAAGTTTCAGAGCCATCGCGCGAGCGCGGCGCGCGCAGAGCCCTCTGAATTGATGCTGAAAGCGTATAAATAAAGTGCTGTAGCGGGACGTTGAAAAAAGTCTATGATTATTTGTTAGTGGCAAACGCTTAGTGAGACCTGAGTATGCCTCCACGACGGAAGAATAAGAAATTCAAGCAACTTACGGAGTTTGAACGAGGGAGGATAATCGGCCTTCGAGAAGGAGGATTTTCCTATCGCGCAATAGCAGCTCGTATGCAGCGGAACAGTTCCACAGTGATGCGAGTTTGGAAGCAGTGGACCGACGAGCACCGAACAACTCGAAAAACAGGCACTGGACGACAGAAGGTGACGTCAGAGCGCGATGATCGACACCTGCTCCGCATGGCGGTGAATGATCGCACAGCTTCCTCCAGGCAGCTGGCAGCACGTTGGTCTACTGCTACAGGTGTACAATTGTCGGCTTCGTCAATTCGTCGTCGTCTGCTGCGCCGTGGATTGCGTGCAAGGGTGCCTTTATACAGGATTCCCCTCACGGCGAATCATCGACGGCTGCGTCGGCAGTGGGCTCTTGAGCACAGAGACAGGCGAGCTGATTGGCACCAAGTTGTCTTTTCAGATGAATCACGCTTCAATTTGTGGACCCATGACGGCCGTGTTCGTGTTAGACGTTATACCGGTCAACGCTGCCTTCCTGAGTGTATTATTGAACGACATAGTGGTCGAACACCCGGAGTTATGGTCTGGGGTGCGATTTCGTATCATGGACGATCCAATTTGATACGAAATGAGGGTAATCTCAATAGCAACAGGTACGTCCGTGAAGTGCTACAGCCCGAAGTCGTTCCTTTCCTTCAAGGCATCCCTGGAGCTATCTTTCAGCAGGATAATGCACGCCCACATGTTGCGCGGACTGTTCGAGACTTCTGTTCAGCACAACGCATGCAACTTCTTCCTTGGCCTGCTTATTCACCGGATATGTCGCCTATTGAGCACGTGTGGGATATGGTTGGTCGGCGACTCGCTCGTGATCCGCGTCCTGCAGTTTCCAAAGACGAACTTTGGTTGCGCATACAAGCGATATGGAATTCTCTTCCTCAAGCAGATATTCAACATCTGTTTGACTCCATGCCACGTCGTATAGCAGCACTTATTGCAGCGCATGGTGGCTGCAACAAATACTGATTTCGGACGCTTAATTTGTTTCTTTTGTTTTGAAAATTTCATCATTTATTTGTATCAGTACAAGTCGTTTCTGCATTAAATTTCATTTGATTCTGATGATTCTTTCATGGTGTTGCATTTTCTACAAACAGCAGTATATATTTTAATTCTTATTTATATTACACTATACATATATTTTAATTCTTATTTATATTATATTATTTATTAGTTATACTACTTAATTATATTATTTTTTAATTTATTAGTTATATTACTTCATTATTTTACTTTTTTAATTTATTATTTAATTATTATTTATTTAATTAACGCCAAAGAAAGCATTGTGAATGATACGTTTAGAGAATTCCTTCGCGCGATCGTCACTGTTTACCCGCCTGATCACAGACATCCCTCCATCATTAGGTCAGTGCTTTTTTCACGTTTTTTAATATTATTTTCATGTCTTCCACAAATGCTGGTTTCCTACGTTTTTTTGTTTTTCGGTCCATAATTTCACCGTATTTTCTTACCTTTTTTCAACATTTCGTAGTTATGTTATATATAAGTTTATTTATTGAAAAAAAATCTTATAATTATTTTAAATATATTTTACATAATCTTAAATATATTTATCTAAGTTTTATTGCTTTAAGTAAAATTAAGATCTACCCTATTTATTATTTTAATGGTTTCCACAAAACGCTGATTTAATACGTTTTTTTTTTTTGTCTTCCGTATAAATTTTCACCGTTTTTTTAACATTTCTACCGCTTTGGCTGTTGTTTTTTCAATATTTCACAGTTAATATGTTTTTTTGTCCAACGGTCAAAACGCCTCTCGATTCCGACTTAAGACATTGAGAAATCCGCATTTGGCGCCACTTTGGCGCAATTTTAAAAACGCGCCAAGAAGTACGCTAAATTAGGAATATACCATTAATTGTTTTACCTTAGTTTTAATTACATTTAGCTTAAATGTATTCAACTTTATTATTTATCATTTGCTTTGAATTTAATATTGGAAATTATTACTATTGTCCATTTCTCCATAGTTCATCGTTTTTATTAATTCTTATATTTAATTGAGTAAAGTAATAATAATTATTAAAAAAAAGCACCTTGAGTAGCTAAATCTGTTCATTGTAAAACTTTGCGTAGAACATTTTATAAATACATTCTATCCCTTTAAATTATAATAAATAGCCCAGAATAATCAAAATTTTAGCTTATTCATTTTTTTTTCTTCTTTTTTTTTGTGAAGAAACATTCAAATTTAGAAGAGCTAATATTAGCGGATGATGCCAGCTACGTCTTCCATACAACTAAACTCCATCCCAGGTACATATTACGAGATTGTGTATCAGAACCCTGCTTCCAGATTCTAAAATGACATCAAAAATTTCTTTTGTTAGCACCAAAATGAAGGCATATTAATAATGAAGGAATGAATGTTAATAAAATTCTTCCACCTAAATGTATTCAGAGGAATTTTGAAGAGTTTAAGTTGTCTTCTTCTAATGCTGAAGAATGGGACCAAACTTCGATGTTATTTTCAGGTTTGGAGAAATGATCCAGTATAAATGTAGATTACTATGGATTCTTACAATTATGAATATTTATTAGAGAGTGGTCATACAATTTACTATTTTTAAAAAATAAGCTGTTTTTCGCATAAAATGGATATTTAATTTTCTATACTAATGTATAGGAGACGAAAAAGTCAAACCCATTCCTTCCATGAAAATATTGATTAAAGCAGAATTGAATAAAATAGAAATGTACGTTTCACTCAAAAAGGTAAAATAATCCGAATACAGTTCTCTATGTCATTGTTTATCTTTTTTTATTTTTATTTTTAGTTCCAAATTAATTTTTGTTAATTATTAGCATATTTCGCTTTGTCTACAATAGATGGCGCCAGCATTTTTTTCTTCTGAAAAACGTATTACTCTTTCCTAGGAATACATATTTTTGGCAAATATTTTAGCAGTTTCTTTTTTTTAAGTGAAATCACTCAAAAAATAAAAGCAGCATAAAATTTTTGATAAACGATGTGGACAAAGAGTTTTGATTCTGCTATATTCATGAACTAACCACTATTAAACCCCACCACTCGATTTCAAAAATCGCCTAAGTTGACGATTTGTTTTCCGGTGGAACATGACGTCCGCGAAGCGGAAAAAGGAAAAATAAGAAATTTTTTTACTCTCCTATTTTTCAGGGAGATTCTTAAGAAGCGCTGATTTTCGATGAAATTCTGGATGAAGTGTTTGAAAGCATTAATGCCAGCAACATCAGTTATTCTTCTTTTGGGCAGTGTTCAACCATTACCGGACATTTTCATTTCATTAAAACTCATTCATAAGCAATTCCAAACCAAAATATCTTTACTAAATGAACACAATACATAATAATAAAATCTCGATTTCCTTCGAGAAAGCAAACAACAAAATGTCCTTCTTTCGTTCTTCAACTACCCCCCTCACAATTGTTCCTTTCTTTTAAAATAATCGCTTGGTCTCACATTATCATGCAGATCTCTATTTTCTTTCAACGAAATATTCCTGTCAACAAACTCTATCATACGCCTATCAAAAGAAATTTAGTTACTCAAAGAACATCAAACAGTTATTATTCAAATAAAAACAAATATCTCTCCATTTCGACAGAACCTAACGATTCATAACCGGATTTTCATTTCACACTTCACAGACCATTCAAAACACAATCTTAATACTACAACAAAATCGCACAACTAATAATTAAGGAAAAACGAATCTCTCCTAGCGCTCTAGCAAAAATTCAGATAATTTTATCCTTTCGTCTTATAATGTCATTCATGTCAATCCTCGGATTAATTCATTATAAAATATCGCACGCTCTCACATTTCGAAAATTTATTAAACAGGAAGAATTCCTTTTGCTTCTAAAATCATTGAAATCTTTTAGACATTCACTCACTTATTTCAAACACCATACTAGTAATAATTTTTTTTAGACTGGACAGAAAATATGCAGAAATATTCCAGAGAGAAATACACATCACTACCAGTCCAAGCACCGAGAAAAAAAACAATCGATCCAGAATATTCTCTGATGTAAAATCTTATGTTTTCGAACAAAGATGCAAATAATCCCGTTCTTTAATCGGCTATAAAAACAAAAATGTAATTTAGTTTAGTTTTTATTAACGTCGCAATAGAAGCAACACGACGGCTATTGGCAACGGACTTCGTAATTTTGAACCACGGTCAAGTGACGAGGACGACACCTGAGCTGGCACTCCCCTCTCCTAACATCCACACCACGCAAACGGGAGGATTTTGGGCCCCGACAGATTTAATGTGCCTCAGCCCCGGCTACACGGCGGGTCTTTGGCGGCCAAGGATCGACCATAGTCCACGACCTTTACAACTAGGCTACCGCGGCCCACAAAAATGTAATCAATTGACCACAAAAAAATTAGAAAAATTCTTTCAAAAACAAAAGTTTCAGTTTTGAAACGAGGACGGAAAAATCCCGTGTACTAATTAGCCAAAAAAAAAAAAAAAGGTAATCAACTAACCCACAAAAAAATTACGAAAATTCTCTCAAAAAGCAAAAAATTTCAGTTTCGAAACCAAGGAGCAAAATATCCCGCGTTCTTATTAGCGAAAAATTTCCGTAACCTAATCAATGTACCGGGAAGGGGAAAAAAAGACGTAAAGAACCTAAACTTGTGCCTGAAATTGAAAAACCACAAGGTTTGCTTCTTCTAGAGCCATCATAGAGCTGAGAATACAGAGTAGCCATGTTTTGCTTGACATCTCCAAAAAATCCAGCCGCTAAGGA
Organism: Nephila pilipes; assembly: GCA_019974015.1. Lineage (NCBI taxonomy): Eukaryota > Metazoa > Arthropoda > Arachnida > Araneae > Nephilidae > Nephila > Nephila pilipes. The sequence continues at coordinate 20,380 of BMAW01092953.1, forward strand.
TGTATGATCTAAACTGTATACCAACTTCTCATCGATAAAAAGCTTACCTACCGTCCGCACATCCTGTCAATCAAGAAAAAAAAAAAAAAAATACAAATCCTATTTTTCCAGCCCAAAAAACTCCTGAGTCGAAGATCCAAACTCTCGCTAAAAAACAAGCGCTTAATATTCAAAATCTTCCAGTCATCACTTATGGGAGCCTAATTTGGGGGATTTCGCGAAAACAAATTTTAATATTCTTCATCTTGAACGAAATAAAATATTACGCTATGTTGCAGATGCACCTAATTTTCGTCAAAAGAACTCACCTTCTTGAAGAACTTCAAATAGAACCATCACCACCTGAATCGCAAATTCAGCATCTTCATTTCACAAAGACGTTTCAAGCCATATCAATCGAACCATTAATAGCGAAGCTCAATTTCAAACTCATACCGAAAAATATAAATATTCTGATAATTCCTTTCTATAAATTCTTTTGTAAACCAACAGTCTCTGGTTGGGAATATTTGAGTTTTTTCAGAAATATTTATTTATATAATGGTATGTTGTTTTTTCTTTGGTTATGTGTTTTTCAGTTTATTTTTGAGGAAAACATGTTTTACAGAAGAGATGTTTAGAAAAATAAGTTTTAATACAATGAAGTGGAAACAGGGATGAGAATCGGAATTAAATTAATACTGAAATACTCCGAAATTAATTAAAATTAAAGAGTTGAAACTTTTTTAATTTATCTATTAAAAATACGACGAATTGTAATTTACTACTTCGTGAAACATAAAATGTGAAATTTAAATGTAGTCATTATGACGTACTGCATTAAATTTTTAATCTAAAAAAGGGCTATTTTTTAATTTAACTTATTTTAATCTATATACTATTATTATTCAAAATGAATTATACATCTTATAAGATTTCAGCTTTAAAATCCTTGAAATAGTTATTAATAAAATATTATTACTAAAAATTAATTGAAATTTTTGGTTGCAACTTATTTTTTTAATAAATTGTGATTATATTTGAATTATAGTTGAACGCGTTATAAAAATTATGAGGTGAAATTTGTGCCAGCTGCTTCATACGAGGACTATGAAATAATATTTACAATCTTCGTACGAAGCAAACAAAACAAATCAAGAAAACATAACTTCAATACCTCCGATTTTCTCTTTGATAGTATTATCGTTTAAAGAAGATTTGACAACAAATAAATTAATCTTGGTAGCAAAAATTTGAAAATAAAATTCCATCTTTCGAAATCAATGTAATTTTAACTCTTAAATAAGAAATACTTATTGTAAATATTCATTATATTTCTGCTGAGTGTTGTATCTATCATATAAATGTAGTCATAAATAAACATTATATAATAAAATTTATACCAACCTAATATAATAATTCAAAAAGAGAGATAGAGAAGTATATAAATCCATTAATATTTATGAATATTTCAGTTCCTTCTTCCGACAATTTTCAAAATTAATAAAGGTTTTCCATTAAGGAAAATGAGCTAATTCTTTTGGAATTGCTTTCTACTTTAGTTAACAATTTTACCACATCTGAGTGAAGCCACTGATGTTGTAAGCTGATAATTACGGGGGGTGGGGAATACTTATGAGGATTGCAACACATGTTGTGTTTTGTTTTTGTTCCATCATAGTTTTATAGTCCTAATTTTAAGCATAAGTTGTAAAATCATAGTTTTATTGAAAATAATTGCTGTAACAGGAACTGTAATTAAACCATAAATGATATATATATATATAGCTATGTAACTTGTTAATCATTGTAGAGCTTTACAGTATATACTCGGTTATATTTCATTTCTTATTATTTTTAAAAATCAAAATTGGACATTTTAAAGTTTCTGATAAAGTCCTGGAATAACTTTTTAACATAATAAGCGCGTTATAGCTCGAGGGAAATACACTTTTCACATATTATCTCAAAATAATAATTAATTCAAAAACATCAATATCATTGGAATTTAACAGATTACCAATCTAAAATAAAACAGTATTACCATAACAACAGTGAACATTTTCTTTTGTTTTATTGGAGGGTTTCTCCCCCCATATCATAACTAAGCATAAATTTGCTCTATTTTTTATATTTAAATAGAAAATAAAGTTAACGAAATATTCTGATTCTTTTGGAGCATTTATTGTATTAAAACTTAATTTTCTAAATATGCTAGAGAGAGGCGGAGATGTCTTCAATTCGAGAAAGTAAAGCTACGGATTTCAACTATAAAAGTCCTTTAAATTTCTTGATTTGTCCTGAATAAAAGTATAATTGTTTTAATATTTATATACTTTATGGATTCTTGCTTTTTCCTCCTCTCTACTAACTTTTTGGGCTAATTAAGGACGGTATTATTCCTCATTCAGATCAAATTTTGTAGTTATTGAGAAAAGTAGAATTTTCAGTTATAATCTTGGATTTAGGTCTTGATTTAGTAACCTATCTATTTTCACAGTAATGGTTATCATTCAATTATACAGAATAAAAATGCAGCTACTTTGATTTTTTCATAATTCTTTCTTGAATGAACATTCATCGAGTTTCAACCGAAAGTTTCAAAATGCTTATTTATTTTTCTCAAATATACTTGTACAAAAACATCTTCCTCTCTAGCATAAAATGTTGTATCACCTACCCAAAGTATTTGCGATGTACAGCTTACTTCATTCCGAGTAAGTTCGTTAATATTCTCGAAACAGTCCCTAGATTTACAAGACTACGTTGAAGCCCTCGAATCGATCAACTATTTATCTAAGTCTGCAATCGGAATTTCGAAAATGGAGTTTACATGACTTGTCTAACGTCAGTGAAGAAACTTGAACTTCGGATTCTCCTCTGGCACTTTCATTTTCCATATGCTTGTAGCCTTTTTAGTTGTCTCCAATTTCTTTTTCTTTAAACTATCTGTAATGAAAAGGCTTTTTCTGTAGCAATAAAAACAAGCTTTTGCTGCAGATGATCTCCGATAATATCCATTCATTACGATTCCATTGTGATGATAATTTACTTGCTTCTAGAATCTCGAGTTTTAGTTAGATATGGATCCGACAACAAAACAAGTCCTTCATCGTTTTTTTACTGCACCATTTTACCCGATTTGCTTGTTTACGGGTTTTCAGTGCACTTAAAGTTAAATTTCTCATCTGCCAGTTGATACAGCAGCTAAACTAGGTTGTCGTAATCTGATGGCAGTTTGGTCCAGTCTGATGGCATCCAGTTTTGTAATCATTTGGAAGCAAACAATGTTTCAGGCATTTCGAAACCTGCTTGTTAAGTTGATAGTTTCATTTCCGGTACTCTCTTGCAGAATGTATCTTCAGCGGCATGAGGTTTATTCCGACCCCGAGGAGGGGAAGAGAGTTGTGACCTTGATGCGGCAGCGTTGTTTCGAATCCTGGACCAGTTGGTCCGAAGAATGCGCTCCAACCAACCAGGCTGAGAAGACGTATAATCTGGATGGTTAAGTAAAGCGTCTTAACTGCACTGTTGTAGAAAGAGTAGCCGCACAAACAAGGTTTCTGCGTAATCTTTAAATTTATTTGGTGTGGGAAACTGATGCTCGGCTCCTTGACTAATGGTTGAGTATGAACGTTCTTTAATATGTGTTTGGATATTCTCTTCTCCTTTTCTCTCCAGCACAACTGAGTAATGGATCAGTCTCCCCCCCTACCCCCTAATTTCAGCATCCTCGGTCAATCAGTAGAAGTTTTATGCCAAATTTTCATATCTGATAGTCGAAATCACTCAACTTCCGAAATGTCAATTACTGGGACTCCTGCAGTTCGGTCGACATGTTGATACGGCAACAGAATCGTTAGCTCGTCCATAAATTTAAACTTGCTATTTTTCAGGAATAAAGGCCTATAACCATGATGGAAATGATAGCAAATTATTCCTGTATAACGCAAATCAATAACGAGGAAAGCAATATCAAAGCAATTCCATGTTGGTTTCACTCCTTTCAGACTCATTCTAATGTACCTTTCGTATCACTTTCCCATAATAAACATTTTCATAAATTTAACTTGAGAAATCTCCTTTTTTATAACCAGGCTGCGGCATCTATCTATCAATTTCTATTTATCAGATTTGATGTTATGAAATTGGAGTTACGGGAAATAGCTGTAACCGCCTTCCAGCAATGTATATGTATTCCCAACTTTTATTACGGTAATTAATGGTATTAAACATTTTAAAATTATTTAAAATAGTTAACAATTTTTATGTTTTTAGTTTTTCATCAATAGAATACATATACATTGAGTTTCACTGAAAAATCCTTTCGTCTGTTGTTTGTTGTAAGAGTTCGTTAAGACATCAAATTTGAAGGGGAAAAAAAGGAAGAAGAAACATCAAGATATTAAATTACAATTTTCAGAATTAACATAATATGATTGTTCCCCTTCTATGAATTAAAAAAAATTATTCAAAAATATGTCCCCGCCATTGAAATGAAATTTCAATACAAATATACACACACACATGTTTACAATACTTAAATACAAAATACACGATACATCATACAATACTTAATTATGTGATTAAAGTTGAATTATACACAAACAATAATTGCTAATACAAAATTTCATACAGGTAATATGCAAAGGTTTCTAATTGTTCTCTTCAATATGTTTCCGTTTGGCATTCGCAGGTTCACAACTCGGACCTTACCATCTGTACCGGGAAATACTTCTGTTATTCTACCCGTACTCCATTTCGTACTGGGAAGAATTTCGTCTTTTATTAACACTAAGGATCCGGCAGAAACATTATTTTTTTTTTTGAATTTCCACTTGTGACGTTCTTGCAAATTATTTACATAATCACGTTTCCAAAGTTTATAAATGTGTTGAGTAAATTTTCTTACTCTTTCCCATCTCGACAACCTATTCTCGTTTATATTACTTACTTGTGGCTCAACTATGGATGCTAGGGGTCTACCAACTAAGAAGTGTGCGGGGGTCAGAGTTTCGAAATCATCGAAATTTGATGTCAAATGAGTGAGTGGTCGGGAATTTAGCATTGCCTCAATTTCACAAAGTATGGTAATGTACTCTTCGAGAGTCAAATGTGCGTTCAATACAACTCTTTTTAAGTGGAATTCAAAGGATTTTACCCCTGCTTCCCATAGTCCTCCACAATTTGGGGACCTCGGTGGGATAAAGTTCCACTCTATGGATTCACTAGTCAAAAAATCTGCTAATGTTTGATCAGGCGATTTAACTATTTTGAACAATTTTTTAATTTTCGGTGTTTGCGCCAAAAAAGGTTTTACCGTTGTCAGTGACGATTTTTGCGCACTTACCTCTCCTACCAAAAAAAACGTTTTAAACTTACTATGAATGCTTGGGATGTGAGATCAGTCACAAACTCCTAATGTATAGCCTTTGTGCATAAACATACGTATATTACCACATAAATTTTATTTAGTACTCCTTTTCTTTGATTTTTAAACTTTATAAGGAATGGGCCTGCAAAATCAATGCCTGTGACATTAAAAGTGTAGTTCGGAGTTACACGATCTCTAGGTAGATAAGCCATAATTTGATTTGATGTGATAGGCTTACTTTTGAAGCAAATTACACATTCATGAATAATTCTACGACAATTATTTCTGCCAATGAGTGGCCAGAATTTCTGACGAACAATATATAAAAGTGAGTGGGGTCCTGCGTGCAAATATTTTTTATGATAATAACACAATATAATATCAGTTAAAATATGTTTACTCGGTAAAATCATTGGGAATTTAGCCTTCTCATTCAAATTTGAATTTGCGAGTCTGCCTCCAACTCTAATAATGTTACTCTCATCAAGAAAGACATTAAGAGAAGTTAACTTGCTTTTTGTAGGAATAGGCTCACCTGCCAATAATTTACGCATTTCTTCGGGGAACTCCTTTTCATGTAAGGAACGGATCAGCCAATTTTCAGCATAACTTACCTCTTGTGAAGTAAGGGTCCTTTTATCTTTGCAATTCTGGTTCTACAGTTATGTATGAACCTGTAGAGAGAGAGAGAGAGAGAGAGAGAAAACTTATAACTCGAATTAATTTTGCATAACTGTTTGATATATATGAATTATGTTCACAAAGAAATCATTTTGAGTCATTGTCACTGTCAGGAATATGTCATTTTCTGGATTTGAGTTCTTTTTCATATCTGCTGAATACAATCTTTCTGGGATAGCTTCATCTAGTCCATTGGTCAGGAAGTTGGTTTGACTCAGAAACGAGGGTCCATTCCACCACTTGGAGTTCGTTGAAAGAGCTTCGACACTGATTCCTCTTATAATGAGATCTGCTGGGTTGTCCTTGCCTAAACAATGGAACCACGACGTCGGATCGGTGAGGGATTGGATTTCCCGAAATCTGTTCTCCACAAAGGTTTTCCATTTATGGCTGGGACCTTTGATCCAATATAAAGTGATCTGAGAGTCCGTCCAGAAAAAGACTGTAGTTGGATATTTTCGATCTTATTATTTTCTTAACTTCCTTTGTTAAGCGTACAGCAAGTAGAGCACCCATCAGTTCCAATCTGGGTAGGGATTACTTTTTCAGAGGTGCAACACGGCTTTTAGATGTTACGAGATCAAAACTAATTCTGTCTTTGTGCTTAACTCTCAAAAAGGTGTTAGTCCGTATGCTCTTTGGCTAGCATCGGAGAAGGTATGGATTTGGATTTCACTGGAATCGCGGATCATTCGTGGAATCTTTAGTTAGGACAAAAGAGGAAGTTCTGACCACCATTGTAACCATGTTGCATAAATATCTGGTGGTAGCTCGTCATCCAAGGCTAATTTTCTCAGCCAAAGTTCTTGTAATAAGTATTTGAGCTTAATTGTAAAAGGCGATAAAAATCCAACTGGATCGTATATTTTACCAGCTGATTGTAGCACAATTCTTTTTGTGACAGGTTTTGATGTATCTAATTCTAGCAGTCCTTTCACATCAATTGCGAAATAGTCGTGGATGACTATCCATGATATCCCTAAAACTTTTGATGATTGGACTCGAGAATTGTTTTCCGAGTGACGAGGATGTGTCTCAAGGCCTTCGTATTCCCATGTTTTCATTAAGGTTTCATCATTTGAATTCCATTTGCGTAATTTCATGCTAGCATCTTTCATGATGGTATTAGCATCCTTTGATATTTTTAAAGCTTGGGAGATGTCATCAGCACCACTAATTACATCATCAACGTAGGGACAAGTGTCGAGCAATTCAGTTGCTGCTGGATACTGTTCACGATATTTCTCGATATGATGCTTAATCGTTGCGGAGAGTAAGAAAGGACTCACGTTCACTCCAAACATCACACGCTTAAATCTGCAGACTTGAAACTTGTATGGCTCGATTTGATTTGAACCAAGTTCTGGAAACAGAAATCTAACTGCATCTCTGTCCTCGTCACGCAATGAAATTTCTAAGAATGCACGTTCTATATCTGCGATAATAGCAATCTTGTTCAAGCGAAAGGAAATGATCAGATGGAATATGTTTGGATTTAAATTCACACCAGGCCATATACAGTCATTAAGAGCTAATTGTCCATCTTCATGGGAACTTGCATCGAAAACTATGCGCATCTTTGTAGTTAGGCTTTCTTGACGAAAGACCGCTTGGTGCGGTAAATAGAATAGTGCTCTCTCAGTTGACCTTTCAGTTTGTAGAACCTTTTCAATTATTCCTTGCGACTCATATTCTTTCAAAATTTCAGAATATTGAGTGAATAGAGTTGGGTCACGAATGAATCTTCTTGTTAAAGATTTAGCACGATTTTCTGCAATGGAAAAATTGTCTTTTAATTCGTATTTATCCATTTTCCAGGGAAAACCAACTTCATAACGGGCATTATTGAAACGAACTGAAGTCTTAAAATATTGCATGGCTTGGTCATCTAGATCACAGTTCCGTTCGTCTGTAATGCCTAATGACTCTAGTTCCCAAAATTTTGTTATACTGTTATCCACCTTATCTTGGAGGAAATTGCAATATTAATGGTTTGATTGTTCATTTTGAATGGAACCCGTAACAATATAACCGAACACAGAGTCTTGCATTATTATTTGATTGTCATATAACTTTATTTGTGTACTTTTTAATAACTCATAAAATATCTTTCCTCCAAGAAGAATGTCAATACGTTTGGGAGTATTAAATTCCGTATCTGCATAAGTTACATTTTTTGGAAAATTTATTTTTGTTATATCAAACGGTTCTGCAGGAACACATCCTGTTATTTCAGGCACTAAGAGAAAGTTAAGTTTTACTTTGAATGATCCACTTTTGTTCGAAATTTCAGTCATTACTCTTTCTTTTACAGCAGTGCAAGCACCGTCACCGTACAATTTTTGCATTTATTTTTTCTTTCTTCAATCCTAAACAATCCGCGGCTTCGAAGCTACATAAGCACTGTTGACTCCCGCTGTCTAGAATCGCATTTAACAGACGCCAACTGCCTCCCGCTCTTTGAACTTGGCGGAGGAAAGTAAAACTGATTTGTTCTTCGCTGTGGTGTACAATCACGATGCAGCGGTTGAAGAAAAATTTACTTGTGGTGAATCGTTCATCAGCGCAGGAATTGGGTCATAAATAATCCTAGATGAACTCTGCAGGGAGGGAACAGGAAGGTTGCCGTTCATTAGGTTAGATTCTAAACGGGGTTTACTTGCGTTGCAAAGAAGTGAATTATGGTTTGCATTGCACCACTTACATTTTTTATTTAGTTTTAAACAGTTCTTAATAAGGTGATGACCGAGACAATTGAAAAGTTTAAGAGATCTCACTCGATTGTTCCTATCTTGAATAGACATATCATGAATTTATTTACATTTAAAAACTGGTTGTGGTTCTGATAAACATAGAAGGCAATTTGTTTTATCACTGTTTACAACAAACGTTTTGAATTTGAGAGGATTTTCGTTCTTTGATTTCAACGAGGAATTTCTCTGCACGTTTTCTAAAGCTTGGCTCTTTTTAATTAAAAAAGTCTAAAAATTTATCCCATTCAGGCAAATCATTGGAATGTAATTCCATTTCAAATTGTTTACGAGATTCATCGTCTAGACGTTGGGTGATTATAAAAATTAGCATTGATTCACACAAAGCATTAGGTTCTAATTCTAATTGTTTCAAAGCTCTCACCATCCCTGGTAACCATCATCGAAAATATCGAAGACATCAATAGCTCCACCTCCTTCTTCACCCAAGCCATTAGCACTGCAGTAAATCAAGCAAGTAAATGCGAAGTCATCACTAACACTCCCTCCACCATCCCTCCTGAACTCGGAGCTAAAATCACTGAAAAAAACTGACAAAGAAAACTTTAGCAAGAGACTAGATACCCTCCCTACAGCACCACTCTGAACAAATTACAACGAGAAATCAAAAAAGAACTCTCCATATTAAGAGATGAAGCTATTAATAGTTCCCTCCAAACTGGATCCATAGTAGACAACTCTATCCACAAACTTGTTAATTATCATAAACTCACTCCTAATGTCATTCCACCTCTCATGGGGAGTCAGGGCTTAATCCATGACACCCAAGACAAAGCAAATCTCTTCAAAGAATGCCTAGAAGACTCTTTCATGGTCAATGACGATCCGAAAGATGAAGACCACATCAAAATAGTGGAAGAAACCGTTAGCATCTTCCTCCACACCACTCCAATGTTCTTCCGCTTACCTCTCCCTCTGAAGTTATGGAAATTATCCTAAAACTCAAAAATAAAAAAAGCCCCTGTATCAGATAATATCCGAAATTTCGCCCTTATGTATCTCCCAATTAATGCAATAGCCTATCTCACCAAAAGTTTTAACAGATGCCTCACCCATAACTACTTTCCTGATGCCTGGAAGCACGCCATCAACATAATAATTCCAAAACCTGGCAAAGACCACAAATATGTACTCAACTACAGACGAATAAGCCTCATCTTAACCACAGGAAAATTTTTCGAAAAACTCCTTCTCACAAGAATCAAGAACTATACCGACAACCATAACATCACTCCGCCACTTCAACACGGTTTTAGGGAAGACACCTCTAACTGCCACCAACTCCTCAGAGTTACCAACTTCATTAGTTCAAATTTCCAAAGAAAAATAGCCACAGGTGGTATTTTCTTTAATATCCAGAAGGCGTTTGATCGCATCTGGCATGAATGTTTAATTTACCGCCTCATCAAACTCCAATTTCCTACTTACACCATCTTTATCATCAATAGTTTTTTCAACAATAGAACCTTCTAAGTTAGACTCCAATCCTACCTATCTGATACCTACAATATTTCTTCGGGCTGTCCCCAAGGCAGTGTGTTGTCTCCCCTATTATTCCAAATTTTTATCTATGACTTCCCTACATCACCTCAGGTAGAGGTCTGCCTATTTGCTGATGAGTCACAAATCCACGCTGGAAACTCAAAATATTCTCCAAGACTACATAGGAATCCTGGAAGACTGGCTCTCCCTCTGGAGAATCTCCATAAACGTAGACAAATCTCAGGCAGTCCTCTTCACAAAATCTACTAGAACAGCAGACTACCCTCCTCCAATCAACTTATTTGACGAATGGACTGAAGGCATCACCTACCTCGGCCTCCACCTTGACAGTAAACTAAATTACCTAGACCACATCCAAAACACCATCGAGAAAGCTTCCAAGAAGTTCTACTCCCTGCAAGCACTACTGGAGAAAATGTTTAAATTCTCTCTCAGAAATAAACTCCTTATCTACAAAATCTATGTTTTCTCAATCATCACTTACATCTGCCAAATTGGGGGGAACCACTGCAAAATCCAACAGAAACCTGTTTCAGTGTACTCTAAACTCATTTCTACTCTCAATATCCACGGCCCCCAGATATATGGTAGTCCGCTATATCCACAGAGAATTAAATATTCCATCCAGCGCCGAACTCCTCTTCCAGCTTTCCTCTAACTTCTATAGTAACATCGCTAATCAATCCAATAGCACAATTAATAGTCTTCTTCTCGGAAGACCGATCTTTGACCAGTCTCTCCTTTTCCCTTTTCACACTCAGCGCATTTCGTTCTTCCGTTGACGTAGGTCTGGTTCGTATGCCCTTCACATCCAAAGCCATTTTCCTACTCTACCCTTCCTTCTTCGGCAGCGGAGGGCTGTTCTAGCCTCCCCCCCCAACCGTGTCGAAATAACCCTTCCTCTTTCTCTTTTTCTTTCTATCCAATTTCGCTACGACACTGCTGCCGGTACCCCAAGCAGTACCAAGTAATAATCCGATGGAGCCAGGTCTGGAGAATATGGTGGGTGTGGCATTGTATCCCATTCAAGCTATAAAAGCTTTTGGCGAGTGACCAAACTTGTGTGAGGTCTCGCGTTGTCTTGTCGAAACAATACACCTTTCCTGTTGATTAGTTCTGACCATTTCTGTTGAAGTGCATCATTCAGTTTGTCCAGCTGATGACAATAGACTTCCGAATTAATCATTGTGTTATCCGGTAAAAGCTAAAAAAAAAACGATTCCTTTAAAATCCCACCATACAGACAGCATCGCCTTTTTTTTTGGTGAATATCAGCTTTGGAAATGGTTTAAGCCGGTTCATCTTTTTTGCTCCATGACCTCTTGTGCTTGACGTTGTTGTATACAACCCATTTTTCGTCCACAGTGATGATGCGCTTCAAAAACGGATCATTTTCGTGACGTTTGAGAAGAGAATCGCAGACGTCAATGCGGCGACTAAGATTTCTCTCTGTGAGAACATGGGGAACCCATACATCGAGCTTCGAGGATAAACCCAGGCCTTTCAAGTGATCATAAACTGTTGAATTTGATAAATTTAACCTCAATCCGATCTCACGTGTTGTTATTCGCCGGTTCGCATCAACTAATGCCTTTATCGCGTCTTTATCAGCTTCAACCGGCCTTCCCGAACGTGGTGCATCTTCGACATCAAAATTGCCGGATCGAAATTTAGCGAACCAGTTCTGGCACTGGCGAACTGTCAATACACCTTCTCCATACACATCGGTCAATTTTTTTCTGGGTTGAACAGCATTTTTACCCTTTCTGTAGTAAATCAGTAAAATATGTCGAAAATGCTGCTTATCGCTCTCCATATTAAAAAAGGGCACCAACCAAAAACTACTGCGTAGAATTAATTGAAAATTTTCACACACAAGCCTTGATATATGAGCTCTCAAAGCATATAAAAATTATACGGCTTAAATGTGAAGTTGGGTGCAAAAAAATACAATTAAATCCTCTGTCGGGAAAAAACGAAATTACTTTCCGAACAACCCAATATAATCTCAGTGAGCTTTCTGTTAATATATTATTTTTTAAATACTAAGTAATGGCTTTGCAATTCTGTGGATTGTAAATAATTACATCGAAAGTTTTCCCTTGAAATATGACATTTTACTATTTTTGATCCTCTGTTTATTCTACTATCTTTCTGCAGATGATTTTTTGATTAATATTTATTTTGATGAGTACCTTTATATTTTGTTAAGATCTATATAAGTTTTTCGTCGAAGATTGCTGAATGGAATTCAGAGTTATAAGATAAAGAATTAGCTTCTTAAAATTACTTTTATAAATCTTGGAATCGCAGTAGACTGAAAGAAAGTTTATACATTTATATCATTTGAACCGTTTTTTTTATATCTTATATATTATTTTGTAGATGTCTATACATATTTGTTTTGGTGCATATTTTTTGGTAAACACAAATTTTTTAAGCAAATTAGGAAAGCGAAGTTCACTATAATCATCACGTTTTATTGGAACAACTTACTATTATTATTACACGAAAACGATAAGTTTTCAAATTAATTAATTCAATTGTTCATATATTAATCTCAAAATGTCATACCTCGGTAAGGGACGAGGAGAAGAAATGTTTGTTCTCACAGAAGAGCCAGATCTAAAACCTGTCTCTATAATGACAGTTAAAAAACCCAGAAACAAACTTAATCACAAAAGGCACAGACTATGATGAGGAATATGCTAAAGATCTGTATGTGATCATAATAGAGCAGAGAAAAGCGAAAGGAAGAAAAGTCATGGTTAGAAACTGTTGCTAGAGCTCAACGAAAACAAGAATTAGAAGAGAAACAACGTCTAGACCATCACAAAATTTAATTGGAGCGATTGAAGTTAGAGACTCAACTTAAATTACGCGCAACGATTGATGAACCAGATAGAACAACTGCTGCATTACCCACTTACCAAACTGGACGCCATTTTTTTTCACCAAACTGCGCCATGCACAGTGTTTTGAAAAAGGGTTACTATCGAAATTTTCGACTAAACTCCGTGTTCCAAAAATGGCGGCCATCTTGTTTTCACCCAGAAATCGGGATATTAGGAAAAAAAATCTGTGACTTATCCACGATTTTATGAAGACTTATCCTTTTCAATAGTAATGAAATTGGACATAGAGAGAATTTTTACTGGATTCTTGAGGGGGATCCCCCTTCCAAAATTACCAAAAATAAAATTGTGAAACCAATAGCCAGTACAATAATATTTAATGCACAGTTTCCAGAATGAGGGGCGAGGACCCTGTTTCACGTGTCCCTCCACGGTATATAATAAAAGTGGTTAGGTAAAAAAAATTGCTATAATGGTTTATAAGGTATACACTTATATTATAATATTATAAACTTATTGACATTTTTTAAAGATATCAGGACATGATGGTGATAATAAAATGCCGTATTTAAAGTAATATTCCTACACATTCCAGGAGAGGATACTGTAAGTTTTAGTGCAGTACACCTGGGAACTGTTTCGGGATCTTGTTAGAAGATGTACATATAAATTCTCGAAAAGAGCTATTTCTTTTTCTTACAGTTGTAACTCACTTTAAAAAGGGGTTCTAAGTAAATATTCAGTAAATTTTTATTCTAAACTTTATTTCAGGCTATTGCTATTTCTAAGCCGATGTACACGTGTTCCAAACTAATGTTAACGAAATTCATTGCCCATCCTGTTAAGAACGCTATATATACAATACATAAGGGCAGAAGTTTGAAGGGCAGTAGGCGTCTATGCAAAGAGCCGCGACCTAAGGTTTAAACAATACCTACGTTATTACTATTCCAAACTTAATAATCACTAGTCGATAATATAGAGGGAAAGCTATATTATCTACCACTTAATTATTTCAGCAACACTGTAGCTGTACACAGAAATAAATATATTCAGTAAATATGTTTTTCCTTAATATTCTTTGTTACAAAAGTACAGCTGTATTTCAGCATAATATACTAAAAACGATTTTGTAAATAATTTTAGAATCTTTAATTTTGATTTATTTGTTTCATACGAAGAACACTCAGTGCAGTGGCCGCGCACTCGCGGCCGGCATTGTTGTTACCGAATCAAGAGTTCTATATGCCTCTGTGGCTATAACTTAAAATTACAACGGGAAAGCGAGTACTCATACTAAGTATCCGTTTACACTCGTATTAAATCTTATTGGCAAAAAACAAAAACAAAAAATGATTTACATTAATTCGAACTGAACAAAAAAAATAATTTTACGCATTTTAATACCTATCAAACATTCAGTAAGAAAACTGAGACTTTTTGGGTGCCTTAAAGTTAATACATTAGCCTAGAGGTCACAATCAATAATCCATGACTGGCTTAGAGGCAAGCCCTGATGCCACCAAGGACCCACCGTGTAGTGGAGCTTGTACACGTTTATCAAGCTCTCCCGTTGGTGTGGTGTGGAAGTTTCGAGAAGGAAGTTCCAACTTTGGTTTCAGCCTCGTCACTGGATCGATGTTTAAAATTACAAGAACCTTCCCAATAACTCTCGTGTTGCTTCTAAGTGCGACGATTGACGCGTAGATGGATTATCAATCAAACAAATAAATTTTTTGTTGAATATTATTTTCTAAGACTAGTTACGAAAATTAAGTAATGTAATATGACAGGATTAAAAAAAATAAATTTTGAATTACTGCCGTGTAGATGTTGAATTGATCACGCATCAGAGGTCTGAAATACGTTATTGCTTAACAGAGCTAAGATTTGATTTCCTTAGGGATTAGTTCAAAAAAGGAATTGTGTGTTTTACCAGTTTTTACCAGTCAAAACTTTTACATCAGGGTACCTTTCAATTTCTGGAACAACATACTTGTGTGAACAAATATTTTCAGGCATGAAATACGAGAAGACAAATTTGACGACAAACTTTTCTGATGGTAATAATCTAAAGATACTGTTAATGTTAAGGATATCAAATCTGCTAGGGTCTACTACTTTGGCATTCAGGAAAGAATTTCACCATTCCATTAATACAGGTGTTCGTGTGTAAGCGCATCAATGTGTTATTAAATAATAACTGAATAAACTAATATTAAATAAATAATTAAAAACATCTGTGTTTTGGTTCTTTTTTATTAGGTCCTCGAGTGTGTAGTCGGCCTCAAATATATATATATACTGTATACAATGAGTGGAGTGGTTTCCCTTTGGTTTAATTAATTTTGTCCTGTGGCTGAGTTGAGTTTTCTTTTAAAAAGATCTGTATGATTTAGAACGTGTGACGCAGCGTGAAGAGATTCGGATTTATCTTGCCTTAACTTGTCTCTTCCTGATTCTACAAGATGGCGACTGAATTCTGCGTCAGAAGTTGTTTTATTGCTTTGAGTGGATGTATACATTGCTTTCGTCCACTCAGATAATTCCAATCTAAGTGTAATTTGGTCATTATGCTTAAGACAGCCCATCGAAGTTCATTTCGTTTGTCTGTATTGCATTAGGTTATATTCAACAAGAAAAGAAAAACAATGTCTAAAACATATAGCGAAAAACTATAGCTTGGAAAGGCCATGGAATCTTCTACAAATTAGAAAACCAGAACAGAAGTCTCAAAAGTAAGTCCCAAAATTAAATATATTTAATTAACTTTGCTGACTAATCATTTATTTGACTTTTATAAAAGAGTAACTAAAGGAATTGAAGTAAAGTTAATTTAATTCAATTGAATTAGCAATAAACAATCCAGCAATTGCAAATAAACTATTGAAATTAAAATATCTGTTATCAAAGGAAGCAGAGTAAACTAAGAGAATAGAGGAGATAAATTCTAAAAATTTAAAATTAATTAATTGAATTCCAATTCACTACCTCAAAGTTATTGGTTTTTCGTTCGAAAAATGGATTAAATGAAAAATGAAACACTACAAATGTTTTCGTATAATTAAGGGTATTAATAATTTAATAGTGAAAGGAAAATTTGATTTAAATGCAGATCCGTTAAAACAGATTGATTTTTATCTTAAAATTAGATTTAATTCTGGGACATAAAAATAATTAACGGGGAGTTTCAGACTGAACAATTTGAAGTAATAGTTTATTTTTATTGGTCCCTCACAAAGCGTATCCGTGATATCGTAATCGAATAAACTCTATTTGAACAAAATTTACTTTTTCAAGAAGGAGGGGTAGGGAGGAAAACCTTATTGTTAGTTCAACAGTAACGAATTCTTATGCAAATTGGTAATTATCAAGTGATCCAAAAATTATCTTCGAGAAATAGCGTCATTTTGGGATAACAACTACGTGTTACCTGGAGAAATTTTACAGTTTCCATCTGGAAATACCAAGTAAATGGTTCTATCATATATTACTTTCTGAAATGTGGCTTCCAAATGTGGTATAGTTGATCCTCCTAACTCTATAACAATCAGCCTAAAGATTTGAAATAGGCTTGCCGCTTATTATTTCCGGCCAGTGTTTCGGTGTTTTGATTTGCTCAGAAGAGAGACATGTGAGATAAATGAAAGCCACTGAGATTCTTTTATATTTTAATTCAGATAAGTCTTTTCGTTTTCTTAATTAATGTTCCTTATTGGATTTATGTTTTGATTAGAAAAATATTTAGAAGTATTAAAATGTTTACATATGTTGCAAAAATATAAGAAGAACATTGCATTTGGATGCAATCCTTTTCTAATGCTGATTCATGAAAGTAATGTTTAACTATCCTAAATACACAAATTTAAAACTTTTATTTACAACTCAGAAATTTGCATTTCAAGAGAGCTTCCTCTGTGTTAATTTTAACAATGCATTTTCTTGTTGCTTCATTTAACGATTCTCAATTTTAATAAAAGGAAAGCGTGATTAAACGATTCATTACTTATTTAAAAACACTTAAAAACCAATAACGAATTTAACATAAAGGGGTTACGCTAAACTATGATCACGTTTCATATATGCTGCAATTAAACTATTTTTAACTTTAATTTAATTGTGTTTAATAGCCATTAAATCCATATTTAAGAGATTTAGCCAACATTTGTAAAACGCGCTTATATGACTAGAGATTATGCTCTTTTTGGTCCTGGTGACAGTCCTTTTTTGGAAACCATTCTTTTCTGCTGATATAATATTTCTCTGTCTTGTATGGGTGTACAAGTGAACCCAGTCCAACAAGGAGGAGAATGACGCTTTATTCACATGACTTTAGAACAATGTTTAGAACAATAATCATAAGCTGAATTTCCGCTGTAAAACATAATTAAATATCAAAATGTGGCTTCGGATAATATAAATTCAGATGGAATAATTTGAATACAATGCATTCTTACAAGGAAACTTTTAGTAAGAACTGAAAGTAGTAAGTTTAGTATAAAAGTAGTATCATTAGTAAGTTTCGAATTGAAAATAATTATGACTACAAATAAAAGCTTCGAATGGATTACTATTATAACTACAAGATCGCGAATACAATTAACTTTATTTCAAATTGTATTTCCCATTTATAGAAATTTTAGATTCAAATCAAACTTCATTTTTAATTTTTTTTTATTCTTCTTAATCTCTCACCGTATTTAGTATTAAACACAATTTTTATGCAATTTCTCTTTATGTAAGTTTCTATCTTTATATGACTCAAACATTGGAAGTATTTACCTTTTCGATTTTTAATCTGTGTATTGCATGTCTCGAAACTTATAACCTTTCGTCATAAATTTCATTCAGTTTACTTTTAAATATAATTAATGTCATAAATTGCATAAACCGGAGAAGTTAAATTTTTTTGCTCCCTATATTTCCTGTCCACTCTATTAACTTATCCAATTATATATTTTATTTGAATATGTGGTAAACGTGGGGTGCCATTAGCTTAAGACAAAACAGACAATGCGTGTATTATTAATTATTTCGGAGAGAACAAAAGCATCTTTCTTAAGTCTTATGTTATGCGTAAGAAAGGCAAACAGGAAATGGTTAAGAAAATGAAGTCAAACTTTTTTGAGAAAAGGTTTTTATTTCAATATAGGCCGAAGTACACCAAATGTATATCCCAATAATAAGTTAATAACTTTATTTCAACTGTTTTTCTTTTGAAAAAAACGAAGATAAAATTGAACAAATTATACATATAATAACATTCTTTAGTACTTTTGAGAAATAATAAAAAATTTTGAAATTAAAATGTAACTAATTTATTTATTTTATTTTCTTCAATTTTTAGAATAATTGAAATATAATTTATCTATCACGTAAATTTGTTCACCTGGTTATTAGATAAGACTAATTACGATAGTATACACACACACACACACACACACACACACACATATATATATATATATATATATATATATGGTTGGTACCATTGAACTAGTTTAACCCCACAATTCAGTTCCCAGTCTGAATATGCATGTTTTGTTTTGTTGGGTATTCAAATTATTCGATTTATTCTTTGGTTCAAATTAATTTCAAATTTTATTCATCTCTTAGCTTCAAATTTGATTCAGTTTCAACTTTTTACTTAGTTCTATAAATGTTTTTTGGTTGATTTTGGTTTTTAATTGTTCTCTTCCGTTTGTGTTTTTTAATAATAAATTATTTGCTTTATCTTATACACACACACACACATATATATATATATCTTCAAAATAATTCTTTTTTGAGTTTTTTAAAAATACCATAATAGTACATTTATCACTAAATATTTTATTATTATCCAAATTAAGCTTGTGTAAAAGTTTCCCAATTTTCATTTAACGGAAATTTGTTGAAAAATTAATGAAAAAAATTGTGTACCAAACCCTTATGAAAGATGATACGAAGAGTTGAAAAATAATCTCATTAGTCAAAGAAAAGAATATTTATTTTATTTCATTTCAAGGGGTGGGTAAGAACTTTCTATTGAAACATCTAAGAAATAATACGAGGTTGGTGCAAAATGTACTTGTGTTTGAAGACAGATGACATTATTGAAGTAAATTGTTGTTACCATATGGTGTTGCCATCTGTTATATGGAACGGAAACAAATTTGACATTGATTCATAAATTAGTTTTGATTTGGTAGTCATTTTCTGCATCATCAAAATTTGATATCCGACAATTGGAGTTGTAGAAGTTATTTTGCGACGAGTTGCCCCCGTCGATGATAAAATGATTCAACTTTTTCACCATAAACTAAGAAACAGTTAAAAAAAATGGGTTGCTTCCGTTGAATCTGCTCCAAAGAAAGCGAGACTGATCTTATCGACCGAATAATGTTTGAGGTGAAAAATGTGTCCTGATCATGAATATGAGTTACTGGAAACTTATTTTACCTCAGTATTAGTTTCACTGAGCACTTTGAAAAATGGGGGGAGGAGAGTTCCGAGTGGTGAATAAACACTTACATTTAACGGATTTAACCCCGAAAGGTTTCGAAGCTGGGTAGATGAAGTTCATTTCACATTTGCTCCTGTGTTTGGAACTGTTTACAATTGGGTAAATAAGTTTAAACGAGACCATGCCTCTGCAAAAGACAAACGTCGTTCGGGACTTTTAATGGAAGCATTTATTCCCGGAATGATTAACAAAATCTGTGATATGATTTTGCGGAATTGACGAATAAAATTGCGCGAAATAGTTGAGGCCGCTGGCATATAGCAAGGTACAATGTTTTCAGTTTTGCTCGAAAAATTAGGTTTGAAAAAAATCTTGGTAAGATTTGAAAAAATATTTGAAGTCAGTGAAAAATTAACGCAATTCTGTGGTCGACTTAGAGGGTATTTTGGCACTTTTCTATCACAATCCAGACGAATTTTTGAGTCACGATCACAACTTTTCACGAAATGTGAACACAATACACACTTCAGTGATAGTCAAAACAGTATTTGTTTGAAAGCGAAAGGGCTCCGAACAAGTAAAGACGGTGAAATCGACCAGGTAGGTGATGTCCATGGTTTTAAGGGATAAATGTGTAATTTTCTTCACCGATCACTTTGGAAAGAGGAGAAACAATAACTGGAGAGTATTATGTATCGAGTATGAGTATTATGTCGTCGAAATAAACGTCCACATTTGAAAAAGAAGTTGGAATGTGGTTTAGAGTAACCAGCCTTAGCAACAGGAATAATTTGGCGATATTTTGCCAAATGTGGATACCTAGTTGTCTCTTCAATGTGGTGGCTTTAGTCTGGGCAATCCTTTCGAATTTGCCATATGAATTGGGATTCCAGTTCACCAGCATTTTTTTTTTTTGTTATATACCTCTCTCTGGATAATTTTTCTCTTGCGCCATTTAACCCCATAGTCACACACTCAAGCAGCTGTGATGCCTGTTTTTTTTTAAGCCAATCACGGACAGTAGATTTGTGCGCGTCCATTTCTAAACCGAAACTTTGCATATTTTTGTTTTCTTAACTAATCAGAGGTTATGATTTTTGGCGCTTCCGTTGCTGAGCGTAGACTTCTCAGAGTTTTTAGAACATTCTTTATTGTCCGTTACTTCGTTTAGAAATTTTTTCAGTTCTGTCGTGTTTTACTATTGTTGTCCTAGCGTGGTTTTCCTTTTTACGATGTACACGTTTTTTATTTAATTTCTCCTGCTGGATTAAATTTGTGTTTCTGCGTTTTTAACCTGCTCAACAATCACTAATTCTCCGTTTATTCTCCCAAGTCCAGGTTTTTTCAGTGGCTGCGAGAATGACTTCGACAGAGGTGAGTGAATGTACTTTGCAATTTTTGTCTGATTTACAGAAGGAAGGAAGGAAAGCATCCTTTACTTGTATGGGTTATGAAATTAGGTTTCATTTCTTCCACCTGTGCATGTCCGAAATGTGGTGATGATGTGAGTCAAAAAATTCCTTCTATTCCGCTTCGCGGACTTAAGGTTCAACCAAAAAAAAAAAAAAAAATCGGCAAATTTAGCGATCTTTCAAATCTCGAAACGTGGTTACGCTAAAATGCATTTTCACCGAAAAAGGAAAAGATCCGCAAACAATGCAAGGGTAAAACCTATGCAGTTGGATGAAGGAATAGCCAAAATAAAGGAATGAAAGTTCGAATTATTGCAACATCTAGCGTATTTGGCCCACAGTGACTTTTTATCATTACAAAACTTTAAAAAATCGCTTGATGGACTGCAATTGATATCGAACAATGAGGTCTTCGCTAAAACAGTGACCCGTGTTGAGGATCTTTCAAAATCTTACTTTTTATACAGAGTAAAAAAAATGTAAAAACGATTTGGAAAAGAGATAAAGGGAGATTATGTTGAAAAATATCAAGATATCTACGCACTTAATGGACGCCCTCTGGTCTATATATTGAAATTGGCAAAGATTTATTTTCAATAAAAATGTAAATATGGATTATTCCCACAACCTCCTGTGAATTGAATATTCATTGTAATTGTAGAAAAAAAAATCGGTTTTAATCCTTGGAATGAGTATTATGATTATTTTCTAACCAAAATTATCAATTATTTTTCCTTTCATATTTTCCGTTGTAATTCAGTTCATTCAAATGCAAAATACATTGAGAATTTAACTGTGCAAAAACTTCCAATGATACTCGAACTATTTTCGAATCTGTTGAATAACGCAAAAATTATATCCCTTTATTTTTTTTTTCAGTTCTCACTGTTTACATTAAAGACCTAAATCTATTGAAAAAGAGAACTTTAAAATAGATTTGAAGAATATAAAAGACATTTGAAAAAAGGAAACCATAAATTCAGAATATGGTGAATATTTTTTACTGCGAACACAATACGAAAAACAATACTCATATAGGTTTTGCTTTGTTATGAAGGAATTTCTTAGAATCTTGTTTTAGAATTCATTATTTATTCATTGAAAAATTCTTGACAATACATATTAGTAATTTTTGCTTTACAGCACGAAATTCTTGACTTCAAGAAATATCCGATATTCTTGTGTAACTTCATCTTTTAAGTCAATACTATACAGAATTCAAACTCTTTTGGCATGATTTATAATAAGTGAGTAAATTATTGCTTATAATGTGGGAGATTGGAAACCTTTGTTAAGTTCCAGTTTCACGACAAACATATATTTGATCCATTTTAAATTAAAAAAGTTCAGTCTCTCTCTCTCTACGTCTAAATATTAACGAATTAAGTGTTGTTAACTACACTGCTGTGCAAAATTTAAGCAACGAGTTTTTTTTTTTTTTTTTTGCCATAACTCGACAAGAAATCATATGAGAGATGAAATTCAGAAATGAAGACAGCATTTTATACTTAAACGATGTCAAAAGTATAGTTGCGCAAAAATTAAGATAGTACATTTAGTGTGGAATCGAACAAAAAGTCCCTATTGAACTCATAATATCATTACACATGATTGTCTGTCCAAGAGGTAGAACAATAAGTAGATGTTCCTTAGCATGGAAAATGCCCTCCTCTTACTGCAATGATTACTTCGCGTCGTCTCTCCATACTCAGCACCAGACTGTACAACAGTTCTTGAGGTAAGAGCGCCCATTCCTCAAACAGAGTCTGTTTCAGTTGTTGGGTGTTCCCGGGAGATTTAATCATGCTACAAGGTATCTCCTCAAAGCATCCCACACATGTTCTATGAGATTTAAATCAGCGGAGAACGCTGGCCTATCCATTTGTGTGATACCTTCACTTTCCAGTACTTGCTGAACATCAGCAGTCCGGAGTGGCCGTACGTTGTCATCCACAAAAACGTAGTCTAGTCTAATAGCAATTTACAAAGGACACACATGGGGAAGGATCACCTCCTTACAATTACGATCTCCTGTGACAGAACCTCTGCCAAAAATGTGGAGGTTCTTCATAGCATATTTTCCCTTTTCTAGCCAGGCGTAACGTCACTTGTAGAAATTCAGGAAAATTCTGAATTTTTTTTCCCGTTCAATTTTTCGCTATGGTTCTATCACCTTCGATTTCCTTCTATTTGTCTCCAAGTCACCAGTTATGAAATTCGCCGCCAAGGTGAAGGTGTTTTGCAAAAACTTTTTTTTTTTGTCAACTAGTAACATCTCTGGAAATCCATCTTTTCCTATATAAGAGAAGCGTTGTAGGGAAGCATCAACTCGTGTTTGTAACAATATGCTGAACTATTTATTTCAATATCAGGAAAAATAATATGTCCTAGTTTTTTGTGTTATTTATAATTAATATAATTTCTTTCGTTTTGAAAATTCGTTTAATTTACGCATATATAATTCAGATGCCAAATTTCAAAATATTCATATGTGAAATTTTTTCAAAATATTTCATTCATGATGTATGTAAATATGTTGCAACGAATTACTTGATATTTGTCTGAAATAGTTTTTTTTTTCCACATGCAACCATTTTATTCTCAGGAATAGATTGAAAGATGTTTATCCTGTCATTTGTTGCTTGGGATTTTAAACCTTTTTTTTAATAGAAAGTTACAGTTTTATTCATTATTCCTTTTAGATGTTTTCAGGACATTTCGTATCCATTTAATTAAAAACTGTAATGAAGTTGTATTTAATTACGAAATCTTAAATTAAGCTTAACGGAAATTAAAGTTTGATAATACTGATTATATGAAAATTATATGTAACATTCAGTAAGAGATAAAAAAAAAAAGCTGGCAATGTATAGTAATGGGAATCGATTCAAACAATATGGGGGAATGACGTATTAAATGAATAAAAACTAAATAGTAAATATGCTACATATAATTTAACAATTGAATGTAACACTTAGTTTAATATTATATAACTGTACATTTTCTCTCCAATAAAATAGAATATAAGAAAAATAAACTAAGATAAATAAATCAGGAAAAGAGTCATTTTTAAAGATGAGGCTTTTATAAACAGAATCGCATACAAAAAATGTTACCGGCTCCAAGCATGAAAAGTAATATTTGTTTTGGGAAAAGAATTTAACGATAAATTACAGTGGCATTTTCATTGTGATTAGCATTACCCTTGAGTTAATGAAATGTTAGACAGCAATATCTGGACCAGCAACATGCCTGAAAGAGAATAAATCAGTTGTTATAGTAAAAATAGACAAATAAGCATTTAAAAATTAATTGTCCCATTTGTGATGCAAAAGTAATGGAATCCTAAATGGACAAGTAAACTACAGTGCATAAAAAATATCATAATCTCATATATCTCAAGCTGCCTTAAACTTTGTTTGAAAGAAACATAACAATAATAAGCTCAAATCGAGATGTTATTAAAGATGCGTATTGTAGAGGTGATGAGATACCTTAAATCCGTCGAGTCTCCAAGTCCTCTCATAGGCGTGGGGTGGCAGGTTAAAGAGGGGGGTTTCAGCTCATGTGTCGATCCATCACTAGACAGAGGCAGAAAATTACGAGGTCCATCACCAATAGCCCTTGCTTTTCTTTCACGAGCTGCATTAACAAACAAGCCATCAACGAGTAATCTCTGCTTACTTGTTTCTTGACATGCTGACCACAGCTTAGAAGAGAACACATAATGAGAAAGAGTAAAATGAGATTAATAGGAAAAGTAATAAACTTACGGAGCAAAATAAATCGCATACAGTTTTTGCAGTCAATAGTGAAGGTTATACATCCATTTTAACCTTCATTATTAGTTTATTATATTACTGGTATTCACCGTATAATTGTATGGCTATTGGCTTATGTAATCGTTGCCATTCCTGAATGAGCGAATCAGTAAAACCATCTTGAGTTAGTGAAGAGCCATCAGAATCTGAAAGACTCAATCGAGCATCCCAAAGAAATGAACTCTCCAAGTATAGCATTGTCCTCAGGAAACTACAGTCGACAAATCACGCTTCGGCGCATTGCCATTACTTACTTTCCTTTTCGAGGAAGTAGAGTCATAATAGGTCAATTGAAAAGTTCCGGCCTTCCACATAGACGGCGCTACTTGAATTAAACCCATATGTATTTAGTTACCCCTAAACCTCAAAAGATGCGTGTATAAATTTGACAGCCGTCGGATCATTAGTTTGTGAATTATAGCATTTTGAGTGAAGCAACTTTTGTTGTGAAAAAAATTGATAAAAAGGAATTTCGCGTGTTGATAAAATGTTCCTTTTTGAAGGGATAAAATACCGTTGAAGCAAAAACTTGGCTTGATGCCGAGTTTCCGGACACTACCCCAGGAAAATCAATCATCAAGGATTGGTATGCTAAGTTTAGACGTGGTGAAATGAGCACCGAAGACGGTGAACGCAGTGGACACCCAAAAGAGGTTGTTACCGACGAAAACATTAAAAAAATCCACAAAAAGATTTTGAATGACCATCAATTGAAATTGAATGAAATAGCAGACACTCTAAAGATATCAACTGAACGTGTACATCATATCATTCACGAATATTTGGGTATGAGAAAGCTCTGTGCAAAGTGGGTGCCGCGCGAGCTCACTTTTGACCAAAAACAACGGCGAGTTGATGATTCGGAGCAGTGTTTGAAGAGGATCAAGCGTAATAAACCCGAGTTTTTGCATCGATATGTGACAATGGATGAAACATGGCTCCATCATTTCACTCCGAAGTCCAATCGACAGTCATCCGAGTGGACTGCACACGACGAACCCACTCCAAAGCGTGGGAAAACGCAGCAGTCGGCTGGCAAGGTCATGGCGTTTGTATTTTGGGATGCGCATGGAATAATTTTCATTGATTACCTTGAAAAAGGAAGGACCATCAACAGCGACTATTACATAGCGTTATTGGACCGTTTGAAGGACGAAATCGCCGAAAAACGGCCACATTTGAAGAAAAAGAAAGTGCTGCTTCACCAAGACAATGCACCGTGTCACAAGTCAGTGAAAACGATGGCAAAAATCCATGAATTGGGCTTCGAATTGCTTCCTCATCCCCCGTATTCTCCAGATCTGGCCCCCAGCGACTATTTCCTGTTCTCAGATCTCAAAAAGAATGCTCGCTGGGAAGAAATTTTCGTCGAATGAAGAGGTGATCGCCGAAACTGAGGCCTATTTTGAAGCAAAGGTCAAATCGTACTACAAAAATGGTATCGAAAAGTTGGAGGGTCGCTATAATCAGTTTATCACCCGTGAAGGGAATTATGTTGAATGCAAAAAACTAACTTTGCCAAAAAGAATGTGTTTTACTATGGTAGGCCGGGGACTTTTCAATTGACCTGTTATGTTGCTAAACTTTGAAATTCACTTTCAAGGTATTTTCAACACGAGGAAACATTTTCAAAAAACAAATAATGTTGGAATTTTTTTCTTTATTTATGATTGCAATATCTATAAGAATCTGTTTCTGAAAGGCATTTTTGTAAGATATTATTCCACACCTGATTAATGTTTATTTTCCTGCGTACTTTTAAAATCAATGAAACGTTTGGAATCCTATTATATATTTATAATGAATATTTAAAGACGTAAATAATTAATAAGTTTTCAAAGTGTTGTAAATCTAAAAAGAGAGCTTTCTAAAACCTTCCATTTCTCATCATTATTAAATTGTAAATCATATTTGATTTAGTTTCCAAAAAGGAAGGTAAGTTTTACATAAAAAAGATAAACTTTATTTTATGTCACTACTTTTCAATACCTTTATTTTTTTTTATCTAAACACACAGATACACACACACACACACATTAATATATATATATATATATATATATATATATATATATATATATATATATTAAGTAAAGCTCGTAACATGTACAACGAAATATAATGCTTAAGTTTTTATTTATTTACTAAAATTTTATGTTTTAATTATTTTTAATAATATTCGAATTCATCAAAAAACTTCCCTGACTTCATTTTTTTATCCATTAAATGTCCTAAAATTGATTTATAATTTCAATACTGAAAATGAAAGATTCCTAAAATACTATAATTCTAAGAGATTACCGTGAATTGGAACAATTAAATTTTTATAAGATTTAAAAATTTTGATGTAGAAATGGTTAAAATTCAAAATTGACATTCGACTGACGAAGTTGCCATCAAGTATTCTCTTTTTATAGATTGACAACCATCTAATCACAAACGAGGCAGGTTTCTCTATCAAGATCTCCAGTCTTAGACGCACCAGATGTTCAGCAATAAAACCAATAAAATATTGGAACTATGCTCCAGATTTGTTCTGCAATTTCAGGTGGAAACAACCACCAGATCATCTGCTAAAGCTTGAGCTAAAAAGTTTTCGCTCAATTAATACCCAAAAGAGAATTAAAATAAAAGTTCCAAACAGCGGGTGTAAGCACAGAGCCATAAGGACAGCCTTGAGTAACTAGATACTTTATAGTAAAATTATTATAAGAAAAAACGCTATGTCGATTCATTAAGTAAGAGTAGATACTTTTGAAAACAGATACACTTTACACAGTAACAGATACACAGTAAATACACTTTTATTCAACCTGCTCTATTATCTACGGGATATATATATATATATATATATATATATATATATATATATATATATTCAATTTTTTAAAAGAAAACAATTTAAACTTAAAGTGATAAATTTTTTCAATATTCTTTAGTAAGCTATATATTTTTTTTAAATACTTAAAGTTGTTACAAAGAAATAAAATTATGTTATTAGCAACACCAGATTATATATATATATATATATATATATATATATATGTGTGTGTGTGTTTTTAGAAAATTTACTGGCAACGAATATAAAAAATGGATTTGAAATTGGTTCCAAGATGTAAGAATGAACGTTGAAAAATTATACTTGTGAAAATGGTGAATATAATTTTTGTTTGAAAAGATATGCGCAGATAAATGTGATGTCCTGAAAACAAGTCCTCTTTATTAATAGTCTGTAATACAGTACAGACTATTATTTGGAGTTTCCACCGAAGATAGTAGAAATTCAGATGTGCTTATTCGAATGGCGGTAGCGCTGGTCTCCACAACAAGATCTGGAGTGCGTACCTGAATCAAATAATGCTGGTCTTCTGAGTTTCTAAATTCAAAATGATGATATTTGGAATTGCCTGAAGAAGTTTAGTAAAAATTACCTGATGCCGATTTTTTTTTCTTTTTGCGCGAAAAATTATCTGGCAGTGAAAGTGATTCGATTTCAAGCGTCACTTTTTTTCTTCTTCTGCGGACTGTTTTCTGTGCTGTTCTGACATCATATACTGCATTTACTTATTCAAGAATTAGTGTCATCTTTTCCTTAAAAGCTTTCTTTAATGCTGTTGTGTTTCAACGTTCATGTATCGAAATTATTTAATTTCTTATACAAGGTGAGATTACTTTTGATTTAACATGCGATTTTTACTGTTAACAGAACAGTTTATATGATTATATCAACTGATATATATATATATATATATATATATATATATATATATATATATATTGTATTTTATTCTCATTGGTGATTTTCATTTTCTTATTTAATACTTGCGAAAGTTGGAGTAAGATTGCAATTATTATCATTAATTTAAAAGTGCTACTTTTGTTAAAAAAAATATTTAAAGGTTATTATTTTGTATTTGATCATTATGTGTATGAATTTGCTTATGGTAATGTTTTTATTTTTAGCCAACAAGGTTTAATATAATTATATAGGGTTGCCACACTGATAACGTTTGTAGCCAACCAGGCTTAATATCATTTTATAGGGTTGCCAAACTGGTAACGTTTTTTTCTTTGTAGCCAACCAGGCTTAAATAATTTTATACGTTTGCCAAACTGGTAACGTTTTGTTTGTAGTTCTCGCTAACTAGGCGTAGTATAATTTTACTGAGCAACTGTGCCAAACTGATATAATAATTTTTCAAATAGGGTTGTGAGAATTTGAGTTTTTTGTGTATTGTCTTGAAGATAATTGTATTTAGAGCATTTAAGACGCAAAAAGTAGTTTGTTTGTTTGAGAAGTGACAATTCAGCTCTTTAAATTTATAATTCTTGATTTAACCCTCTAAGCGTTTCACACGCTTTTTTCCGTACTGTCCGAGATATTCCGAAAGCGTTTGCGCCGTAAAATCCCGTGTGGCTGTGAGCGCACCGAAAGCGTCAGAGCCGTGTTTTTTCGCCATCACAGGATGTATTCGAGATCGTTTGCGCCGGGTTTTTCTGCAATTCCTTCCCCCCCTTTTAAAAGTTTTACATCTTGTTAGATAATTGGGGAGGGTTGCGGACACACAATGAACTTTGACAGGAAATTTTATGGCTCACAAGGGAACCCCACTCTTGCCCTTAGGGCTAGAGAGAGTTCCATTGAGACATTCGTTCAAGAGGGGAAGGGGGAAATTTCCTTTCAAGTGTGTTTGTTGGTCAACTTGAGTTGAGATTTTATTGGGTTTATGAAAGAAATGCGTCCCTTGACCTAGCTTTCGAGATAAAATTTTTTATTTAAACCAATCCAAAAAACGCTTTAAAGTTCAATCACAAAATTAACTAGATTTTAATCCCATTTTTAATTAATATTCATTTGGAATTTTAACAAATTTAGATAGAGTAGGAAACCTACTGTTTTATATTGTTGGACAAATTAATCTTTGTATATTTTCTTTGATTGCTAAAAATTCACCTTTTTTATTTTTCCTCATATTAAAAAATATCAGATAGAGTTAAGTTTTTATGTTATTTCTATAAATCTCGAAAAACATCGCTAAATATATATCTATAAAATGTTTGTTTAAATACAGAGAATGTATGAAAATAATAAATACGTTCTATTGTTTCATTTGTGTTACTTTATTCACTACTTTCAGTTTTTAAAATAATATTTATTTACTAATAACGTGTCATAAATTAAAAAAAAAAAAAAAAAAAAAAAAAACGAACGAGTCAAAATCAGAAACGCTTTAAGATTTTCAATTATTACAAATGAATAATTTTTAAGCTTCTGTATTTCTTTACTTTTAAAAATCTGTGATGCATGAATAAAAGTAATACCAAAAATTAAACTTTTTTTTAAATCTATTAGTTTTTTTTTTTTCATAATTTCAAAGCCAGGTATTCAGGACAGCTTACGCATGATACTCAGTTTTGTAATGTTAAGTTTTGAAATACATCCGAATTTTAAATAACTGAACTACATCTTCCCTCAAAGAGAAAAAGAATGCGATTTCCCACTCCAACTCATATTTTTCAAACTTGATTTTTGAAAAATTAGTAATTAATAGCATCTGCACACATTTATATTTGTTCATACGTGTAAGTATCAACTGTACTTTTGCACAGATACTTTTGATTACTAATTATTTGAAGATTCAAATTTAAAAAATATTCATATGTGTTAAATCCCTTATAATTTATCTTCTGTTAAAGGATAATTGAAGTACATGTAATTAAAATCCGGACATTTTTCGTAATCTTAACATTATACAACTACGAATTTTACATAAGCTACCCTGAAAATCTGCTTTCAAATTACATCAAAAAATATTTATGTATGGTACATACAAAGTTAAAAATTATTAATCACATAAATTTACAATTCTATGAAAATTTAAAATATAAAATTCAAAATTTAATAAATTTCATCGCCAGCATATTTTCATATATTCCGTAAGTTTTTTACAAATCAGTTAAAAACCGCACGTCATTAGCAAAAAATATGCTGAACAATTTGATGAATATAAAATAAAAATTTTACTTGGAAGCAAAGCTGAGATACTAAAACTTCGGTATACAAAAATTATGAGCATATCTACAATAGTTTCTGAAATAATTATTTTAAAATTCAGTTAGAAATTTGTTCGTTATATTATACGTAATATTAAATATACCGTCAACATAATAAAGTAATAGTTTGATGCATTCACAGATTATTAAAAATAGATATAAGTGACATTATTATCACAAATGTTAAAAAAATTATAATTTTAAATTCAATTATAATTTTAAATAAAATTGTACACTGTTATATATACACAATATTATGTTTCACAAACAATTTTTTCTCAAATAACAAATTGTTCTGAAAGTAGGCATTAAGGTACTTTAAAGACTTAGTACTTTTGTTTTGTTTAAGCATTTAATATAAAATATTTATTTTTTTTTTCTTATGTGTCTCTGATATTTTTAACATTTGTAACAATTAAAATTATTGCTTATATACGATTCTTTGCATTTTTTTGTAAATTGAATGAACACTTTGATTACAATTTTGTTTATTTGAGAACATATGAACACTGATTTATTTTATTCATGAAATACAAGTTTGAATAAATTGACTCTTTTTGCATTTGTTTAAAAATATGTATATTATATTGAAATTTAAACTACCCAAAATTATACCTGATTTGTTATAAACGAATTTTTGATCTAATAAACACATATAACTCTTTTTAGGTACAATTTGTAAAATGGACTAAAATTAATAGATGAATATTATTTTTACATATTGTGAATATTTTGCACTGAACTTAAACATATATTTTAGTCCCTTTAAGGTTGGAGAAGCAAACCGTAAGCAATTTTGCATTCATTTTGATATTGAATATAAAAAGCTGCTCGGCTATTCAGAAGTGAGGTGGTTTACTTTGAAACCAGCACACAAACAGAGCACAAATAGAGTGCATTTTGAAATTATATGATCCGCTTCGGTCAAGTTATTTAAATTTAAAAAATACCTTACATTTGGAAAAAATATCACCTTTCAATAGATCAAATCATACGCTCTCTTTTCTCTACAGCCAGACATTATTTTTCTGTACAACTACCAAAGAAATTTAACATCATAACATTTCAGCTACAGTTTATTTTATTCCGATATAGAACGAGATATGATGATAAATTCGTACCATTAATACTAAAGAATAAACTAACAATTATATATGGTTATATTCCTGGGATTAAGAATACATTTCTAAAATTTAAAATTGCTTACAAAATTTGTTATGAATTCTTTGAGGAAATGTTTGTCAACTTCACTGAACTAAAGTGTTTTAAGTGTACTGTTTTGAAAGACAAATTAAAAAGGGAAAAGTTTCTCTCACTGCCAAATTTGTAATAACTGATATGTAAGATGTAGTAATCGATGACAATTTTCTGTTAAAAGATATAATACGAATATGTACTTAAAGTTTGAAAACACCAAAGAAACAGAAAGTTGAAAATTAAAATGTGGGATTGAAGATGGCTAGAAATATTTTGACATTTTGAAGAATATATACTCCATTAAAATTTAAAATTATTTATTGAATGTAAAATATATTACCTTTGCACAAAAGTGGATGTAGATGGGGTATTTCGCTTAGAGCAGAGGTATTCAACCTCTTGCACTTTGGGGAACCTTTTGAGCTTACCATTACCTTCAAGGAACCCCTTGATCAAACAGCAGAAAAAATAGGATATCAAAGCTCTTTATCCTAATCAAATTTACAAAATTATTATTGCATTTCTATTTTTTTTATTAGAAACGTCTTAGTAAGATTAATGAATGTTAAGGTAGCGAAAGTTTTTTTTTTTCCTAAAATATGGCCTATGCATAATAAACAAAAGCAATATTTTTTTAAATATAACAAATAATGAAAAAAAAAAAAGAATTTTAATGATTTGACCATGATTGTTTTTTATTGCAAAGTATTTTTACGTCTGTAAAAATTTCTGAAACCATCAACCTAATGTCTTCTTCAGCATCCGACCAATTTCTGTATTTTGTTTTTGTCGCAGTGTACAAAGAGAAAGATTTTTCGCATATATAGGTTGAAACATATGATATTAGATGTTTCACAACTCTTACGGCAATTTCATGATATTATTTTCTATTGTCAATCAAAAAATACATTATAACACTTAACTAACTTTTAATTTCAATTGAGTATACATCAATGTGATATATCAATCAAACTGATATACACTCAATTTTTTCTTTTGTTGGGAGTTCGGAGGTTTTCTTCTTTTATTGGGTTTAGTTTAGTGTTTTCTTATTAACGTCGCACTGGAAGCAACACGAGGGCTATTGGCAATGGACCTCGTAATTTTGAACTTCGGTCAAGTGCAGAGGACGACACTTGAGCTGGCACGCCCTCTCCTAACTTCCACACCACACCAACTTCTTTTAATGGGAGTTCAGTGAATTAAAAGTCTTAAAAAGATTTTGGATCCAAGATAATTTTTTATTTTGAACAGGATTCAAAAAAGGTTTTTTGCAGATCTGATATATGTTTGACCAAACTAATTTTTACATTTTTATGAGGATCAGCGTTACCGTCCACTAAAATATTATGCAAATTACTAAAGCATTTAATATTATCTTTCAAAATAAATTCTGTTCAAAATTTCAATTTTAAAACAGTGGCGCCAATTTTACTTCATACCTCGAAAATAATGAATAAGTGTGCATTCTTCACCTGATCCAAAAAACGCCTAAATATGTGACCTAATGCGTCTCGATTACTGTATTTGAAACACGTGATTTTACGAAATTTAAGATTTTATTTTATCCTTAAAATATTTATTGATATTTATTTTTACAAGCAAACTGCTTCTGAGAATTCAATCTTCTATAAAAATTAAACTTTAAAGACAATTCTGGCGCTTTGATTAAGCAAATAGTGCTTGATAGCAAATACTAATCATTAATTTTTTTCAAAACATGCAAACAATTTTGTATTTTCTTGGTCTCGTATTCAATAATGAATATAGGGTGCTTTTTCTAGGTTAAAATCGTAATATTAAAATTAAAAAAAAAGTTTTTAAAAATTACAGAAAAAAAAAAATTTCTATTGTTTGAAGCAAACAAATATTTTTCAACTATGAACCCACCAATTTTTATCAAGCTATATTTTTTTATTCTTCATTTGTTGGAACGCTTTTATTGAAACTCAATAGATCGGGCGAACATCTTCCAAGTTCTGATCTGTGAATAATCTGAACCCCATTCCTGCTTGCTTGTAGCCTGCCGTACAAGATTTCCCCTAGGCAACGAAATCGCTTATCTAAGCGTCGGATCTAAGCAATTAAATGCCCAACCCAAGGGGTTGTGTGGACCACCCGCGTCATAAAAGGGGGTAGGAACAGGAGGCTGTTGCATTTTTGAAGAATTTGTGAATGGAAAGGGAAAACTTTTCGGGACCTTTAGCTGTGCCTAAGTAGATCGCTTTCGGTATAGCTTTACACAAAAAAGTAAAACGCTCGGAGGGTTAAGCACACTTTGTGGTAGAGAACATTTTAAATTTGTAGTTAAGGTTCTCCAACATTGACTTCTTTGCAAAAATTAGGAAACAGGATTTACAAGTGTTAGCTGAAGAATTGGATTTAAACGTAAAACTTGAATTTAAAATTTTTCATTTGCATAAACTAATTGTTGAAAGTCCTCGTTATTATGAGGAATTTACACTTGGATTACTTGGTGCCACTGAAGAAGAACAGGAAAGGAAGGCAGAACTTGAAGAGAGAGTACGAGTTGGAGCCTTTGAGCTGGAAAAACATTAACTGAAAGCAAGAGCTGCAGGTATACCACCCGGAAATTCCATACAGCTATCTGATCAACCTGTGAAAATGAAAATTCGTGATGTCGTGCCACGTTTTAATCCTAAAGAAGAAATTCCCGTTTCCAAAATTGATGAAGAGATGTTATCACCATCTAGTGAAGATTTTGCAATCAAAGAATTAATCTAAGTTAATTTGAAGGAATTCTGTACAGAACCACGTGCAGTCTCATCAGTAATTGTCTATGTAGAAAGTGTTGAACCTGAAAAAAGGATTGAAAATATTGAACAAATTCCAGAAAATCATATTCAGCTTGAACTGAATGAAGATTATTTTGGTGAAATGAACGAAAATCCTGAATTGAACAATAAGGCAGATCAGAATGACTCTTTTGCTAGATCTAAAACATTAAGTTTAGAGGAAGAAGATAAGAAAACACTTGTTTTTCAAAAAAATGCTGTAAAAATTCATTCTTTTAAGAAAATCTGTCCAAAATATTTTGTAAACTTTCCCAAATCTGATGAAAGTGTAACTATTGATAATGACAAGGTATATGAGACTAGTAAATGTGAAGATAATGAATTAAATTGTAAGAAAAAGAGAAATTCCTTTGAGAAAAATTGTATCTTTTCTGATATTTCCAGAAAGAAACTTTTAAGAACTATTCTATTATAAATAAATAATGCGTTGCCAAAGTAATTGCTGTGAATAAACTACATCATTTGGATGGGCCAAATAAATTCCTCATCATGATGGACCATAATATTTTAGTTTGGCTTAAAATTAATGTAAATTTGAATCCACAACTTATGAGATAAGCAATGACTTTATAGTCTTAAAATTTTATGGAAGTTCCTGGCAATGGCAAGAGTCATAAACATGCAGATACTTTAAGTCTCACTCCATGGCCTGATTAGAGAAATTATTTTTTAAATAATATACTTTCAGAACTTTGAGTATAGGCATTTACTTTTTTACAATTTGGCTTAATGTTTGTATTGTTTTAGCAATTTTCTTCACCACAAATTGTACGTAATACATATTTATTGTACATTTTCAAAAGCTGTATGCGAGTGAAAAATTTGGCTTTCTAATATTATATTTGTTTTAGAATTTTTTTCAATATAAATTAATGCTTTGTCTAATGAGATGATTATAGATTTTATTTTTATTATGTATTCTATTTTATGTTATAACAACTTTTTGTATAGATTCTTATAAAAGTGTTTTAATTCGTAGTATCTGCGGCAGATAAACAGTGCTATTCATTACCTAGTGGATTTAAAAATATAAAAAATAATATTTAGAATTATATTGTGATTTTCAGTTCATATTCTGTTTGTTATTTACTGTATTTAAAAAAAAATGTGCTTTTGAATTTATGTTACATCGATTATTTTGGGAGAAAGTTATATATATGTATGTATTTATGTAAGAGATATTCTTCTTATTCTATATGTATATTTATTATTGATTTTTTATGTAATTTGAGGAATTTAAGCTTAGCATATGAAATGGTGTTGTTATAAGAGAACTGTTTTATAAAAAAAAAAAATTATGTTGCTAAGCAAATCAAAAAATTTCCTGAAATATGAAGAAACAATAAACTAAATTTCAAGAAACTTTAATTTAAAAAATTTATTAAAGTTTATTTCGGACGGGGGAGAAATTGTGATCTAATCAATTTTTTAAAAGAAAACGATTTAAACTTAAAGTGATACTTTTTTTCAATATTCTTTAATAAGCTTTATATAAATTTTAAATGTTTAAAGTTTTTACAAAGAAATAAACTTATTTTATTGGCAACCCCAAATTATATATTTTTTTAGAAAATTTACTAACGAACATAAAAAATAAAATTGAGTTTGGTACCAAGATGTAAGAACGAACGTTGAAAAATTATACTTGTGAAAATGGTGAATATAATTTATGTTTGAAAAGATATTCGCAGATAAATGTGATGTCCTGAAAACAAGTCATCTTTATTAATCGTCTGCAATACAGTACAATATATATATATACATATATATGTGTGTGTATTATATATCCTTAATAGACCCAAATAATTAAAATAATAAATTTTATGAACCAATTTAAACAAGACTAACTCACAAGCATAATGAAATTATTTACCAAACCCAAAATTTAGAATATGTTGCAGTAATATATATATAATCAGGTAAATACGTCACCAAATAGATAAAGGATCGGGGGAACAGGAGAAATGATAATATGAATAAGAATGTGACGCTACTTTTCTTTACATTCAATTAATTTCTAATATAAATAAAGATCTTGTCATAAAAATACGAAATGTTTATATTTTTTACTGTTCCTTTAAATATTACCTGCAAAGAGAGAAGTTTTGCAAAATATTGAATTTGATGACGAAAATATCTGAAGTTAAAATTAAAATTCTTTCAGAAACTTATAGACCAATGATTGCATTAATAGCTACTTTTCTTTCTTTTTTTTTATTACAACTTCATTAGAGCCGTTACTATTTCCATTTGAAATAAGATTGTTGATATTATCCTCAAGTACTTTACATTATACGGGTATTTAAACTGTCTACATTTAATCAGCCTCGTATTAGGTGGACCGGAAAGTAATTTCGTTTCTGCGGATGTCTATATTCGTACAGCTCATCGTATACTTCAATGTCATCTCAAAGATATTTTAAAGTTAGAATGTCTTATTTACCCGTAAGTAATTAAATCTTACCTTTTTTTTTTTTACAATTTTCAGGTGAAATGACCAGCCAAAAACCAGAAGAGGAACACTTCCGGCATTGTATGCTATTTTGAGTTTCACAAGGGTAGTAACGCAACTGTTGCTACCAAAAACATTTGCGATGTTTATCCAATTGAATTAAACGTTCGTAAATACCAAAAGTAGTTTCCTAAGTACAAATCCGATAATTTCGATCTTTCCGACTCGTACCAATCAGGAAGACCATGAACGTCAGACAATGATATGTTAAGGGAGGAAGTGGAAGCAACACCGTGTCAGACAAACGAGAACTGTCCAATACTCTTAACTTGTTGAAAATAATTTATATGGAAACCACCATGATGCA
This sequence comes from Nephila pilipes, assembly GCA_019974015.1. Taxonomy (NCBI): domain Eukaryota; kingdom Metazoa; phylum Arthropoda; class Arachnida; order Araneae; family Nephilidae; genus Nephila; species Nephila pilipes. The sequence goes on from BMAW01092953.1 coordinate 58,107, forward strand.
CCTTGACTCGTCTAAGTCAGAGTACACGTGTTCATGGGTCATTTTTCAGAGTACATCTAGTTCTAGACCGCATAAGGTAGGGTTTTTTTTTTGTTTTCATAGTAGTAAGCACCGTAAACCGCGAGACGGAAGTGACGTCATACTCCCCCCTTCTGGCCGCGTTGGTTTGGATATACTGATAAGGTTATCATGTGTACCTACTGTATCGACAAGAGTCCCCACCCGTTATCTTTGAGATTGTTATTTACCGATTAAGACCGATTTACCTTTGAGATTGTTGATATTTAAGTTCCATTCTAGTTAAATTAATATAATTGGAATAAATTAATTAAAAGAATTTTTAGTCAAGATAAATTAAAAGATTTTTTTCTTAAGTTAGAAATGATGTATTTTAAATAAATGATTATCTTTTCCGCATGAAGTTGGATCGCATATCATTTAATATATTTTTTTCGTTTGAATGAATAGAATGAATATATTTTGAATTTCTCTTTAACGACCATATTTATTTTGCATGTATATATAAGCACTTGAATGTTCAAAAATTGTTTATACTTTATTAAGTATTAGCCAGATGAATTTGAAAACTTTTATATATGCGTACCTAGTATGATATCGAAATGATTATTAATTTTTATAACTGAAAAGAAACTCTTTTTCAAAACAACGGGTTATTTTTTATTTTGTAATTTTACCTTTTTGCTTAAACATTATTAATGTATGTATCTTAATATTTTAATAAAATGCAAATGAATGGACTATAAGAAACACACTTTTATATGAATAGGAAATGAAATTTAATAGCTGTTTCGTACTATATATATATATATATATGTTATGTGACATCATGCAACTTTATGTATGCACTCTATATCTTTTTCATTTCTCACCTTTATTGTTAGTTGTCGAAGTGAAAAAAGTCTCTCTCTAAAAAGTACTTTTGGAACCATGTTCTGCCATAATGCTGATTTCAACTACAAACGCAAATGTAAACCTTTAAATAATATGGTCAAGAATATGAGTTTTAATGCAAATGAACTTAACATGGACAATCTTCCAAAGCATATGATTCATCTAGGAGGCTTAATTATTTAATACTCTTACGTATGCATGAAGAAAATTTTGAAGTATGCATTGAAATTCCAATAAATAGCTTATATTTTAATATTATAACTACGTTTCACAGAATATAATGATAACTACGTTTCACAGAATATAATGATAACTACGTTTCACAGAATATAATGATTAATTTTCATATAATGAATTAATATAATATTTCATCCAATTATAGTTATCGTAAAAGGTATTAAATCATTTTCACTCAATCACAGTTCATTTTGTGATCTCAGATCTCCTCTTCGTTTATCCATGATTAGAAATCTTATCATAACTTTCCCGAAATAAGTTAATAAAAGTATTTTCTCAGAAAATCTTTCTATCGTAATTAAGTAAACATACCCTCTCGTTGTATAAGTGATTAATTATTTTACCAGAACATTCTCACAGTTAAACCAACATAACCCTTAGAAGTCCCGATTCCTTAATTTAGCAAACTTTCGTTGTATCAGTGATAAGATATTTCACCAGAACAATCCCACAGTAAAAATCAACATAACCTTAGAAATGAAATCTTTTTTTTACAACATACACTAGATAAGAGGGGCACAGGCTATCGATACCACATTTATCGGTATGCAGATGTTTCCTAGAATTTCGAAGCAAATACAGTCATGAAAAGGAGATAAAAAATGTAGAAACTCTAAATTAAAATGTTTTCAAATATTAATAGTATATTTTCAATAAACTTACTGGTAATTATTTCATAATTTAAGGTATTTTTTTATATTTAACAATTCGATCTAAATTTTTCCAGCTAACTCATTTAACTAAACATTATTAAAAAAAGAATACATACATGAAAAAAAAATTAACTTTTTGAATATTAAACAAGATTGTTAAAAGTGAGTTTTCGAAAAAGCTAAATATGTGTGTGTGTCAAAGGAAAAATAATTCAAGAAGTAATCATTAAAAATTATTACAGTAAGAAAATTGTAGTAAAATCATTTTAAAAATAGGTCGACTAAATATTTCTGGAATTTCATATTTAAAAGACGTTCAATTCGTTTTCCTATTCAGATAATATACAATATTTATTAGAAAAGCAATGTAAAAATTCGAACTTGATATTTTCAAATATTAATGATAAAAATAATTTTCCCCAATAAACTTACTGATGATCAAATGTAATTATTTCATAATTAAAGGTTTTTTTTTACTAAACACAGATCAATCGGAATATATTAATTCATTGAACTAAACAAAGTTGCTGTTAAAAAGATATATGCATATAAGGAAAAAATATGCCTACTGAATATTTCTAGAATTTCGTAATAAAACATGATTGTTTCAGTCTTCAAAGAATCAAGTTAAACTCAATGGGTAAGAAACAGCTATTAAATTTCATTTCCTATTCATATAAAAGTGTGTTTCTTATAGTCTATTCATTTGAATTTTATTAAAATGTTAAGATACATACATTAATAATGTTTAAGCAAAAAGGTAAAATTACAAAATAAAAAATAACCCGTTGTTTTGAAAAAGAGTTTCTTTTCAGTTATAAAAATTAATAATCATTTCGATATCATACTAGGTACGCATATATAAAAGTTTTCAAATTCATCTGGCTAATACTTAATAAAGTATAAACATTTTTATGAACATTCAAGTGCTTATATATACATGCAAAATAAATATGGTCGTAAAACAGTATAAGAAAGAAATTCAAAATATATTCATTCATTACATTCAAACGAAACAAGTGTATTAAACAAATATTCAATTCCTAAACCTTATGATAAGAAATCAATAAAATATCTTCCAATTAATTCAGATTAAAATATATTCATTCCATTCATTCAAACGAAAAAAATGTATTAAATAATATGCGATCCAACTTCATGCGGAAAAGATAATCATTTATTTAAAATACATTATTTCTAACTTAAGAAAAAAAATCTTTTAATTTATCTTGACTAAAAATACTTTTAATTAATTTATTCCAATTAAATTAATTTAACTAGAATGAAACTTATATATCAACACAACGAGCTTATCGCTCGGTAAATAACAATCTCAAAGATAACGGGTGGGGACTCTTGTCGATACAGCAGGTACACATGATAACCTTATCAGTATATCCAGACCAACCAGAAGGGGGAGTATGACGTCACTTCCGTCCCGTGGCTTACGGCGCTTACTACATTACTCACTTTCCTTTTCGAGGAAGTAGAGTCATATTAGGTCAATTGAAAAGTTCCAGCCTTCCACATAGACGGCGCTACTAGAATTAAACCCATATGTATTTAGTTACCCCTAACCCTCAAAAGATGCGTGTATAAATTTGACAGCTGTCGGATCATTAGTTTGTGAATTATAGCATTTTGAGTGAAGCAACTGTTGTTATTGTGAAAAAATTGGATAAAAAGGAATTTCGCGTGTTCATAAGATATTGCTTTTTGAAAGGAAAAAATACAGTTGAAGCAAAAACTTGGCTTGATGCCGAGTTTCCGGACACTGCCCCAGGAAAATCAACCATCAAGGATTGGTATGCTAAGTTTAGACGTGGTGAAATGAGCACCGAAGACGGTGAACGCAGTGGACACCCAAAAGAGGTTGTTACCGACGAAAACATTAAAAAAATCCACAAAATGATTTTGAATGAAAATCAATTGAAATTGAATGAAATAGCACACACTCTAAAGATATCAACTGAACGTGTACATCATATCATTCACGAATATTTGGGTATGAGAAAGCTCTGTGCAAAGTGGGTGCCGCGCGAGCTCATTTTTGACCAAAAACAACGACGAGTGGATGATTCGGAGCAGTGTCTGAAGATGATCAAGCGTAATAAACCCGAGTTTTTGCGTCGATATGTGAGAATGGATGAAACATGGCTCCATCATTTCACTCCGAAATTCAATCGACAGTCATCCGAGTGGACTGCACACGATGAACCCGCTCCAAAGCGTGGGAAAACGCAACAGTCGGCTGGCAAGGTTATGGCGTCTGTATTTTGGGATGCGCATGGAATAATTTTCATTGA